>CM066034.1:800956693-801288363 GCA_033557465.1 Ichthyophis bannanicus
TGGAGGGCAGGAGTTGATTAGGTATGGAACAGTTATTTGAGAACAGCCTGACCAAACAAGGCATCCCGGCGGGAATCCTTGTCCAAGCAGTAATGGGCTGTGAAGGTATGAACCGAGGCCCAGGTGGCTGCTCGACAGATTTGGTCGATGGACACAGAGTTTAGATGAGCCATAGAGGCTGCCATGGCCCTCACATTGTGACATGGCCTTCCAGAGAAAGGTTCTTACTCTGGTAGGCGAAGGAAATACATTGAGCAATCCAATTGGACAGAGTTCTCTTAGAGACTGGAAGTCCTAAATGGGAAGGATCAAAAGCAACAAAACGTTGAGAGGACTTTCTATGTTGCTGTGTTCTTTGTAAATAGAAAGCAAGTGCTCTTTTGCAATCCAGGGTATGAAGACTCCTCTCTGCACTTGATGCATGAGGCCCTGGAAAGAAGACAGGTAAATATACCTCCTGGTTCAGATGAAAAGGTGAGACCACTTTAGGCATAAAGTGTGGATTAGTTCTGAGAACTACCTTGTCATGATGGAACCTTGTATAAGGAGGATTAGCCACTAGAGCTTGTAACTCACTGATACGGCGAGCTGAGGTGAGTGCAATGAGAAAAATAACCTTCCAGGAAAGGAATTTCAAGGAGGTAGTGGCTAAGGGTTCAAAGGGTGGCTTCATAAGCTGACCAAGAACCAGATTTAAGTCCCATGCCACTGGAGGTGGTCTAATGGGAGGTTTAGTTAAAAGAAGGCCTCTCATGAACCTTGCTATAAGAGGATGAGAGGAAATAGGTTGTCCATTAAGAGGCTTTAGGGATGCTGCAATAGCACTCAAATGGACTCTGATTGAAATTGTTCTAAGGCCTGCATGGGATAAATGCAGCAAATAGTCTAGTAACGAATTCAAAGGTACTGCAGAAGGGTTAAGACCATTTTCTGCACACCAAATGGAAAACCTTTTCCATTTAAAAGCATAAGAGCATTTGGTGGAAGGCTTTCTGGAAGCATGAAGGATATCCTTCACTTGCTGAGAAAGATGTAAATCTTGAAGGTCTAGGCCTTCAGCAACCAGGCCTTGAGATGAAGAGACTGAGGATTTGGATGCCACAGGGTTCCCTCCTCTTGGGAGAGGAGATCTGGAGCAGACCCCAGGTCCAGGGAGGGAGCTTGAGAGAGATGCATTAGTAGAGGGTACCACATTTGGCATGGCCAATGTGGTGCTATGAGGATCATAGATCCCTTGTCTCTCTGAAGCTTGAACAGAGTCTTGGGGATGAGGGGAATAGGTAGAAAGGCATAGAGGAAGTCTTGCCTCCAGTGAAGGAGGAAGGCATCCCTGGCCTGAACTCCCTGACACGGAATCCTGGAACAAAACCGGGGAAGTTTGGCATTCCACGGACTTGCAAACAGGTCTATGTCTGGGGTACCCCAAATCCGGAAAATCCTGGCTATCTGGTCCCCATGGAGAGACCATTCGTGTGGAAGCAGAACTCGACTGAGTCTGTCCGCCCAAGAGTTTTGAACCCCTGGAAGATGCACTGCCATGAGATGGATTTGATGCTCTCTGGCGAAGGCCCACAATCTCAGAGCTTCATTGCAAAGCGACAGAGAGCCAGTCCCCCCCCTGCTTGTTCACATAGAACATGGCTACCTGATTGTCCGTGTGGATGAGGACGGTCCTGTAGCTGAGCAGGGTGTGAAATACTCTGAGAGCCAAGAAGATTGCTCTGAGCTCTAAGAGGCTGATATGGAGAGATGTCTCCTATGGAGACCAGATGCCCTGAGTGGAGAGATCTTGAAGGTGAGCTCCCCAACCCTTTGGAGAGGCATCTGTTGTAAGGGTTACTTGGGGTAGCACCTGTTGAAAGGGGGACCCCAACAACAGATTTTGAGTGGATTTCCACCAGTGGAGGGACCAAAAGAGGCGACTGGAGGTTGCTATTTTGTCTGACAGGCAACCTGATGCCTGGGTCCATTGGGTGGATAGAGTCCACTGAGCTGCCCTCATGTGAAGGCGAGCATAAGGAACCACATGCACTGTGGATGCCATGTGGCCTAAGAGTTGTAGCATCTCTCGAGCAGTTAAATGGGATTTTAACTGAATCTGGGAGGCTAACTGCACCAAGCGTAGGCAACGGGCCTGGGGAAGATAGGCTCTTGCAGTTGTAGTATCCAGTAAGGCCCCTATGAACTCTAGAGACTGAGTAGGGGTGAGATGGGATTTGGGAATATTGATCATCAGTCCCAGATACTGAAGATGATGCTTTGTGCAGGCCAGGGAGGTCTGGGCCTCTGACTGGGATGGAGCTCGGCTGAGCCAGTCGTCCAGATATGGGAATACGAATATCCCCAGAGTGCATAAAAATGCAGCTACCACTGCCATGCATTCTGTGAACACTCTTGGAGCAGAGGCCAGACCGAAAGGAAGCACTCTGTATTGGTAGTGCTTTCCTTGGTAAAGGAACCAAAGGAACCTTCTGTGTGTTGGATGGATGAGGACATGGGTGTACGCATCCTTGTGGTCTAGAGAACAAAGCCAGTCCTGACTCTGGAGGTATGGAAGGAGAGTACCTAGAGAAATCATCTTGAATTTCTCCTTGTATAGAAACTTGTTCAACTCTCTAAGATCTAGGATGGGTCTGTAGCCTCCTGTTTTCTTTGGGATGAGAAAATAGGGGGAGTAGAACCCTGAACCCTGTTGAAGAAGGGGTACTTCTTCTATTGCCCCTTGGGCAAGAAGGGTAGCAATCTCTTGACCTAGAAGGTCGAGAAGAGAAGTTAAAGAGCTGAACTGTTTCACCATGGTGTAAGGAGGAAGGTTCAAGAAATGTAGTTTGTAACCCTCCCTTATAATGGAGAGGGTCCAGTGCTCTGCTGTGATTTGTTCCCATCTGGGAGCAAAGTGAGCTAACCTTCCTGGGATGGTGAGAGGCTCTGGATGTTCTAGAGCCAGAAAAGCTAAGTTCTCTAGTGAAAAGTCAAAGGCCCTGAGGAGGCTGAGGCTGTTGGGCCGTAGCAGTCCTCGCAGCCTGAGGCTTGGCCTGTTTTGGTTGTTGCTGCCTCTTAGTAGCAAAACGACCTTGAGAAGAGGCCTGACCATAACCAGAAGAAAATTTCCCTTTTTTTGGGAAAGATCCTTTCTTGAATAACCTCTTTTTGAAAGGAGTAGTAGTAGACTTTGAGAGTCTATCTAAAGCAGAATTTTCAGCATCCATCTGGGTGGCTTTTGCTTGCCAATCTTTGCCAAACAGATTTTCCCCTGTACAGGGAAGGTTGCCCAGACCATCCTGTACCCAGGATTCCAAATCAGAGGCTTGTAACCAAGCTACTCTGCGTACGCCTATGGCAATAGCCGAAGCTCTACTGGCACCCTCAAAGGAGTCAAAGTCTGCATGGTTGGAAAACTTGGATACATCCTGAGCATGTTTAAGCCAGGTAATATATTCTTCTCTCTTATCTTCTGACATAAAAGGAAATAAGGTGTGTAGATGATCTGTAACCTCTTTTAGAAACATCCCCATATAGAGACTATAGGAGTTGATTCTGGCTACAAGCATACTGGCCTGGAAGATTTTCCTGCCAAAAGCATCTAAAGTTCTGCATTCTCTTCATGGAGGAGCAGAGAAGTGTCTTTTTGTACTCTTGATTTTTTTCATAGCAGACTCTACCACAATAGAGTGGTGAGGAAGCTGAGTCTTATGAAATCCAGGACAAGGCGGAACACGATACATAGTGTCCAACCTGCGAGAAAAAGGAGAGGTGGTAAGAGGAGTTTCCCATATACCTAACATGTGGTCATAAAGAATCTCATGTATTGGTAAAATGGCTGCCTCTTTAGGAGCCTTAGGATATTGAAGAATATCCAATTTTTTGGCTCTGGGCTCAGTTTCAGAGGTTACTGCAATGGACAGGCTTCTGGCCACCTCCCTGATGAAGTCCTGGAAAGACAAGTCCTCAGGAGGAGACATTCTCCTTTTTGGAGAAGAGGGTTCCTGAGGACGGATCTCTGATGCTTCGATGGAAACCTCTGATGCATCAGATTCTTCAGAGGAATCGAAGTATCGACTGTCTGGATGCTCTCGCAGAGCCCGATACGAGTACCGAGGGGTATCGACATCGGGAGTCATTGGTACCGGATCGGTACTAACAGGCATCACTGGATACCGTATCGATGCTTTCGATGCTGATGCCGATGCAAGCGGTACTGGTATCGGAACCGGAGCTGGATCCGGAACCGGAATCGGTATCGACAACGGAGGTTGTTGTTGTACCGAGGGCGTCGCAGCTTGTATGAAGGCCGTAATAGCCCGCTGCATGGTCAGAATATTCTGATCCATCGACGCCACCAATGTCTGGATGTCGGTACCGGGAACCGCCGGTACCCCAGAACATTGTAACAGGTGATCGGTCGAGGCCGTGCCATCGATGTCAACCTGTGACCCCATAGATAATGCTTTGGAAGCCGGAGCCTCCCGCCGGGGTAATTTTGCCGGTGTGGATTCCTCAATAATAAGTTCGGGTACATCTCGATACTTAGAGGGAGATGTACCCTTTGAGGATCGACCGGACTTAAGTTTTGTTACCTGAGATCCATGGGATGAAGAAGCAGCTCTGGAAGACGTCGATGCCACAGAAGCTGCATCGGAGGGAAACAGGGTACTGAGCTTGGCTGCCCGATTCTGTAACCCTCTTTTAGACATCATGGAGCAGGACTCACAATCCGCGATGGAGTGATCAGGACCTAAACATTTTAGACACCAGTCATGGGTGTCTGTGACAGAAATAGTGCCACTGCACTTTGTGCACTTTTTAAACCCGGAGGCGGGCTTTTCCATGAGGAAAAAGACTGTAGGCCTAGGGCCACAGAAGAAAATGCACTGAAGCAGAAAGAATTTTTTTTTTATTTTTATAAAGAAAGAATAGAGACCGGTGGTACCGGTTCTCGAGAAGGCAGACACGCGACTAAAGAAAATAAGAAAATAAGAAATAAGAAATTCTTCAACGGTGACAGGAAACACGACCTGCTGGCTCCGCGGAAAAGAAGAACTGGAGAGAGACGGTTGGGAAAGGCAGGAAGGCAGCGCGCAGGCGCTGTGGGATGCTCCCAAAAGCTTTCCTTTTGGATGCTGGGGAGCGTTCCCGCACAGGCTCCGTCGGTACCGACGATACCCATATGTGAAGACTCATTCCTGCTTGTTCCTGGAGATAAATTAAAGTTAAATGTGGAAATTCTTTTACTTTGTGACAGGAATAAGACTGAAGAAGCTCTGAAACTTATTCAAGCATTTTTAAATCCAAACTGAATGAGATTTTGAAGTGATTTATTTGAGAGTGAGTTTATTGAAGAGTGAATTTAATTTTGAGCACTGTTTTGATTAAAAGTTCAACAGTGTGTGACTTGTTTTCTATAGCATTGGAGTCCTTCAAGCAGTGAAGGAACTGTGAGGCTGAAGGTATAAAACTCCCAGGGTAATGAGAGAAACCCTGGAGGTGAGCTGTTCTAAAACTAAGTACTGCTTACAGGAATTGTTTATTCCTTATACAGCTTAGTGTTTTCAGTGAGGAAGAATATATGTTTGAAAGAGTGAAGGATTCAATGTATTTTTGAAGAAAGAAAAAAAAACCCTTGCCCTATTTAAAGAATTAAGGGCTCAATTTTGATCTGAGTGGTGCTATGCACTGCGTTGGTGTATATCCCGCCCCCTTCTTGCCTAACCTGGATTTTCCATGCCAGGATTATATGTGGCCCCTGCCTATAAAATCTGGGTATTGCTGCACAACTAGGAGGCCGCAGGAGCTACCCGTTTAGCACCGATTTTCGATGCTACACTGTTAACCCCAGTGCCTTACAGATAGGAGAGGGTTTCCCTTGTCTATCTTTAAGATGCAGAGCGCTAACTGTGTAGCATCAAAAATCGGTGCTACATGGGTAGCACCATGGCCTATCTCCACACTGCCCCGAAACATTCTCAACACGCCCCGATGCTAACCACATAACATCAGGGCACGTAAGAGACAAACCTGGGAATTTCCAAAGGCACTACCCATGTAGGTGGCCTTCGAAAATTCCCTTTAAAAATTGGGCTCTAAATTTATTGGCAATTGATATAGTTTTTCTGAACTGATTGGCAGTTGTAAGGATCGACTCTGGCATATACCTAAAGAAAAACTTATTTTTGCATAAAGAGTTATGTGTGAGGGAAAAACAGGGAATCTGATTATGTTTTTGAGGCAAAGCATGTCTCACAAGAAACAGAAATAGAAAAAGAAGAAAAAAGATAGGAACACTTTCAAGTTACTGCATACACGGCTAGGGAGGTAGTTTCTTTTATTGATTTTTTAAGGACAAGTAATAGATATCCTAACTGCAGCTGGGCATCACTGGAGCAGAGGGGATCCTAAGGCACCCACCTTCAAGAAAGCAGCAAGAGCTGGAAAGAAAATTTGAGATAAGCAACTGACACACCATAGTCACTATATATTTTTTGGCAAAATGCTGGTGCACTAGTAGTTGATTTTTTTTTTACTTTTAAATCTGTTTATTGACACCAAATAGTATATAGGAAGACCATGTCAACAATACACACAACTATAAGAATAAGCTTCCAAACTGCCAAGACTGGGAACCAATTATATATATATATTTTTTTTTTAGTGTTTTATCCTTCCATCCCTCTCCCCCAATTCCACCCTCCGCCTACCAATTCCAACTTAATACACAGGTCTAGATCCAACAGGCAATTCAAATTCAAAACCCTCTAGAGGCCCCCCTACTCCCCCATTCCCACTCCTCTCTCCCACTTACCACCCCACTCCTACAGGGATCAGTGTAGTTGAATTTTCTGAAAACAAAGGTGTCTTTACCTGAATGATAGTACTCATTCACTAGCAAAGTTACAGATAAAAGATAGTGCAAAACTGAAATTTTCTTCTACTAAGGAGTAAAGAAATCTCAAGCTTTAAACTGGTTAACTAATACTTGCCTGCTTTTGAAGGAAATTTTACTGTACCACTGTTGAATAGAAGCATTTAAGATATGTGCACAGAAAATGCTTGATTACATATATAAATATTGCTATTGTTCTTTTATAAAAATTGAATTTACACAATTTTTTCAAATTAAAATTAGACATTTTTACAAAAGCCAAACTTGTTCAAGTGGTTCCTTGTGAGAAAGTTCTCACCCCTTGGTTCTCATCCTTTGGTAAGATTCAAGAAGCTGTAAAGTGCATTGAGAAAAAATTAAAAAATATATATTTTCTCTGTAAGCTGGGAGTTTCCATTGGTGGCTTACCTGAAGTAACTCAGCCATCTGTGACACTCATAACATCAAAGTAAAGTAGAGTAATGCCCCATGGAGCCCCCGGTTTACATTATTAGAGAGCAAGAGAGAAGGAGAGAGATATTGACTGATGGCTGTGTGTGGGCTATGTACAATTTTTTTTATTCACATATTACCAGGCCATGGTGATATGTGAAGCAAAAAAGGAAGTTGCATCAGGTGCAACTATAAAAGGTCATCACAACATACTCATTGGGGTTGGTAGGAGGGAGGAAGAGGAGAAGGGTCTCTGCCATCTGTTGGCATTGTGTAATGGCATGTTAAGGGTGTGATTTATTAAGCTTTCTTTTCCCATAGAAAATGGGAAAACAGAAAATTGGCCCTTAAAAAAGGAGCTGTGATAATCTTTTGGGGGAGGTAGTGGTCACTATGACCAAGGTCTTGGCAGCTGGCTCCTAAATTTTTAGGTTGGCTCCTAGATTCCAAGAAAATTTGTCAGAGCCTGATCTAGAGGTTCAGAAGGAACTTTTGTTGACTGGGTTAAAACAACTTTGTGGTCCCATGTCACTATGTGAGACTTGATGGGAGGCTTCAATAGAAGCAAGCCCCTCAAGGAACAAACAACTAAAGGCTGTACAGAGATAGGTTTACCTTCTACATGGTGGTGAAATGTGTCAATTGCACAAAGATGTACCATAATGGAGTTGGTTTTCAAACTCAGACAAATTTAGAAGATATTCAAGGAGTTTTTGTGTGTGACAAAAAAAGGGTTCTGGGGCTCACACCAGACCACAAACTCCTTCCATTTAAAATTATAAGACCTTCTAGTGGAATATCTTCCAGAAGCCAGAATGACCTTCGAAACACTGTCAGGCAGGTTCACATGTAAGAGACGGTCCCCTTCTCAAAAGAACTCACAATCTATCCAAAACAGATACATACAATCAACAGGGGACTATGGTAGAACTAAGGGGAAATGGTTATAGAAGAATGGAGAATAGCCAATGTAGTGCCAATTTTTAAAAAGGTTCCGGGGTGATCTCAGAAACTACAGACCGGTAAGCCTGACGTCAGTACCAGGCAAAATGGTAGAAACCATTATAAAGACCAAAATGACTGAACATGTAGATAGTCATGGTTTAATGGGACAAAGCCAACATGGATTTAGCAAGGAAAGTCTTGTCTTATTAATCTGTTATGTTTTTTTGAAGGTGTGAATAAACAGACAAAAAAGAGCCGGTTGATATAGTGTATCTAGATTTTCAGAAAGCCTTTGACAAGGTCCCTTAAGAGAGACTCTTGGCCAAATTCAAAGTAATGGGATTAGAGGCAGTGTACTATTGTGGATAAGGAACTGGTTAAAAGAGAGAAAGCAGAGAGTAGGGCTAAATGGCCAGTTTTCTCAATGGAGAAAGGTGAATAGTGGAGCATCCCAGGGATCTGTGCTGGGCCTGCTGCTTCCTTCTTTTTTTAATATTTTCAATTTTTATTGGTATTGGCAGCAAAACATCCAAACACAGTCACAAACTTTCAAACCTTCCAATACAAGTATATACCAATAACTATCCCCCTCCCCCCAACCTAACCACCCCGCCACCCTCCTACCACCCCTCGGAAGGCATCTCAGGTTGCTAAGAAGTACAACAACGGTTGCCAGTGGCAATTAAATTGTTCACTACGTTGCCATCTAGCAGCAGTCAGTCTTTCCATCAATATCAGTTGAACTTTCAACGCATCCATGTCCGGAGCGTATGGCTGCTTCCAGTTAGAACATAAGAACATAAGATATGCCATACTGGGTCAGACCAAGGTCCATCAAGCCCAGTATTCTGTTTCCAACAGTGGCCAGTCTAGGTCATACGTACCTAGCAGTTTCCCCAAGGGACACAAGTTCCACAATGCTTGTATTGGTTCAAGCATTGATATCCTGGGTCCCTTCTTAATAATGGTTTATGGACCTTTCCTCCAGGAACTTGTCCAAACCTTTTTTAAACCCAGCTACACTAACAGCCTTTACTACATCCTCCGGTAACAAATTCCAGAGTTTGATTACACGTTGAGTGAAAAAATATTTTCTTTTATTAGTCTTAAATAGTTTACCCTGTAGCTTCATTGCATGTCCCCTAGTCTTTCTATATTCTGATAAGGTAAACAATCGATCTACGTTTACCCGTTCCACTCCGTTCATTAATTTATAGACTTCTATCATATCTCCCCTCAGCCGTCTCTTTTCCAGGTTAAAGAGCCCCAACCTTGTTAGCCTTTCTTCATAGGAGTAGCCTTCCATCCCCTTTACCATTTTGGTGGCTCTTCTCTGAACCTTTTCTAAAATCGCTATATCCTTTTTAAGATACGGCGACCAGAATTGCACACAATATTCAAGGTGCGGTCTCACCATGGAACGATATAGAGGCATTATAATATCTTTTGTTTTATTTTCCATTCCTTTCCTTATCATACCTAGCATTCTATTTGCTCTCTTGGCCGCCGCTGCACACTGGGCCGAGGGTTTTAACATGGTATCCACAAGGACGCCTAAATCTTTTTCTTGGGTGGTGGTTCCTAATGTGGAACCTTGCATCGTGTAACCATAGTTTGGGTTGTTCTTCCCTAGGTGCATAACCTTGCACTTCTCCACATTAAATTTCATCTGCCATTTTGATGCCCAGTCTTCCAATTTATCAAGATCCTCTTGCAATTTTCCACAATCCTCCTGGGTTTTAACAACTTTAAATAGTTTTGTGTCATCAGCAAATTTGATAACCTCACTCGTTATTCCACTTTCCAGGTCATTTATGAATATGTCAAAAAGCAGCGGACCCAGCACAGATCCCTGGGGTACACCACTATTCACCTTTCTCCATTGGGAAAATTGGCCATTTAGCCCTACCCTCTGCTTTCTATCTTTTAACCAGTTCCTGATCCACAGTAGTACACTGCCTCCTATCCCATGACTCTTTAGTTTTGCCAAAAGTCTCTCATGAGGGACCTTGTCAAAGGCTTTCTGAAAGTCCAGATACACAATATCAACCGACTCACCTTTGTCCACCTGTTTATTCACTCCTTCAAAAAAACATAACAGATTAGTAAGACAAGATCTTCCTTGCGATCTCCGCCCGTGCCGCCTATACGCAGGCATGGATAGGGCAAGTCCATTTGGCCTGCAACTCCTAAGGTCACACTCCCAATAGGCAAAAAGCAAGGTCCATCCCCATGTCCACTGTATGTGCTCTCTTATTCTCCCCAATAGCGAACTATCTCTGGGCAGTCCCACCAAATATGAGAGACCCTCTAGTCCCACAATTCCTCCAGCAATGGTCTGTGGTCTGGGGGAACATCCTGTGCAAGTGATCTGGAGTGTAATACTACCACATTAGCAGTTTATAGGATGTCTCCCGGACCGGTACTGAGAGGGTCTGGCACCCTATACTCAAACGCACTCACTCCCATTCTCTCAGCCAACTCTATCACCACATCCTGTTCCCCTGCCCTCATATATGATACTTTCTGAAATGTACTCCACTGTAAGCTCTGACATAACAAACGTATTACACCCCTACCCTGGAAATATCCAAAATACAGGGCCTCAAGATCATTGTAGCCCTCCTCAAAGGTCATCAAATGGGATAACTGTTTTAAAAAATCTGCAGTTTGCATGTATGCAAAAAAAAATCCCTCCTGGCAGCTGAAAGTGCTCCCACAACTCATCAAAGGATAGTATCATACCCTGCTCAATTAGTTTTGCAAAGGTATCCAAACCCAGTCTCCTCTCATCTACGGAACACCCCCTCTCTACCCAGAGCAAAAGACGAAATATCTCGGATTGATACCAAGGCAGTGAACACCACCCGAGGGGCAATGTTCCCTCTAATTTTCTGTAGGCTGTGTGCACATAAAATATCAGCTGTGCAGCTTTTGAAGGAAGGTTAAATTTTTGTGTGCCACATAACGACACTCGGAGTTATATACTTTTAAAATTTGACTACACGTCAGAATATAATATGTACACCACATTGACTGCACTAGAAAATATTGTAGAACTTGTGACAACCGTAAATACACAACTTTTAAATTTTAAGACATCTGTGTTGTTTTCTATCAGAATCAGAACCAAAATTTTTGTGCGCTCTGTTGTAAAGTATGTGCGCTAGCTCGGTGAGGTGTGTGCGTGCGCACACGCGCACAACTTAGAGGGAACAGTGCCGAGGGGTCACCTGCCGCTACCCTCAACGCCACTAACCCTAGAGGTGATAAATGTAAAGGTTATCCCTCCAACGCCCTCCAGGAGCTGTCCCTAACTGCCAAAGAAGGAGGGCCAGCTTGACCTCCCCCACCTAAGATTGCTCTATAGCCCTAAAATGCTTCTCCCCACACCCCTCCCTCCAATACATCACCTGCCTCATCTGCAAAGCTAAGTAATAGAAGCCTAGATACGGGACTCCGAAATCCCAACCTCCAAACTAAGTACAGCACCTGGCAGGCTACTTGTGGCAGCCAACTCTTCCATATAAATACAAAAAAACACTCCTGCATCCTCCCCAAATCCCCTGAAGGAATCCTCAAGGGTGGCGTCAGAAAAAGGTACAACAAGCAAGGCAGCACATTCATTTTTATGACCACCACTCTCCCCAACCAGGATAACTCTCTCTGATCCCACCAATCCAGATCCTTACCCACTGCCCGGAATAGTCCAGGGTAGTTCGCCTGATACAACCTCCTGACGGGTCCATGTGATGTGAACCCCCAAATATCGGAGCGAATAGTGGGCCCATCTGAAGGGATAATGATCACGGATGTGCTGCTCCTCCAAACCCCCAAAGGACACATTAAAGGCTTCCGTCTTGTCTCAATTAATCTTAAAGCCCGAAAGGGCTCCAAAATCCCGAAGCTCCCACAGTAAGATGGGTAACGAGAAGAGAGGGCGGGTGAGCGTAAACAGGGTATCGTCAGCAAAAAGCACTATCTTATGTTGGTCTCCCCATATGGACACCCCCCGGATATCTCAGTTAACCTGTACCCTACACGCCAGCGGTTCCATAACCAGCACAAAAAGAAGAGGGGACAAGGGACAACCCTGTCAGGTGCCCTGCCCTAAGCTATAGAACTCAGAGCACCCTCCATTAACCTGCACTATCCCCCGGGGAGCCCGAAACAATGTCTGGACCCAGGCCACAAAGTTCAGGCCCACACCCACATGCTCCAAGATCCTGAACATATAGTCCCAGTGGACTCTGTCAAAGGCCTTCTCAATGTCGATGGCCAGCAACATAGCCGCCTCCCCCTCTTGACATGCCTGCCACACCAACTGGAGGACTCTCTGGATACTATCACCAGTTTTTCGTCCCTGAATAAATCCCGTCTGGTCCTGGTGGCAGTAAACGTAGCCAACGTATTAGCCAGCACCTTTGTCAGAATTTTTGCATTGATATTAAGAACTGAAATGGGCCTGTAGGATCCACACACAGTGGAGTCTTTCCTGGGTTTGGGAATAACCGTGATAGCCGCCTCCCCCATCGAAGCCAGAAGGCTCTCACCCTAGAGGACCCCGTTAAACACTCACAGGAGAATAGGGGGTGAAGCACAGCACTAGCTTTTTATAAAATGTAGCGGTGAAACCCTCCAACCCAGGTGCCTTGCCAGGAGGGAGCCCTTTAATAACCCGACTTCTCCCCACTAATCTGCTCCTCCAGTCCCTCACATGCTTCCGCTCCTAGACTAGGCAGCCCGTCCGCCCCTTGCTTGTACTGCCAGATCTGCGCCAAAGATATCCCCCCCCCCATCTCGCATGTGGAGGTCCCGATAAAACTTTGCGACTTGATCCCAAATCTCAATCCTCTTATACAGTAGGTGATCATGTTCCCCGTTCAATTTAATAACATTGGAAGCCTTTTTCGGTTTGCACAACTTGCAAGCTAGTAACACACTAGATTTGTTTTCAGATTCATAGTATACCTGGTTTACCCTTTGTAGCTGAAAGGAGAACCACTCCAACTGCCTCTCCTTAAGCCCAGGGTGGACGGCCTCCCAGACTCTTCTATCCCCAGATCGCTTGTGTTGTTGCTGTAGTGTAGCAACCTGCTTTTCAAGGTGCTGAATGCACTGCCCCCCTCTCCTCCATTGGGCCCCCAATTGGATCAATTGTCCTCTCACCACGGCCTTGAGACCATCCCACAGGGTCCCTAAGCTAATCTCTCCAGTATTATTCAGGGCCATGTAATCCTATATCACCTCCTACAACCCCTTCAAGACCTCCTGTAACAGGCTATCTTTAAGCTGCCAAACTGCCTCGGACCCCCCCATGTCCGCCTACATCGGAGTGTGATCAACCCAAGTAATGGAACCAATGGCAAGGGCGGGGGTTCCGGTGAGGAGGGTGCGGCGGTGGTCATCTCCCTCGGCCCCAGGGGAAACAGAGATGCTGCTGCGCCCCTCACTTGTGCTTTTGCTGGTGGTTTAGGCAGCAGACTTAGCATTGGGGCCTTTTTCTTTCAGCTAGCTTTATTGGATTAACAGTGCATTGTAGAGCTCCCTGTCGAAGCTGTCTTGGCGAAACACCCGGTGTCGGGGCTCCGGGTTGTATGCCCTGACTGCTGTTTGGATGTTGTTACTTCTGCTACTTGTGCAACGCTGAGCTATGCCATGTTAAAAGCCACACCAAAGCTTCTCTTACTGCTTCATTGGCTTCTCTTACTGTTTCATTGGGCGTTTATACCCTTGATTTAGGTTGCTAATGATATATTGTTTCATACACCAAGCAACGTTTGGTTTTCTGTTTGCTTTTTCAGGGGATATATCTGACTTTGTCATTTTGTTTTTTTATATTTGGCTCAGTTTCCCCATTATAGAGGTTTTTTTCCGACCGTTGATGTCTTTTTGGGCTTAGTTGACTGTTTAGGCATTAGCTTTGTGCTCTTTTTGCCATTCGACTGGCTCACCCTCTCTGTTGAGTTGTGCACAGGGGGACACTCAGGTCTTTTTTTCCTCTATAGACTTATTGTTTTCTATGTGTTTTTTCCTTGGAAACTCATCTAATGTCTGTTTTTTTGTTTTTCTTTTTTTTCTAAAAAATATTGTTTTTTTTAGGTACCTTGTTGGGGTCTTTTTGAATATCTTGGCATCATCAGACTCCTGTTTCAGGTTGACTACCCCTTTGCAGAATACCAAAGGGGTCTTTTACTAAAGTGCATTAGCTGACACTGTGTGTTCTTGTACATGCTGAATGTGTGTTGGGACAAATGTTGCAAGCTAGCACAGGGCCATGTCAGTAAGTGCAGGATGATTCCTGTACTGTGTAACCTGCATTAGGGTTGCAAGTGGACAGAGTGGGGGTGGAGAGTGGGTGTGGTGTGCTCTGTGCAGTTAGCACTGGTTCACCCTATGCCCTAACTGCATTTGTGTGGGTATCATCTAATGCCACCTCAATAGGTGTAGTTCAGTGCACCTGCACTAATGTGCCTCGTGCTAAGGCCTTGTGTTAACTACCGGGGAAATCCTTTCCACACTCCCAAAAGTTAATGCAGTTGTGCTGCACCTAACACGCCATAGTTTTGATGCTTTTGGCGTGTTAAGTGCAGCACCCTAGCACCCATTAGTAAACGGGTCCCCAAGTCTAGCATATGTCCCTCTACATGATCGCATTGTGTCATGGAAACTGCTGGTGATAGTATCTGGGGTTTCAATATGTAAGTTAAAGTCTCCCATGATCACTAGCCTCGCAAACTTCAGGTTATCTCTGTAACCAGATTGAGCAGCTCTTACACAGATAACGTGTTGTTGCAAGGTGCTCAACAGATAACTGCCAAACTGGCTCCTTATCTTTCTGCTGGATTAAGAGATTCTGACTCATGCAGGTGTAGGATGGTAATTCTGCACAATTTGATTGTCTCCTGGATCAAGACTGCTACCTCTCCACCCTATTTCCCTGGTCTTGCTTGGTGCTGGATGATGAATCCTGGTGGACATAGTTCAGTCTTTATCTTTATTAAAACATTTGATAGATCGCCCATCGGGAGCTATCTGGGCGGTTTACAATAACAATAATATATATAAGAAAAGCCAGAAACCGAAAAGGAACTACAATGCCAGACAGGAAAGTGCACACCCATACAGGACTAAAAAGAAAAAGAGCCTAAGTGGAAGGAGAGGTGGAAACAGGGGGGTCAGGGAAAGGGAGGTCATAGGCAGTACAGAAGAGGTGGATTTTCAGGAGAGACTTGAATTTGGGAAATGATTCTTCTTGATGGATTAGGGGAGGAAGAGAATTCCACAGTGATGGGGCTAGAAAAAAGAAGGCAGAATACTGGGTTTGCTCCAAGCAGGCATGGGCAGGAGAAGGGAGGTCAAGGCGGTTGGTGTGCAGGGACCAGAGGTTATGAGGTACTGTACGAAAGTTTATTGAGTCTGCGAGATACTGAGGGGTGTGCTGATGCAGGGCCCTGTGTGTTAGGATTAGGAGTTTGAAGGTAACGCGGTAGGGGAGAGAGAGCCAGTGCAGGTGGATCAAGGAGGGAGTGATGTGATTGAAGCGAGGAGTATGAGTGAGGAGGCGAGTGGCGGTGTTCTGAATTAGCTGTAGACAGTGAAGTTGATGGTGGGGGATATCGGCAAAAACATTACAGTAATCGAGACGCAAAATTACTAGAGAGAGAAGAAGAGTTGTGAGGGATGCTGGGGAGAGAACAGGCATGATGGCTCGAATCTGACGAAGAAAAAAGTGGGAGCGGCACACAAGGGAGGAGATGTAAGCGTGGAAGGAGAGATCAGGATCCAGGTACCGGAGTGAGGTTACAAGGGGGATTGAGGTATCCAAAAGAAGAGGGGAGAGGGTCGGTTGGGGATCACCATGGGTGAACCACATTGCAGACATTTTGACTGGGTTGAGGTGGAGTAGATTAGAAGATAGCCAGGTGGGGACAAGTGAGAGACAGGCATTGAGGGGGGAGAGATCCGGATTTTCTGGGGAGGTGTGGTGTAGAAGAATAATATCATCAGTCAGTGAGACGCCACCAGTTTCACCCACCCAGGCCTCAATTATACCTAAGATATCTGGGTGGAATTCATTGATGACATTGTGAATAATAGAAAAATGCATATTGGTTGACGTTGCATTCATTAGGCCTAAGTTTCTAAAAAATTGTTTCGTACCGATAGATGTAGCTAGGTGGTCATAGGCAGGTAGTCGTTTGGGTGTAATTAAATGGGTATTTGGCCTTTTGATTTGTGTCCTCTTGGTGGTCTGTGGAAACTATATTAACCTCTTTCTCATACTACTGGATGTCTGAGGACCTTTGGTTGAGCAAATTCTTCTTGTTGAGGTAAATGAGGGATAACAGGACTCTTTCCCTGTCTGCCTTTGTCAGAGGATGCTCCTTTTGTTCTCAACAGCAATTATCAGTTAGGTGTTAACTATGCCAACAGACCATAAATGCTTTGACGGTTTTTCCAAGGGCACCTATGAGTTTGATTGCTATATAAATGCTTTGGTGGGGGAAGTTAGTAGTAATAACCTGTGAAAATATTTGAGGGTTAATATCCATTTCCACGAAATTTAGCTAAGAGATGCAAATGAACTGTTGGCTTATTTACATCCTTATCTAAATTTTGCAAGGAATTTCTCACACATTTTCAGAGCTAGGAATATCATGCCTTCTGGGCAATGGCAACGTATGAGAAAGTTAAAAAAAAAAAAAGTTTCCGTGTAGCATGAATTAGAGGTTTCACTAAACCTTGTTTCCTGGTGAAGGGGGAGGGGGGCCTTAACTTACTTGTGGCCCATGGACTCTGCCTCAGTCCCAAAACAAGATTAAAATGTTTTAAAATCCTCCTCTCCAACCCCCCCCCCCCCAATGGTGGTAGCTGTACTGCTGCTAGAGCAGTGGTTCTCAACCCATTCCTCGGGGTACACCTAGACCAATGGGGTTTTCAGGATTGTCACAGTGAATCTGCATTAGATAGATTTGCATGTACTGCCTTCACTGTATGCAAATCTATCTCATGGATATTCATTGTGGGAATCCTGAAAACCTGACTGGCCTATGTGTGTCCTGAGGACTAGGTTGAGAACCACTGCGCTAAGAGACAGATTGTCAAATAAGGCAAGCCCTAGAAGTAGCGCCTGGTAATGGAGGAAGTGTGTGTCACTGTTACACAGAGCTAAAATATTTAGATTTTTTTTGCAAAGTAAATAGTAAAAAGAAGCATCATAGTTCAGCTCAGTAAGCCATTTTAGAGATTATCTTCAGCTAGATCCAGAAATCTCACTCATAAATATCTCAATATATATATATATTTTTAAGTTAGGCCAAAATAATGTTTCCATAATGTCTCATCTTTTTTTAATTATTATTTAAAAAGGGGAAAAGCCCTCAGTGAAAAAGCCAAAACATCAATGCCTCACGGTGCATCAAATAGCCTCCATTATTAGTCTTATTTGTTATTTTTTTCCATTATTAATCCTTCATCATCACCAATCGTAAAAACCCCTTAACAAAATTACTTTATTCAATTCTTCAAATAAAACAAAAAATAAATTGAAAAAATTGACTTATCTATTGGAGATACTCAGCCTAATTAATTTTTAGGCATGCAATCTATTGATCCCCCAAAACATTTTTCCCAGCACTCAATTATATCATCATGAATATCAAACAGATGATTATATCTCAGTTCAGGTGGTTAATTCTTTTATTGCAACTCTCTTTATTGAAAATAGGTCTTAATCAAAGACAGCATAGAGTTGTTTCTGTGCACAATAACACCCAGTACAAACTATACAAATTAATATATTTTTTAGATATTCCAAACAAACCCACAACTGCCCTCCCCATCACTTATTCCCCCTCTCCCCCACCCCCCTGCAGCAATATGGTAAAAATTAAAATATATCCTTTAGGAGAAGTACACACAGGGTGAAATGCCCCTTATGAACATCAACCTCAGAAGGGTATAAAGTCAACACTCTCAAGTCACAAGATGAAGTAACTCTTCTGAGCATTGGAACTACCTGTTGACCACCATACTCCACAGCCAACGTGGAAGGAAATTCTAATATACCTCTGAAACAGTCTGGAAAAATCTCCATTGGCAAGGACATATATGCCCTGCTGTCTTTTGTTCCAGGAACAACAAGTCAAATAAGAGTACCTGCCAAAGCACCAACATCATGTCATGCATTCTTGAAAGTTGTGTATAGTCATATTTCATCGAATATAATACCTGCCACACATTCACCAGATCCAAAGCCCTACATAAATAAAGAAGACCTTTACACCCTGATGACTGTCTATCCTGCCTGCTCACCAAGCTGTCAAAACCAACATCCATCACAGAGTTGAAATCACCTGCCAGAATCAGTGAGGAGTTCTCTAACATAGTGCACTATTGAAAATTATTTCTTAAAACCCCTGGGGAAAACACATTAGGACCATAAACTGAGGCCAAGTGTGAAGTCCTTTTGAGCAACAGTAAGGAAGCTATAGCGGCTATCAGGTACAACACTACTGCATGGCACCCTGAATAGTGTAAAGTTTTAGACAACAAGATAACAACCCCAGCACACTGATCTCCAGCAGAGGCAAAATAAACATCTCCCATCCAACCCCTCTTCAATTTCTGGTGCTCAATATCACTCAATCTTGTTTCCTATAGGCAAGTGATAGTAACCTTATGGCAGTTTAAAGTTTAAGATCTTATAATGTGTTTGGAATGTATCCAATGCCTGATACATTCCAAAACAATGTATGCTCAGAAACCAATACAGGCTCTCCCACAGTGAAAGCGTAGTTACTCACCTGTAACAGGTGATCTCCGGGAACAGCAGGAATTAAGTCTTCACATATGGGTATCGTCGGTACCGACGGAGCCTGCGCGGGAACGCTCTCCAGCGTCCAATAGGAAAGCTTTGGGAGCATCCCATAGCACCTGCGTGCTGCCTTTCCAACTCTCCTTCGTCAGTTGAGTTTATAGCTGAGACAAAAGGAGAGAAGAAGAGAAAGAGAGAGAGAGAGAGAGAGAGAGAGAGAGAGGGACAACTCCTAGGGGAGGTGGGCGGGTTGTGAAGACTTAATTCCTGCTGTTCCCGGAGATCACCTGTTACAGGTGAGTAACTACGCTATCTCCAGAAACAAGCAGGAATGTAGTCTTCACATATGGGGACTCCCCAGCTGAGAGATTCTAGGTGGATGACCCTAGCAAGCTGCGAACCTCTGGTGAGATGGGTCATTCTTCCTCCCATGGATCTCTGGCATCGAAAACCCAGGACAGTGGGTAGGAGTTGTACTAAGTCTGAAAGAGATGCTGTAGAACAGCCTGTCTAAACATGGCATCCTGACGGGAGTCCTTGTCTAAACAATAATGGGCTGTAAAGGTGTGTACTGAAGCCCAGATGGCTGCTCTACAGATGTCGTCAATGGACACAGAACGAAGATTAGCCATAGAGGTTGCCATTGCTCTCACATTGTGAGCTGTGACATGGCCTTCGAGAGAAAGTCCCTTATTTATTTATTTATTTATTTATTTAACATCTCTTATATACCGCACTATTGTCATCAGCGCGGTTTACATGGAACAAATATATACATACAGAGAACTGTAATGCATTTTACAAATAACAGGGGTTTTTGAACTTGGGATTAAAGGTAAACTATATAGACTAAGTAACTATTTACAAAAAACTCTATACACATTAGTCATATTTGGTTATCATTTGGGATTATCTTGGTCAGAAACGTGTAGGTAGTATTTTCCTATGCAAAGATTAGATTGGGAAATAGCTTAAGAAGAGGTGGTGTTTGAGGCTTTTTCTGAATTGTGTTAGGCTCTCATATGCAAAGGATATGCAATTTGCCATCCATCTAGAGAGAGTTCTTTTGGAAACTGGAAGTCCCAAATGACTAGAATCAAAAGCAACGAAAAGCTGAGAAGATTTTCTATGTTGCTTAGTTCTTTGAAAGTAAAACGCCAAGGCTCTTTTACAATCCAAGGTATGAAGGTTCCTTTCTGCATTAGAGGCATGAGGCCTAGGAAAGAATACAGGAAGGTAAACCGCTTGGTTTAAATGAAAAGGCGAAACCATCTTAGAAAAATAGAAACATAGAAATATGACGACAGAAAAAGACCACATGGCCTATCTAGTCTGTCCTTCCATAACAACTACAACAGTCCCCTTTATACCTTTAGAGATCCTCTGTGTTTGTCCCATGCTTTTTTGAATTCAGTTACTGTCCTCATCTCTACCACCTCCACTGGGAGACTATTCCACGGATCCACTACTCTTTCCGTAAAGAAATATTTCCGCATATCACTCCTGAATCTATCTCCCTTCACCCTCATCCCATGTCCCCTCATAGCAGAACTTGCTTTCAATTGAAAGAGGCTCTCTCCCTGAACATTTATGCCACGGAGGTATTTAAACATCTCAATCATATCATCTCTATCCTGCCTTTCCTCTAAGGCGTACATATTAAGATCCTTCAGTCTGTCCTCATATGCTTTATAATGAAGACCACTAATCATTTTAGTAGCCACCCTCTGTACCGACTCCATCCTGTTCACATCCTTTTGAAGGTGCAGTCTCCAGAATTGCACACTATACTCCAAATGAGGTCGCACCAAAGACTTATACAGAGGCATTATCACCTCCTTTTTTCTGCTAGCCATTCCTCTCCGTATGCACCCAAGCATCCTTCTAGCTTTTGCTGTCGCCTTTTCTACCTGTTTAGCTACTTTAAGATCATCAGACACAACCACGCCTTGGTCCCGCTCTTCTTTAGTGGACAAAAGTACTTCACCCCCTATACTATATTGCTCCCTTGGATTGCTGCAGCCCAAATGCATGACCTTACATTTTTTAACATTACATCCCAGCTGCCAAATTCTAGACCATTCTTCAAGCTTAGCTAGATCCCTCCTTATGTTATCTACCCCTTCCTGGGTGTCTACACTATTGCAGATTTTGGTATCATCCGCAAAGAGGCAAACCTTACCTGAAAGCCCTTCCGCTATATCACTAACAAAGATGTTAAAAAGAATCGGACCAAGGACAGATACCTGGGGCACACCACTGATAACATCCTTCTCCTCAGAGTGAGCTGCATTTACTTGTACTCTATGTCGCCTCCCACCCAACCAATTTCTAACCCAAGCAGTAACTTTAGGGTCCATCCCTAGGGTGCTCAGTTTGTTTATAAGTTGCCTGTGAGGAACAGTGTCAAAGGCTTTACTGAAATCTAAATACACCACATCTAGGGCTCTCCCTCGGTCCAACTCCCTGGTCACCCAGTCAAAGAAATCAATCAGATTTGTCTGACAAGACCTGCCTCTGGTGAATCCATGCTGCCTTGGTTCCTGTAATCTGCTGGACTCCAGAAACCTCACTATTTTCTCTTTCAGCAGCGTTTCCAATAATTTACTCACCACCGAAGTTAAACTAACCGGCCTGTAGTTTTCAACCACATCCTTACTTCCGCTTTTGTGTAAAGGCACCACATGAGCCTCTCTCCAGTCCTTTGGCACCACTCCCGACTCCAACGAGGCATTGAAAAGGTCAGTCAGTGGAGCTGCTAGAATGTCCCCAAGTTCCCTCAGTATTCTCGAGTGTATCCCATCCGGTCCCATCACTTTGTTTATTTTAAGTTGAGATAGTTTCTCACGAACACAGTCTTTTGAAAATTGTTCAAGTTGTCCTTTGCTTCTGTTCCTATTTGTGGGTGTTTTCTGAGGTCCTGCTCCTGGTTCTTCATCTGTGAACACAGAACAAAAATATTTGTTAAGCAATTCTGTTTTATCCTTATCAGCTTCTACATATTCCTCCCCTGCACCCTTGAGTCTGACAATACTACTCTTGCCCTTCCTCTTCTCACTAATATATCTGAAAAATGTCTTACCACCCCCCCCCCCCCCCATTTTATTGCATTGGCTATTTCCTCCTCCTTTTGAATTTTTGCCTTCTTGACTACTTTGCTAGCTTCTCTAAGTTTTTCCAAATACAGATGCCTGTCTTCCTCTCTCTGTGATCTCTTGTATTTCATGAAGGCCTCCCTCTTTTTCTTCACTTTTTCAGCTACTTCTTTCGAAAACCATAGCGGTCCCCTTTTCCTTTTACCTTTATTTACCATTTTAACAAAAAGGTTGGTTGCCCTTAAAATATCCCCTTTCAGGTTTTCCCACTGTTTTTCTACATCCCTCAGCTGTTCCCATCCAACTAACGACTCCCTGAGGTTTTGGCCCATCTTCGCAAAGTTAGTCTTCCTAAAGTCTAAGATCCTCGCCTTTGAATGGATTCTAACAGCCTTAGTCCTAATACTGAACCACACCATCTGGTGATCACTGGATGCAAAATGATCTCCCACTACAACATCAGAAATACTTTCACCATTGGTAAGCACCAAGTCCAGTATGGCCCCTTCACGTGTGGGGTCTGTTACCAATTGCCTGGATAGTTCTCCCTGTAGAGAATCCAGGATCTCCTTACTTCTAGATGATACTGCAGCAGGAATGTGCCAATCAACATCTGGCATATTGAAATCTCCTATCAGTAGCACTTCCCCTTTCCTAGCAATGCTTCGCATGTCTTCCTCTTCCTCTTGTGAGGGAGGTCTGTATATCACACCAATGCAAATAGATTTCTCTTTCCCTCTTTCTAGTTTAACCCACAATGCCTCCCCTCTCCCTTTTAAGCTCTGTAATTCCAAAGCTTTAATAGTAGTTTTTACATATAGTGCCACTCCTCCTCCCCTACTTCCTACCCTGTCCTTTCTGAATAAAGTATAGCCAGGTATAGTTACATCCCAGTCATGGTTTTCTGTGAACCATGTTTCTGTAACTGCCACTAAATCCAAGTCAGCCACTCCCACCAAAGCTTCAACATCAGGGATCTTATTTCCCATGCTACGGGCATCTTTGGCATGAAGTGAGGATGAGTCCTAAGAACTACCTTATCAAGGTAGGAGTGGAGGAGTGGCCTAGTGGTTGGGGCAAGGTACTTCAGGCCGGAAAGTCGGGGGTTCAAATCCCACTAGAGGACAGCAACCTTGGGCCGGAAGGACTGGGGTTTCTAGTCCCACAGGTGCTCCTTGTGGTCTTGGGCAAGCCACTTCACCCTCCATAGCCCATGTTCCCTGTAAAATAGTTATCTCCAAGTTATAATGCCCTGTTCAATGTAATTTCAGTTTGTTCAATGTAAACCGCACTGATGCAGAATAGCGCGGTATATAAGAGAATGTAAATAAATAAATAAGGTGAAATCTTATATAAGGAGGATCACCCACTAAGGCCTGCAACTCACTGATGCGTCTTGCAGAAGTGAGAGCAACTAGGAAGATGACTTTCCAGGAAAGAAACTTCAGGTCCGTAGTGGCTAAGAGGTCAAAGGGCAGTTTTATAAGCTGCCCGAGAACAAGATTAAGATCCCATGCCACCAGCGGCGGCTTAATGGGAGGTTTTGTTAAGAGTAGACCTCTCATAAATCTTGCTGCGCGTGGATGAGAGGAGATAGGTTGTCCATCTAGTGGTCTGCGGGACGCAGCAATGGCACTAAGATGAACCCTTATTGAATTGGTTTTAAGACCAGAATTTGATAAGTGGAGGAGATACTCCAGTAGCGATTCCACAGGCACTGAAAACGGGGTAAGTCCCCTTTGAGAACACCATACAGAGAACCTTTTCCACTTAAAGGCGTAGGATCATCTTGTGGAATGTTTTCTGGAGGCCAGCAGGATATCCCTTACGTGTTGAGAAAGGTTGATATCTGGAAGTTCTACGCCCTCAGCAACCAGGCCCTGAGATGCAGGGACTGGGGATTCGGGTGCAATAGCGTCCCGTCATCCTGGGACAGAAGATCTGGAGCAAGTCCCAACTTCAGTGGCGTGGCTTGAGAGAGACGTAGAAGCAGAGGATACCACGTTTGCCGTGGCCAACGTGGAGCTATGAGTATCATACGTCCTCTGTCTCTCTGAAGTTTGAACAGTGTTTTGGGAATGAGGGGAATGGGTGGGAAGGCATAGAGGAAGTCTTGCCCCCGGTGGAGGAGGAAAGCATCTCTTGCCTGACAGTTTTGAGCCAAAATTCTGGAACAGAATCAGGGAAGTTTGGCATTCTGTGGACTTGCAAAGAGGTCTATATCTGGGGTCCCCCAGATTCGAAACACTCGAGCAATCTGGTCTGAGTGAAGAGACCATTTGTGTGGCAGCAGTATTCGACTGAGTTTGTCTACCCAAATATTTTGAATGCCCAGAAGATAAACCACTAGGAGGTGGATTTGATGCTCTCTGGCGAGGGCCTACAGTCACAAAGCTTCGTTGCATAATGACAGAGAGCCTGTTCCCCCCTGCTTGTTCACGTAAAACATGGCTACCTGATTGTCGGTCTGGACCCGAACTGTCTTGTAGCTGAGCTGGGCCTGGAATACTCGAAGAGCATGGAAAATGGCTCTGAGTTCTGGAAGGTTTATTTGAAGACAAGCCTCCTGCGGGGTCCAAAGACCCTGAGTCGAGAGATCATGCAAATGAGCCCCCCAACCCAACTTGGACGCATCTGTTGATAGGGTGATCTGGAATAGAGGCTGCTGGAAAGGAGAGCCTACTAGAAGGTTTTCCAGGGATTACCACCATTGAAGGGACGAAATGAGACACGTGGAGTTTGATTTTGTCTGATAGGCGACCCGAGGCCTGTGTCCACTGAGAGGAGAGGGTCCACTGGGCTGCTCGCATGTGAAGGCAAGCATAGGGAACCACATGGACAGTGGATGCCATATGCCCCAGAAGCTGAAGCATTTCCCGAGCAGTTAGGAAGACTTTCATAGCTGCTTGGGATGCCAGCTGCATTATACGAAGACAGCGGGGCTGTGGTAGGAAAACCCTTGACCGTCTGGTATCCAGTCGAGCCCCTATGAACTCCAGGGACTGAGAAGGGGTGAGCTGAGATTTTGGGAGGTTTATGACCAGTCCCAAGTAGCGAAGAATTTGCATCATGTGAGAAAGAGCGAAGCTAGCTTCTGGAGCAGTGGATGCTCGAATGAGCCAGTCGTCCAAGTAGGGGAAGACGAATATTCCTAGAGTTCTCAGAAATGCTGCTACTACTGCCGTGCATTTTGTGAAGACTCATGGGGCAGAAGCCAGACCAAAAGGAAGAACCTTGTATTGGAAGTGTCTTCCCTGGAAAAGGAATCAAAGGAATTTCCTGTGATCTGTATGGATGAGGATATGCGTATTTGCATCCTTTAGATCTAGAGAACATAGCCAGTCCTGACTCTGAAGGTATGGCAGGAGTGTTCCGAGGGAGATCATTTTGAATTGTTCCCGGAACAGATATTTGTTTAATTCTCTGAGGTACAGAATAGGCCTGTGTCCCCCTGTTTTCTTGGGAATGAGAAAATAGGGGGAGTAGAATTCCGTCCCCTGTTGGGGTATGGGTACTTCTTCTATTGCTCTTTGAGCAAGAAGTAATGCGACCTCCTGACCCAAGAGATTGGTGACAGGGACCTGAGAATTGAACTGCTTTATGACTGTACGAGAGGGCATGCTGTGGAAGTGAAGTCTGTACCCCTCTTGTACATTGGACAGAGTCCAGTTTTCTGATGTTATTTGTTGCCATCTGCTGGCAAAATGGCATAACCTTCCTGGAATGCTGAGGGGTTCTGGACCTTTCAGGGGCAGAAAGACTAAGTTCTCTAGGAAAGAGTCAAAGCCCCTGAGGAGGCTGAGCTTGTGGAGCCGATTGAGTTCTTGGAACTTGTGGCTTTCGCTGCTGTCTGTTCTGCTGGTTCCCCTTTTGGGAAACATGAACTGGACAGTGAGCATGATGGGTGTAAGATGGTAAAAACCTCTTTTTCTTATTGAAAAAGGGTTTCTTGGCTGACTTTTTCTTTGCTGGGTTGGCTGTAGACATCGATAGTCTGTTCAAGGTAGTATTTTCAGATTCAAGTTGATTTGCCTTGTCTTGCCAATCCTTGCCAAAGAGATTTTCTCCTGTGCAAGGAATATTTCCCAGTTTCTCTTGCACCCATTGTTCTAAGTCCGATGCCTGAAGCCAGGCAGTACGACATGCACCGATGGAAATAGCAGAGGTTCTGCTAATACATTCAAAGCAATCAAAGGTTGCATGGTTCACAAACTTAGAGACATCCTGGGCGTGTTTGACCAGAGTAAGAAAATCCCCTCTTTTGTCTTCAGGAAGAAGAGGGCTCATGAGCTCCAAGTTTCCTGTAACTTCTTTGAGGAACATTCCTATATAGAGGATGTAAGAGCTGATCCTGGCTGCCAACATGGAGGATTGGAAGCATCGGCGCCCAAAGGTACCGAGCGTCCTTGACTCACGGCCCGGAGGATTGGAAGAATGCGTTTTAGCACTCTTAATCCTACGCATTGCCGATTCCACTACCATTGAATGGTGTGGTAACTGAGTCTTTTGAAACCCAGGACAGCTTGGAACTCGGTACATGGTATCGAGTCATTGGGAGTGTGGAGACACCGTTAAAGGGGTTTCCCACATTCTTAGTATAAGATCCTGCAAGATCCTATGAATGGGCAGGGTAGCTGCCTCTTTAGGAACCTTAGGGTATTGAAGAATTTCTAATTCTTCTGCTCTGGGTTGCTTTTCTGGAGTCACTGTAATTGCAAGACCTCGAGCTACATCACGTATGAAATCCTGGAAGGACATGTCCTCTGGAGGAGACATTCTGCATTGAGGAGAAGGAGATGGATCCTCCGGAAGGATTGCTCTAGTACCGGCAGAGTCAGAGTCATCGGAATCGTAGGATTCGAAATATCTCTGTGCCGGATGTTCCTGCAATGCTCGGTACCGGTACCGCTCGAAGTCGGTATCGGGATGTCTCGGTACCGGCCCCTCGATACCTGAGATAGACTCAAGGCTCGGCATGGGGGCAGCATACCTGCCAAGGCAGGTGCTACCGAGGCTGCTAAGAGAGCCGCTAGACTGCGTTCGATAGTGAGGATTCTCTGATCCATTGCTCCTGCCGATGCCTGGGTGTCGGTACCGGTGGAAGCGGCCACGACCCCAGAACATGGCACCAGTAGTTCTGCAGAGGTTGCCACATAAAAAACCAAAAGAAGAATAATAATTTTTCTGCGGTGACAAGGTATACGTCCTGTCGGCTCAGCGGAAAATGAAGAACTGATGAAGGAGAGTTGGAAAGGCGGGAAGGCAGCACACAGGCGCTGTGGGATGCTCCCAAAAGCTTTCCTATTGGACACTGGGGAGCGTTCCCGCGCAGGCTCCATCGGTACCGACGATACCCATATGTGAAGACTACATTCCTGCTTGTTCCTGGAGATTACCACATACTCCTCCATAGCAAAACAGAACTGTCCCCCCTCCACCTCCCTATCCCTGAACTTCCCAACAGTACCCCTTCCTCCTAGATCCCACACAACTGGCACGCACTCCCTAAGAATATCTCTTGTAACCCCCAACAATATCAGCAATTACATCATAATGCCCGGACTGCCGTACTCACCCCATCCAAACTCTCTCACATCCCCAAACCATTATCCACTCCACTGGCCCTCATCTTATTCCTAGCAAATATGAAACACCCCGCCAAACTAAGAACATGCAACATATTATTGTCAACCAACCTTTATGGATCTAACCTCAATTAACATCATGCCTTGACTGATAACTCCATCGCATTTACAACACCCATACAACCACGAATCTCATCCACATCAAATCCCATGCGCCCCTCACCATATCAGCAGATTTTCACTGACAATGCATATTAAATAGTAATAACACCACCCAATCCCCAAGATCCAATTCTCATGTCCATGATGAGGAAGTCAAGAGTCCAGCAGAGAGATCCTCATAAAAAAAAAGTTTAATTGGCTAAAAGGCCCAAAAGGGGAAAGGGTCCCACTCCCAGCCAAACAGACCACATTGGACCCCCTCACACCCACAAAGAAGGGCAGAATTTTAAGGCAGAATCATCACATTCTAATACTCAGTTCATCTCAACTGTCCCCATTAGAACTTCAGATTAAACTCCCAGTCCCACAAGCACATTACTCAGACCCAACCACCATCAGAGCTCCACCAAAACCAACTCTAACTAATCTAGCAGCAATCACTCAGTCAAGGACAGAATCGTGAGAGAGCAACTTGTGCTTCTGCTGTTTTACCATCTCTAGCAATTGCACCCTTGCAGAGATCAGCTGTAAGATTGCTCCTTCCCCCTGTGATCAGCATCGGAGAGACCAGCTATTAGATTGCTCCCCTCCCCTGTGATCAGCATCGGAGGTAAAAGCCCAGTTCTACAGTGTGTTTGGAGAGTTGTTTGGAGAGAGACTTGTGCTTGTGCTGCTTTACCATCTCTAGCAATTACACTCCTGCAGAGACCAGCTGTAAGATTGCTTCTTCCCAGGACCATACCTAGCCCTGTGCGAACAGTGCAGCTGCCCAGGGCGCAAAGGCTTGGGGGGTACATTTCAGCTGCCTGCTGTTGCCCTGCAGCTGCCACATTTTCTTCTCTCAGAGAAAAAAAGGCCCCTTAAGCCTTTTTGCGGCACTTTAAGCAGGTCGGTCCCTCCCTCTTCTGACACAATGTCAGAGCAGGGAGGGACAGATCTGCTTAAAGTGCCGGCGACTTGCACATTGGGCGCGCGCCCTCTCCTTCACCCCCATCCAGCTGCTTTCTGCTCTTTCCCTGCTGCCACCGGCGCCACCATGGAGAAAACAGAGGGCGGCAGCAGCAGGGCAAGAGCAGACAGTGGCTGGACGGAGAGGGGGGGGCGCGATTCTAGCTTGGTAAGAACATAAGAACATAAGACATGCCATATTGGGTCAGACTGAGGTCCATCAAGCCCAGTATCCTGTTTCCAACAGTGGCCAATCTAGGTTATACGTACCTAGCAATATCCCCAAAAGACACAGGTTCCACAATGCTTGTATTGGGTCAAGCATTGATATCCTGGGTCCCTTTTTAATAGTGGTTTATGGACCTTTCCTCCAGGAACTTGTCCAAACCTTTTTTAAACCCAGCTATACTAACAGCCCTTACTACATCCTCCGGTAACAGATTCCAGAGTTTGATTACACGTTGAGTGAAAAAATATTTTCTCTTATTTGTCTTAAATAGTTTACCCTGTAGCTTCATTACATGTCCCCTAGTCTTTCTATACTCTGATAGCGTAAACAATTGATCCACGTTTATCCGTTCCACTCCATTCATTAATTTATAGACCTCTATCATATCTCCCCTCAGCCGTCTCTTCTCCAGGCTAAAGAGCCCTAACCTTCTTAGCCTGTCTTCATAGGAGTAGCCTTCCATCCCCTTCACCAATTTGGTGGCTCTTCTCTGTACTTTTTCTAATAACGCTATGTCCTTTTTAAGATACGGTGACCAGAATTGCACACAATATTCAAGGTGCGGTCGTACCATGGAGCGATACAGAGGCATTATAATATCCTTTGTTTTGTTCTCCATCCCTTTCCTTATGATACCTAGCATTCTATTTGCTTTCTTGGCCGCCGCTGCACACTGGGCGGAGGGTTTTAACATGTTATCCACAATGACTCCTAAATCTTTTTCCTGGGTGGTGGTTTCTAATGTGGAGCCTTGCATCGTGTAACTATAGTGTGGGTTGTTCTTTCCTAGGTGCATAACTTTGCACTTGTCCACATTAAATTTCATCTGCCATTTGGATGCCCAGTCTTCCAATTTATCCAGATCCTCCTGCAGTTTTCCACAATCCTCTTGGGTTTTAACAACTTTAAACAGTTTTGTGTCATCTGCAAATTTGATAACCTCACTAGTTATTCCCTTTTCCAGGTCATTTATGAATATGTCAAAAAGTAGCGGACCCAGTAGAGATCCCTGGGGTACTCCACTATTCACCTTTTTCCATTGGGAATATTGGCCATTTAGCCCTACCCTCTGCTTTCTATCTTTTAACCAGTTCCCGATCCACAATAGTACACTGCCTCCTATCCCATGACTTTTTAACTTCGCCAAAAGTCTCTGATGGGAGACTTTGTCAAAAGCTTTCTGAAAGTGCAGATACACTATATCAACCGACTCACCTTTGTCTACCTGTTTATGCACACCTTCAAAAAAAACATATCAGATTAGTAAGACAAGATCTTCCTTGTCTAAAGCCATGTTGGCTGTCTCCCATTAGGCCATGACTATCTACATGCTGTGTAATTTTGTTCTTTATGATGGTTTCCACCATTTTCCCTGGTACTGACGTCAGGCTCACCGGTCTGTAATTTCCTGGGTCACCCCTGGAACCCTTTTTAAAAATTGGTGTTACGTTGGCGACCCTCCAATCTTCAGGTATTACAGATGATTTTAATGAAAGTTCACAGATTACCAATAGCAGGTCTGCAATCTCAAATTTCAGTTCTTTCAACACTCTGGGATGTATACCATCCGGTCCAGGTGATTTGCTACTATTCAGTTTATCAAATAGTTGTAATATATCTTCCCGGTGTAGCGATATTTCTCTCAATTCCTCTGCAGTATCACCTTTAAATACCACTTCAGTCTTGGGTAACATCCCTACATCTTCCTCAGTAAAGACCGAAGCAAAGAATTCATTCAGTCTCTCTGCTATAGCCTTGTTTCTTCTTACTGCCCCTTTTACCCCTCTATCATCTAATGGTCCAATTGACTCTCTCACAGGCCTTTTGCTACAAATGTACTTGAAAAAGTCTTTATTTCGTGTTTTTGCTTCCGTAGCAAGTTTCTTCTCAAATTCCCGCTTTGCCTGCCTTATCAATGCTTTGCATTTAACTTGCCAGTGCTTGTGCTGTTTCCAGTTTTCATCATTTGGCTCTTTTTTCCATTTCCTGAAGGTTGCTTTTTTGGCAGCAACAGCCTCTCTGACCTCACCTTTAAACCATGCTGGCAGTTTTTTGGACTTTCTTCCACTTTTCTTAATGTGTGGAATACAGCTGGTCTGGGCTTCGAGGATAGTATTTTTAAATAACACCCAAGCTTGCTGTAAGTCTTTAACCTTTGGAACTGCTCCTTTTAGTTTTTTCCTAACTATATTCCTCATTCTATCATAGTCTCCCTTTTGAAAGTTAAAAGGTAGTACTGTGGATGCCTTTACTATCTGTCCTCCACTAATTAAATCAAACATGATCATACTATGATCACTATTGCCAAGTGGTCCCAACACCCTTATTTCTTGCACCAGATCTGGCGTTCCACTAAGGACTAGGTCCAGTATGGCTTCCCCTCTGGTCGGTTCATGAACCAGCTGCTCCAAGAAGCAGTCATTTATTCCATCTAGAAACTTTATCTCTTTAGCTTGTCCTGCTGTGACACTGACCCAGTCGATACCGGGGTAATTGAAATCACCCATTATTACTACTCTGTTGTGACTTTTGTTAGCTTCCTTGATTTCTTTGAGCATTTCATCATCCATTTGTTCATTCTGGACAGGTGGTCGATAGTATACTCCCACTGCCATCACCTTCCCCTTAATAAATGGAATTTCTATCCATAGAGATTCTACAGCAAATTTTGTTCCCTGCAAAACTTTAATCCTTTCTGACTCAATGCCCTCTCTAACATAGAGCGCAACCCCTCCACCAATTTGATCAGCTCTATCATTACGATATAGTTTGTATCCAGGTATCACAGTGTCCCACTGGTTATCCTCCTTCCACCATGTCTCTGAGAGTGCAATCATATCTAACCTCTCATTTAGTGCTATATATTCTAACTCTCCCATCTTATTGTTTAGACTTCTAGCATTGGCATACAAGCATTTTAGAGACTGTATTTTATTCATATTAATCTGGCTATTGGTAGGCAGGGGTAATTTGGAATCTTTATGCTCTGTCTGCTCCTTACTCAAGGGCGTTTGGGCTACTATACTCCCTTTTGGAACCTCACTGCTTTTGGTAGTATCCTTCAAGGATACCTTCGTCCGAACCATGCACTCCTGGGTGACTGTCGGCTTTCCCCTATTTTCTAGTTTAAAAGCTTCTCTATCTCTTTTTTAAAGGTTAATGCCAGCAGTCTGGTCCCATCCTGATTAAGGTGAAGCCCATCCCTTCGGAAGAGCCCCCCCTTTCCCCAGAATGTTCCCCAGTTCCTAACAAATCCAAAACCCTCATCCTTGCACCATTGTCTCATCCACGCATTGAGACTCCGGAGCTCTGCCTGTCTTTTGGGTCCTGCACGTGGAACAGGAAGCATTTCAGAGAACGCTATCCTGGAAGTTCTGGATTTCAACTTCCTACCTAAAAGCTTAAATTTAGCCTCCAGAACTTCCCTACCACATTTTCCTATGTCATTGGTACCAACATGTACCAAGACAGCAGACTCCTCCCCAGCACTATCTATGATCCTATCTAGGTGGTGCGTGAGGTCCGCTACCTTCGCACCAGGCAGGCATGTTACCAGGCGATCCTCACGTCCACCAGCCACCCAGCTATCTACATTCCTAATGATTGAATCACCAACTATAACAGCTGTCCTGACCCTCCCCTCATGGGGACATGGCCCTGGAGAAACGTCCTCAGTGCGAGAGGGTTTTACATCACCTGGAGGACAGGTCCTAGTTACAGGATCACTTCCTGCCACACCAGGGTGATGCTCTCCTGTCACGTGACCTCTCTCCTCCATGGCAACAGGGATGCTGCCAGACTGGAGGTGGGACTTCAGGACTATATCCCTGTAGGTCTCGTCCATGTACTTCTCTGTCTTTCTTATGTCTTTCCACGTCTGCTACTCTAGCCTCTAGAGAATGGACTCGTTCCCTGAGAGCAAAGAGTTCTTTGCACTTAGTGCATACGTAAGACCTCTCACCAACTGGGAGAAAATCATACATGTGACACTCAATGCAAAAGACCGGAGAACCCCCATCTCGTTGCTGGACTTCTGTCTGCATCTTAGTTTAAAGCTTGTATTTAGGTCTTTTAAATTCTGTATATAATAAGGATTGGTGTAGATGCTTATACCAATAAAAGTGTATCTAATACCCCTAATACACCTTGTGTACCTGAAGCTTAAGTAATTAATCTCAGGTCCTCTGTGTATGACTGATTTGGATAACGAGCTGCACCTGAGAGCAGCCCCTTTCCTCTAAGATGTGCAAGTACCTATAAAACTACAATTACCCCAGGGGTGGGTGGGTGCCGGGGAGGGAGGGAGGGAGATAAGTCCTATTAAAGAGGGCAGTTACAAGGTACCCTGTCCTGAACCCTCAACAGGGGGAGGGGAGTACCACACAAAGTCCAGTTAGTTGAGAGAGGCAAGGTAAGTTATAACTGAGAAGGCTGAACTAGCACACCACTAAGACAAACAATAAATAATTAAATAAACAGTTAGACAAACAATAAATAATTAATACAGCCCTGCTGTACAGCCCTGCTCCTCCCACCTCTGATCAGCATCAGAGGTAAAAGCTCACTTCTCCTGCAGTGTGTTTGGAGAGTTGTTTGGAGAGAGACTTATGCTTTTCCTTCTTTACCATCTCTAGCAATTGCACCCCTGCAGAGACCAGCTGTAAGATTGCACCTCCCCCCTATGATCAGCATTGGAGGTAAAAGCTTAGTTCTCCTGCAGTGTGTTTGGAGAGAGACTGTGTGATTTTGTTGCTTTACCAACTCTAGCGATTGCAACCCTGCGGAGACCAGCTGTAAGACTGCTCCTCCCTCCTGTGATCAGCCTCGGAGGTTAAAGCTCAGTTTTCCCATGGGATGTGGCTGCTGTTGTGTGACTGCATGCACATGACTGAAGGGGTATGACCAAAAGGGCATGTTCTATCCCTTTGGAACCCTTTCAGAGCACGAAGGAGCACTTGAAGAAGCTCTGAATTGTTATGGGTAAGCGGAAGGCGAAGAACAAGGCATCAAGAGATGCTGGAGGAGCAGGCCCGGTCAAGGGGCCTATGGCCCTCCATGTGCAACCTGTTGCTTTGCCTCTTTCTACAACCATGAGTAATACTTTGGATATTGAAACCTCCTTGAGTTCCGGTTGCCCTACACCTCCACCCTAGCCTATGTCTATGATAGGCCTGTCTGCTTCGGATGCTAGTAGTGGTTCTCAGAGATCCATTTCTCTGCCTGCAAGTGAGCACTTTCCATGTTCCCCCTCCCTCTCGCCCCCACCAACCCGGCTTGTGTTTGGTACCCCAAGGCATTTTCTCTTGTGTCACCATCTTCAAGTTTGGTTATATCGTTGGACCCCTCCACTGAAGATTCAGAAAGAGGAGAACATAGCCAATGCAATAAAATGGGGAGATATGACATTTTTCAGATATGTTAGTGAGAAGAGGAAGGGCAAAATGGTATTGTCAGACTCAAGGGTGAAGAGGAGGAATATATAGATGCTGATGAGGATAAAGCGGAATTGCTTAACAAATATTTCTGTTCTGTGTTCACAGATGAAGAACTAGGAGTAGGACCTCAGAAAACAACCACAAACAGGAACAGAATTGAGGGGCATTTTGAACAATTTTCAAAAGACTGTGTTCGTGAGAAGCTACTAACTGACCTTTTCAATGCCTCGTTGGAGTCGGGAGTGGTGCCAGAGGACTGGATAGAGGCACATGTGATCCCTTTATACAAAAGCGGAAATAAGGATGTAGTTGAAAACTACAGGCCGGTTAGTTTAACCTCGGTGGTGAGTAAATCATTGGAAGCGCTGCTGAAAGAGAAAATAGTGAGGTTTTGAAGTCCAACAGATTACTGGATCCGAGGCAGCATGGATTCACCAGAGGCAGATCTTGTCAGACAAATCTGATTGATTTCTTTGAATGGGTTACCAGGGAGTTGGACAGAGGGAGATCTCTAGATGTGGTATATTTAGATTTTAGTAAAGCCTTTGACACCATTCCACACAGGTGACTTATAAAAAAACTGAACACCTTAGGGATGGACCCTAAAGTTACTGCTTGGGTAAGAAACTGGTTGAGTGGGAGGTGACAAAGGGTACAGGTAAACGGAGCTCACTCTGAGGAGAGGGAGATTACCAGTGGTGTGCCTCAGGGACCTGTTCTTGGTCCGATTCTTTTTAACATCTTTGTTAGTAATATTGAGGAAGGGCTGTCGGGTAAGGTTTGCCTCTTTGCGGATGATACCAAAATCTGCAATAGAGTAAACACTCAGGAAGGTGTAGATAACATAAGGAGGGATCTAGCTAAGCTTGAAGAATGGTCTAGAATTTGGCAGCTGAGATTTAATGTTAAAAAATGCAAGGTCATGCGTTTGGGCTGCTGCAATCCAAGGGAGTGATAAAGTAACCCCTTGTTAATTTAAATCACTTCCTATGTAACTGTTATATTTAATTGTTATGTTCAATGTATAACAATTACCATGTAATTGTCATGTTGTTAGATGTAAACCGCCTTGGATAAAGGCGGTATAGAAAAACTGTTAAATAAATAAATAAAATAAATAAAAGTATAGTGGGTGAACTACTTCTGTTCACAGAGAAGAATGCAACCTAGGCTTGATTGTGTCTGATGATCTTATAGTAGCTAAACAGGTAGAAAAGGCGACAGCAATAGCTAGAAGGATGCTTGGGTGCATAGGGAGAGGAATGACCAGCAGAAGAAAGGAGGTGTTAGTGCTTCTGTATAAGTCTTTGGTGCGACCTCATTTGGAGTATTTTGTGCAATTCTGGAGGCTGCACCTTCAAAAGGATATAAACAGGTTGGAGTTGGTACAGAGAGTGGCTACTAAAATGGTTAGTGGTCTTCATTATAAAGCATATGAGGACAGACTTAAGGATCTTAATATGTATACTTTAGAATGAAAGGCGGGATAAAGGTGATATGATTGAGACGTTTAAATACCTCCATGGCATAAATGCACAGGATGAGAGCCTCTTTCAATTGAAAGCAAGCTTTGCTACGAGGGGACATAGGATGAGGGTGAAAAGGGGTTAGACTCAGGAGTAATATGCGGAAATATTTCTTTACGGAAAGAGTGGTAGATGAGTGAAATAGTCTCCCAGTGGAGATGGTAGAGATGACGACAGTATCTGAATTCAAAAAAGCATGGGACAAACACAGACAATCTCTAAAGGGAAAAAGGGGACTTTTGTAGTGCTTGATATGGAAGGGCAGACTAGATAGAAACATGACTGCAGAAAAAGACCACATGGCCTATGTTTCTAAAAAGTCTCTGCCCTTTTGTGACCTGCTGATAAACATTTTTCATGTTGTTGCCCGGCCTATGCAAATGCATAGGAAGGCTTTCTTGCAGTTGCAGTCTAAAGTCTTGGCTATCGGAGCCACATTCTATCTCTGTTTCCCCTGTAAGTGTGTGGTTACCTATGCTGAAAATAAGTTTATTTTCACAGATGTTTCCCATTTGGAAAATGTTCTTCAGGACAAATCAGTGGGTTAGTATGGGTACTTGAGGATTTGTGTATACTCTTGACTCTTGTCCTCTTTTTGACTGGGGTAATTCTAGGTATTAATACATTTGTTCTCTTCTGCTTCTCTCCCATGATGGGGGCTAGAGCATCTCTTGCTATTGTTGTTGGTTTTTTTTGCATATTTTCCTAATTTCTAATGGTAGCAGGTTGTGCTTTCCTTATATACAATGTGTATGGATTTTGGTTACAATCTTAATTTAAAAAAAGGACACAATTGCTCTCCCCTTACATGTACATCTATCATCCCCAACTCATCAGACCACTAAGCAAAGAAACAAAACCAACAAGCAAAGTGCCAAAAACTATAAAAAAGGGATTCCAAAGTCTATTATGTGTATCCATGAGGGCGAAGTATAATATTTAAGAGCTGCACTCTTTGAGAAATGCATTATCGGCCAAGGCAACACATGTAGAGAGAAAAATAAACTGTTTCAGCAAACAACCAAATCTGTCGGGTTCCAACAATGCACTCATACGTAGAGTGTAGCCGCAAGAATAACCAGGAACACTAACCCTATGGAACACATCACTTCCACGCTATACGCCCTCCACTGGCTACCTATACACAGCTGCATAAAATATAAAATCCTTGTCACATTTAAGTTAATACATGACATAGCACCCTTACACCTATCAACACTTATATCTATAGAACACAGCACCCGTATACAATGTACTAGGAATCAAAACAAACTTTCTTTATCTACAGATTTCAGGAAAGCCAAAAAGATAACAATCAATATGGCCTTCTCCCACACTGTCCCTACACTCTGGAACGCCCTCCCTGATCACCTCAGAGAACTTTGTGACCTTCAATCATTTAGAAAGCACCTTAAAACACATCTATTTACAACACATTTTGGCACCCAGGACTTAACCTACACCCCTGAATTAATACAATCATCTGCCCAAGCAACACAACAACATAACCTAGGCCACTGCAATCCAACACACCTTTATTTGTACATAGATACTCTTGTTACTACCATGTCAGCAAGTTCAGTCTGATTGAATAACTCCTATGCAAATAGTTATTTGTTCTGTGTAACTGAGCAAGTACCTGTTTGTACTTCTCAAACTTGTTGTTCCCTGTAAACCGCAATTGATCTTTGGAAATCGCGGTATATAATAAATAAAGGCAGCATCCTCACTACCCACAAATCCTGCTGCAAGCCCAAAGTCACTAAGGATTGCTGAACTCAAACAAAGGCGCACTCACAGTCAAGACCCCAATCCATCACGAGGCAAGTTCCAGGTTGCAAGCCTTGTCGCACCTTCCATAGGAGAGGTAAAGGCATGGGCCTCACCACTGAGCTGGACTTGAAGCACCACTGGGTACACTGCAGTGTGAATTTGATCTTGAGTGGAAAGCTGCTTACACATCACCCTAAAAGCCTTCTGATCAGCAGTGATCCATGCCAGAAGATATAGATACGCTGGTTTTGTTAACACAAATCCATTTTTTTTCAATATTGTTGTGACAGTGGAGTTACGTGCAAAATTTAGAATTTGAGCAATGAGAACATAGCGGGCGACCCTCTCCCATTACAGGCCTTCCAAGCTGATGCACACACTCAGTACTCATTTGTCATCCAACGAAAGCTCTGTAACCAGCCCTCGAGGAAGCCACTCAGCTTGTTCTCCTTAAGCATCTCCAGTAATCCCACAAAATGCAAATTATTGCGGCATGATCTATTTTGAAGATCTTCCAACTTAGCAGCCTGTCTGGACACCATCGCCTTTAAAGCCACAAGCTCCGCCAACATACTTGTCAAGGAGTCCTCCGTATCCCCCACACTTTTCTCCACCTCAGTCAAACGAGTTCCAAATTCTGCAATTACAATTGTGACAGCATTTAATTGAGCACTGAGCTTGTTGAACTGGGTGTCCAAGGCTAGCGCCACAGCCTCGGTGAGCTGTTACACAAGAGCTGGGCTGAGGTGGACCTCCTCCTCTACTCCAGATGCCATCTTTGGCTCTGCAATTCTTTGCCTCTCTAAGTTTCTTCACACTTTTACTGAAATCTCCACCTCAGGCGGCCACAAAAATTTGTCCGTGCACTCTTACACAGCATGTCATCCTGGGGGAAATTGACGTAGGCAAAAAATACAGCCTGATGGGATAGATAGGGTAGGCCTAGAAGCAAAGGCAGAATGCTGTTTTCTTGCCCATAGCATCATGTGACCTTCTCGTTAATTCATTTAAAATGTCATTGTTCAAATTTATGACTTTATACTCAAAACCTTTTCAATTTGCTAAAACAATATGAATTATCTTCAACATTAAAATTCATAAATTCTTAATGTAATTGAGTCCCATATTTCATTTCCTAAGGTTGTGCTTATCTTCGAGCATAATGTGCATTTCCATGTTTACACACACGTGTGTTTTAATCATTTCCTGTAAAGATCTATCCTGTGGAGCAGGGACTGTCTTTTATGTGTATGTATACACTGCTGCATATGCCTAGTAGTGCTATATAAGTGATAAGAAGTAGTAGTAGTAGTAGTAATTGTTGTTCTAATTTCCCATGCTTTAAATTATAGTGAGTGCTCCACACTAAAACAAGCTCAATGTCCAGTCATAAAACCTAATGCCAACATTGGCGAGCATTTCACTAATAGCTATATCAGGGCATATTTTCCTCAGAGTACCTATGTAGGGGGTAGGGTAGATGTAGGGATGTTACCCATGACAGAAGTGGTATTTAAAGGTGCGGAAGAATTGAAGGAAATATCGATACATCGGGAAGATGTATTACAACTATTAGATAAACTGAAGAGTAGCAAATCACCTGGGCCGGATGGTATACATCCAAGGGTGTTGAAAGAACTGAAATACGAGATTGCAGACCTGCTATTAGTAATCTGTGAACTATCATTAAAATCATCTCTAATACCTGAAGATTGGAGGATCGCCAATGTAACACCAATTTTTAAAAAGGGTTCCAGGGGTGATCCAGGAAATTACAGACCGGTGAGCCTGACATCAGTACCGGGAAAAATGGTAGAAACCATCATAAAGAATAAAATTACTCAGCATGTAGATAGTCATGACCTAATGGAAGACAGCCAACATGGCTTTAGACAAGGAAGATCTTGTCTTACTAATCTGTTATGTTTTTTTGAAGGAGTGAATAATCAGGTGGACAAAGGTGAGTCGGTTGATATTGTGTATCTGGACTTTCAGAAAGCCTTTGACAAGGTCCCTCATCAGAGACTTTTGGCAAAACTAAAGAGTCATGGGATAGGAGGCAGTATACTATTGTGGATCAGGAACTGGTTAAAAGATAGAAAGCAGAAGGTAGGGCTAAATGGCCAATTTTCCCAATGGAGAAGGTGAATAGTGGTGTACCCCAGGGATCTGTGCTGGGTCCGCTGCTTTTTGACATATTCATAAATGACCTGGAAAGTGGAATAACGAGTGAGGTTATCAAATTTGCAGATGACACAAAACTATTTAAAGTTGTTAAAACCCAAGAGGATTGTGGAAAATTGCAAGAGGATCTTGATAAATTGGAAGACTGGGCATCAAAATGGCAGATGAAATTTAATGTGGACAAGTGCAAGGTTATGCACCTAGTGAAGAACAACCCAAACTATGGTTACACGATGCAAGGTTCCACATTAGGAACCACCACCCAGGAAAAAGATTTAGGCATCATTGTGGATACCATGTTAAAACCCTCGGCCCCAGTCCCAGCCAGCATGTACATGCCTGTTTGCAATTCTGATCCCGCGGGGCTAGATGTGCCCCTGACATCACCTATGACACACACACATATGCATTTCACCCACGTGCCTCATTTTGCAAATGTGGAAAAAACACCATTGTGTCACAATGCAAACGTATGCTTTTCAACTTTTTCCTTTTGAGGAGAGATAGGCAGGTAAGTGTGGCTGCATTCCCCTCTGGTCTACAGAAAACCCACTAACTAGTAAGCAGCTCCTCTTTCTCCACAGATAAGCAGGTGCATGCAGGTACACTTCTCTGGTGAATACAGAGCTGAAGGTTGCCCTAGGATGATGTGCATCTGGTTGGGGGGCCAGGTGTGTGATGGATGATGGTGAGATATTTTTCATATTGAGGCTTAAGACTAATGGGCAGAGAGGTTGCATAGTACTGCCTGCCCAAAAACCATATTTCATTTTGAAGATTAATCAAAAGTGTTTGGCAAAGGTGAGCATACAGTACCATATGGCTGCTTTGCAGATACTGTATCCTCTACGGCGCTGATCTGAGACTGGCTATGGAAGTAGCATTGGCAAGGAGTTGGGGGGTATCAGTAGCATACCAATGATGGGGCGGCAGATGCAGCCTGCCCTGAGTGCTAGCAAGAAGGGCCTGTGGCATAGTGCACTCCCCCCATACCAAGCCCACACAGTGGAGCCAGTGCAGCAAACCTATCTTGACACCGTGGATGGCCTGCTGTACTGCTTCTGCTCCAGGCCCGGTGGCTGTTCCCTCCCAACTGAAGTCTTGTGAATTGTGAGACTTTGGGCTGGGAGGGAACAGCTGCTGGGCCTGCAGCGGCAGCAGCACAACAAGCCACCCATGGCGTTACATTTGCTGGAGCGTGCACCGTGCCATGAGGGGGGGGGTGCCCCCTGGGCCTGGAAATGGCCAATCTGACCAAATATAGCAGAATGAGATCCAGTTAGATACCAAAATGAAAAGTGTTGTTAGAATTGTAGGTGACAAAACAGCTGGGATGTTTTCTTCAAATCCTTAGTAGCTTGTAGGTAAGAAAGGAATGCTTGCCTGCAGTCCAAGGTGTGGAGATGATTGTTCTAATAACAAGGAGTGTGGACCAAGAAAAAAAACAGGCTAGTGGCATTATAGCCTGATTTAACTGGAACACAGAGACAGCTTTAGGAAGGAATCTCTGGGGTGAGCGAGGAGAATCCTATTTTAAAATTTTAAACAGTTTTTACTGACTGAATAAGATAAGAAAGGACAAAAAGCATAGAATATCTTATAATTATAGAATAAATAATAAACAACAAATAAAACAAATATGAATGAAAGAGGTAAAAACACAAAAAAACTGTCTAGAAGAAAAATAAAATACCATTTATTAACATTAAAAACAATAATGTGCACCGGCATTTAGACACACCAATATCAACCAAACAATAGTTATTATGGTCCAATGAGCAGGATCAGTTCCCTAATATGTTTTGGCACAAAGACTGCCTCAGGGAACATAAAGTGCAGCAGTCAAAGAAAAAAAAAAGAAAACCATCCTGCTTTTGTCTCTGAAGTTAGGTGGTACAGAACTTCATCGTGAAGGATCACTGAAAGAGGAGCTGCTACTGCTGGAAAGGAATCTGCATTGGTAAGTATTTACCTGCTGGGAAATTCTCAGAATCTTAGTGAAAAGGGAATTCTTTGGGTTAAGCTGATAAATCTGTCTCTATTTAAAATTCTGTGTTTATTAAATCAGGGTATAGTTTAACAGACAAACTCTCACTTAAAGTCAGTTAAGGTACAGTGAAACAGACAAACTCTCAGTGTTTATTTCTCACCCTCCTCTCCCCCCAGTTCCCAGCCACAAGTTTTGATTTATAAGTTCTTAAGCCAGTTAACCCGTTTTGGACCAGCATATATTTTACATACATAAGGTTTCCATACTTACTACTCAACTGTTTACTAATTAATGGTTATAAATTCAATGGAACTATGTTTAGCTATTATAGTTATGTCAAAAAGCGTTATATACAGATTTTTTATCTGAGATCTAGTTAGTTTAATAGGTATTTGAAGTTTGCTGATTTTGACGGTACTGGCGGCTCAACATAAAAAGATCACAAAAAATAGTAAGCAGCTTATAATACTGTAATAACTACTATTTTGCAAATAAAAGTATTTGTAGACTTTAGAAAATAGGTTTAGATAACTGTAAGTTACTTAGTATCAGAGTTATTGGTGCGTATATCGGCCTTGTATGTTTTTCATACGCTGGGCTAATATGTTGTCGAAACTAATTGCTGTCAAGCATTCTGTTCTAGGTGTTTCAATGGTGCAATATCGATGCACTGCATCAGAAGTGTTTTCACGTGTATCATATTCCGCCGTCAGAATGGACTGTTGACAAACTATATTATATCATAATAAAGTATTTCATAGTTGTTTGAGTGTAACAAATCTAATAAATCATCCAGAACAGAGAAAGAATATGCGAGCTGTCCAAAATGGGTTAAGGGGAAAGGAGGCAAAAGATTAAATTAGACTTACCTGCTAATTGTAGTTCCTGGAGGAACTCCAGTCTAGTCCCGGAAACTCTGGGGTTGTGCTACTCTTACAGCAGCTTGGAGACTGAGAAACGTCATTCTTTGATGACACTGGTATAAGGACATAGGCACCGCCTCCTCACTCCAGTAACCTATTGACAAAGTAGACTCACCGGAGCAACAATTAAGTAGTAAAACACTTATTAACCAACGGTAAACTAGTTTAAAACTATAAACTTCCCTATTAGGTCTTAGTATAACTGCAGAGGCCCTCGCTCCCCCCTCACGAAGAGACTCGACCTTCGTATAATCCCCTTCTTAAACTGCCCCGTCTGGACCAGAAGCCCCACAGTTTATTTTTTCTCTTACCTGTGAGATCCACTGCTTCAGGCTCCAATTCTACCAAAAAGACCGGGACGGGATCTGGGACTAGACTGGAGTTCCTCCAGGAACTACAATTAGCAGGTAAGTCTAATTTAATCTTCCTTATCGTCCCTCCAGTCTAGTCCCGGAAACTCTGGGGATGTAACAGAGCAGTGAAAGAATTCAACGGGCGGGACCTGCTAGACCAGCCTGAAGCACAGCTGCCCCAAAACAGGTATCCCTACTTGCCTGTACATCCAGGTGGTAATGCTTGAGAAAAGAATTTAAAGATGACCACGTCGCTGCTTTACAAACCTCTACTGCAGGAACAAATCTGTACTCAGCCCAAGAGGCCGCTTGTGCTCTAGTCGAATGCGCTCTCAACCCTTCTGGTACCAGCTTACCCTTTAACATGTATGCTGATGCTATTGCCCCTTTAATCCATTTGGCAATAGACGCTTTTGATGCTGCTTCTCCTTTCCGAGGACCCCCAAACAAAACAAATAATCTATCCAATTTCCGGAACTCTGCAGTCCGTCGGATATACTTCTTCAAGGCCCTACGAACATCCAATAGATACAACTGTTCCGTGGAAGAGTTCTCTGAAACCCTACGGAACACCGGTAATGATACTACCTGATTCACGTGGAAAGGAGATATTACCTTCGGTAAAAAGGATGGCACCAGCCTCAACACTACCTTTGAATTATAAAAGGACAGGAAAGGCTCCTTACAAGATAAGGCCTGTAATTCCGAAATTCTCCTTGCCGACGCAATCGCAACTAGGAAAACCACTTTCAGGGTAAGATCTTTCAACGACGACTTAGCCAAAGGCTCAAACGGCTCCCTAATGCTCCCAAAACCAATTGCAGATCCCATTGAGGAACTACTTGATGCATGGTGGTCTCAGAAGCACCACCGCTCTTAAGAATCTCTTAATATCTGGATGAGCACCCAGCGCTTGCCCCTTGATTTTCCCTCTATAACAGGAGAGCGCTGCCAACTGTACTCTTAAGGAAGAGGCCGCTAACCCCTTCTGAAACCCATCCTGCAAGAACGCCAAGACCTGCGGCACTGACGCTCGTAAGGCCTACCAATTCCTGTCTACACACCAAGCCTCAAAGATGCGCCACACGCAAATATATGCTAAAGTAGATCTCCTACGAGCTCCTAACAAGGTAGTAATCACCGCCTCCGAGTACCCTTTAGCTTTTAACCTTGCCCTTTCAAGAGCCATGCTGTAAGCAAAAATTGATCTACCTGAGGCATAAACAACGGACCTTGTGACAAGAGATCCTTCCTGATTGATAGACGCCAAGGCTTCCCCACTACCAGTCTCCTGAGGTCCGCATACCAAGGCCTTCATGGCCAATCTGGAGCGATCAGTATCACTAATCCTCTGTGAAGCTCAATGTGTCGCACTACGCGGCCCATTAACACCCATGGAGGGAACACATACAATAGTCGCTCTACTGGCCAGTCCTGTATGAGAGCATCTAGACCCTCCGATATTCTCTCTCTCCTTCTGCTGAAGAATCGACTGACCTTTGCCGAATTGAAAGTCACCATGAGGTCTATTATCGGTGATCCCCAGCGCCTCACCACCATCTCATAAACTTCTGGATGAAGCGTCCACTCTCCTGGATCTACCTTGACTCAATCGGCCTCCACATTGTCCACCCCTGCCACATGCGCTACCGACAGAGCCTGAAGGTTTTGTTCGACCCATTCGAACAACTGTTCTGCTTCGGCCTCCAAGGGAGCACTGCTGGTGCCCCCCTGTCTGTTGATGTAGGCCACTGTGGTCGCGTTGTCGGAAAACACTCTGATCGCTCTTCCTTGTAGATATGGCTGAAAATCCAGCAACACCAATGCTACTGCTCGCAGTTCCAACCTGTTGATCAACCATGCTTTCTCCTGTTCGGTCCACTGTCCTGGCATGAACTTTCCTTGAAAGTGAGCCCCTCAGCCTAGCAGACTTGCATCTGTAGTCAGAGGTAACCAGCCTGGCGTTTCCAAGGGCATGCCCTTTTCCAGAGACTCCGGAAGCAACCACCATTGTAACGCTTTCCGCACTGCTTCTGGACAGAGTAGCTTCTGGGACAGCGGTTCATTCTGGTGAGCCCACCTTCTGAATAACACTCTCTGCAACGGCTTCATATGGGCCCTTGCCCAGGGCACCAACTCAAGCGTCGCTGCCATCGTACCAAGGAGCTATAGATAATGCCACACCGTCAGATGTGGCCTGCTGAGAAATCGCCGGACCAACGTTCTCAACCCGACAGCTCGATGCAGAGGAAGGAAAACCTTGCCCGCCGCCGTATCGAAACGTGCCCCTAGGTACTCCAGATTCTGAGATGGCACTAAACTGCTCTTGGCCATATTGACCACCCAACCTAAACTCTGCAGGCACTTGACCACCTTGGACGTAGCCTCCTCGCTCTCTGTCCTTGACTTTGCTCGAATTAACCAGTCGTCCAAATATGGATGAACTAGAACACCTTCCTTTCTCAGCGCCGCTGCTACTACCACCATAATCTTGGTAAACGTCTGTGGGGCCGTAGCCAGCCCGAATGGTAATGCTCGAAACTGAAAATGACCCATTGGAACCGCAAACCTGAGAAACATCTGGTGTTCCTGACAAATTGGAATGTGTAGGTATGCTTCTGACAAATCCAGGGACGTAAGAAACTCGCCTTTTCTGACTGCTATGATGACCGACCTTAGCGTCTCCATATGAAAATGAGACACTCGAAGACACCGGTTCACTCTTTTTAGATCTAGATTCAGCCGATAAGTCCCTTCTTTTTTCAGAACTACGAAATAAACGGAGTACCGACCGAAATCGCATTGGTCTCGAGGAACCGGAACTACTGCTTTGAGAGCTAGCAATCTTTCCAATGTCTGCTTGATTGCCCCCCCACTTGCGATGCGCCTTGCAAGGGGACTGTACGAACGAGTCGGTCACCGGCCATTGAAATTCCAAAGCATATCCTTCTCAAATTACCTCTAACACCCACTGATCTGATGTAATCTGGACCCAGGCAGTGTAAAAATCGTGTAAACGACTTCCCACCGGTAGCTCCACCTGGGTCTCCCTGACTTCATTGCGGCTTTCTGAGACTGGAAGAGGCGGCAGCAAACCCTCTGCTTGCCCCTCAAAACCCCCGAAAGCCTTGGTTTCTATAGGGAAACCGTCCCCTCTGATTCTGAGTGAACCTTGAGGAACGAAAACGACAAAAATCCTTTTGAGGCATTCTAGCCATCGGCGGAAATCTATCCTGCTTCTGCTTGTCCTCTGGAAGCCTTCCGCCTTTGGAGTCTCCTAGATCTTTTACAATTTTGTCCAAATCCTCTCCAAAAAGCAGCCTTCCCTTAAAGGGAAGTTTACTTAACCTGGCTTTAGAAGACGCATCCACTGCCCAATTGCTCAGCCAAAGGTATCTCCATGCTGCTACCACTGAAGCCATACTGTTCGATAGCCCCCGAATGAGGTCTGTCACAACCCCATCCCTTTAGCCACGTGCTCAAAGGTCAGGGTGGACATTATTGTTGTATTGAAGGTAGAAACCTGTTAGCCCAGAAGCATTCTGGTACTAGTAGTCCCTTTCTTCATAATGAATAGTTGTGTAAGCCATGTGAATGGTAAAGTATAGGGTTTTATTCCCTTAATGCACAAAAGGTTCAAACAAAGACAACAGGATTTTCACCTTGTTCAGGATTTTCACATAAGGTATTTACATAGGTCAAAAACTTGGATATGCTTCACAGTCTTAGTTATGCAGGGTTCCAACAAACAGGTTATACAAACAAAAGCAATGCTTCTTCTTTCAGCTTGTCAAACAAAACTGTGTTTCAAAAGTATATCCTGCGTGCTATATTTCTCTCAAGGATTCTAAACTCCCAGTACAACAAAGCGTACAGTCCATAGGGCATTCAGTTAGCAAAGGGTCAGGTTCAGCAGGATCTATCTGCATAGCCTCTTGTTCTGCTGAGATATCTGTGACCCCTGAGCTTTCCCCATATATTCCTGGTTTTACTTCAGAACTTCTTTCTAAGGCTCTCCAGCCTGGCTGTACCCGGTCTGGCAAATATGCAACAGGACGTTTGGTAAGCACTCTTTCTATAGGTTCCCAAACCTTTCTCCAGCTGCCTTGGCTGCTCTTACGGCTCCCTGGCTTCTAGGGATTTCTGTGACCTGGCCTCAGTTCCTGGTTCAGATCTGTGTCTCTTAGACTCCTGGGCTGAGTCTGGTTCACCCACCTCTGAACTCCTTGTGGCTCACATACAGGGGAAGAAGCATGAAGGTACCTCTGAACTCTTGGGTCTGTGTCTCTGGTATTGTCCCTACCAGGCACTCTCCTGGTTCTCCTTCTGTCCTTCCTGAAGACTTCCTTCTGGAGCTTCCCAGCCTGAAACTGGCTCTCCTGGAACTTGTTCCTTTCCTGTAAGGGCTGCAAGTCCAACTGCCTTTTCTCCTCTCTTTGGAGCCGTCTCCTTTCTCTTTCTTCTCTATCAGCAGCTGCTGCGGCTCGTGCCGCTCCTCTCCTCTCTGGCTTGTCTATGCTTTGCTTATAAAGCTGTTTCTTAGGTAAGGATTCTGTCCCTCTGACCAAGTGTATCTGATTATACTTTGAATTAGTTCTTGCATCATCCCAACCTGGGCGTGTCAGCCTGCCTTCTGAATCTCCGTGCATGCTTCCTCTAGCTGCACTTCTCACTAACTGCACTTTATGTATATCATTTCCTTTAAAGAGATCAGTGTTTTCTTCTACCTCCATGGGTTTACTGGCGTCTGCTTCATCACAGGTCATAATGAATATCAGTGAGATAGGCAGCTCCTGACTCCAGTCTAGCCGCCTCATCTGCCAACTCTTCAATCTGCTCTCCCTGGACTCGCTGTGACCAGCGCAGACAGGCTCTTGCTACCCACACCCCACAAATGAACGCTTGAATGGAAAGAGCATTCACCTCAAACACCTGTTTTAACAAAGCATCCAGCTTCCTGTCCTAGGTATCTTTGAGAGCCGCACTCCCTTCAACCGGAATGGTCATCTTCTTGGTTATCGCAGATATCGCTGCATCCACTCTCAGTGACTTAAAGAGCTCCTTATCTTGGTCAACTAGCGGATAAAGACAAGACATAACTCTAGACCCCTTGAGTGTTGCCTCCGGCATGTCCCACTCACCTTGAATCATTTCCTTTACCACTCTGTGCATGGGAAAAGCTCTTTGAATCTTCCGAAATGCTTGTAACAACAGATCTTCCAATGTAGCCTCCTCCGCCGGCCCTGACGCCGGCATATTAAGTGCTTTAAGTGTCTCAGAAATAAGTGCGGGCAACTCTTCTCTCCGAAAAATCCGCACTACCCTGGCCTGGTCCTCCTGCTCCATGATTTCTCCTTCTTCCAACTCCTCGTCCATCTCTAGATTTGCTCACCATCTTCAGTGTGCAGATCTTCCGAAATCACCTACTGCTCCTGCTTCTCTTTTTCTATTGTAGATTTCTTCAGCAATACCCCCAAAGTTCCCACAAATAGAGGAGTCCCTGATCTTTTCTGTCCCAAATCCACACCGATGGAACCAGGAGAAGCCTCTCTGTGAATGCCCCCGAACGCCTTTTGAATAAGTGCCACAAAGTCCGGGGAAAAAACTGAAGACAAAGTACCAGATACGGATGCCTAAGCGAGCGGTATATCCGGAGCAGTAGAAGGCCCCGCTATGGGCTCCATAGGATCTAACGCAAAGGGCAGAGGCCCTTGCATGCCTTCCTCCTGATCCTCCTTTTCCGTATCCAACTGTTGCTGCTCTGCAGCAGAAGCTTGACTCCAGCTCTTACAGACCCCTGTGTCCAAGACTGTAGACTTCTTTACCCCACAGAGTACACACAAAGTCTTTGAAGGCATCTTGACCCCGTGTCAATTGGCCCAAGTGCCCCTGAAGCACCGCACCCAAGAGCAGTGAACCTTCCAAGGAGGCAATAAGATCACCACTGCTGAAACGCCCCGAGAACTCTGGGGCGTCCTTTTTTTTTTTTCTTTAAACTAGCCTGGATATGTGCATGAGTCTCCCGGAGCTAAATTATGAAGAAAGAAAATTAAAACAAAGCTTTGCTGTAGACGTAAGAGGCTTTTCCCACGCGAATCACACACAGTGCAGGCCTGCTGCCGGATTCCGGCAGTGAAAAAATCAATTAATCGCTGCTGATGCCCCGGCGCCTTACCTTACCCCCCCCGAGCAGCGTCATCTGTGCCTCTCCGTTGTTTCAACAGGGAATGGCTGGCTGCATCTCCAGGGCCTGCTCTTCCCCGGTCAGACCCAGAAGGCACTGAATCGCACTGTCGCGATGTGGCCGCATCTCCTCTCTGCTTCGGCACCCGAGAGCTGACAGGCAAGACTTCTGTGATGTGCTCGGGATGCCTCAGCTCACGATTGCTTGCCCTTCAAATTCAACGGACTGCAACCGGAGCCTGTTCCCCTCGTTTCTACAGTACTACGGAGGAGACGGAGGGGGAAGGGGAGAGAGGTCTCTAGCAGTCAAAAATTTAAAGGCACAGTGAAACTGCTGCACTAAAAGTTAAAAAATTAATGCCAATTAAATTAATCTAACTCAAACTAAATGTCCTTAATTGTTCCTCTAGTGAGCCGGGACCTCCAGGCTCACAACCTCCCGCTGCTTGGAGACAGAGATAACTGGGGTGAGGAGGTGGTGACTATGTCCTTATACCAGTGTCATCAAAGAATGATGTTTCTCAGTCTCCATGCTTCTGGAAGAGGAGCGCAACCCCAGAGTTTCCGGGACTAGACTGGAGGGACGATAAGGAATTTGTACTTTCAGGTTTAACAGATTATCTTCATCTGCAAGTTTTTAGGCCTTAGGAGTAGATTAATTCTAGGTCCTGGCAGTTCATCTTGAGGCAAACATTAAACAAAGTCCCTTAAACTTATTAAGCATATTTGTACTGGTTCAAATACCCCTATTCCCCCCTGCAACTTTATTTAACTGAACAAATTTAAATAGTTAAACAAATCATTATAACTAAGATGCAGAAAGCCATCCAGGAGCAAGATGGGGGCTATCCAATCTTTTGCACTGAGTGTCACATGTATAATTATCTCCCAGATGGTGAGAGGGTGTTGTGTGTGCATTAGATGCAAAGAGCTCCTTGCTCTCAGGGATAGAGTCCAATCTCAGGAAGTTAAGAGTAGCAGACTTTGAGGAGCTGAGAGAGATATACAGATGAGACATTCAGCGACATAGTAGAGAGGTTCTACCTCAGGTCTGGCAGGTCTTCTGGTGCCATGGGAGAGAGAGGTCACCTGAAAGGAAAGCATCATGTTGGTGTGGCAGTAAGTGATCGTGTAGCTAGGAACAGTCTTCCAGGTGATGTAATACTCTCTCGCACTGAGTATGTGTTTCCAGGGCTATATGCCATTAGGGAAAGGTTAAAATGGCTGTTATAGTTGGCAATTCAATCATTAGGTATGTAGATAACTGAGTAGCTGGTGGATCTGACAATCGTCTGATTACCTGCCTGCATGGTGCGAAGGCAGAGGACCTCACACGACACCTACATAAGGTTTTAGATAGCAATGGGGAGGAGCCTGCTGTCTTGGCACATGTTGGGACCATAATATATGAAAGTGTGGGTGGGAGGTTCTGGAAGCCAAATTAAGGCTTTTAGGTAGAAAGTTGAAATCCAGAACTTCCAGGGTAGCATTCTCAGAAATGCTTCTCGTTCCACGAGCAGGACCCAAGAGGAAGGCAGCACAGTGTATGATACACATTCATGTCTGAACAAAGATAAGTGGCTATTTAATATATTTTTTGAGAGCCTGTTTTTGTTGCTTGTTTGATCACACAAAGATTTATATGACTATGACTGAGGAATTTATATGTCTGAGAATGTTTTTTTTTATCACCTATGATGTTGTACTACTATGATAGCCGATTAAGTTTGTCTTTTGGTACTGAGGTCTTTTTTTTCCTTCTCAGTAAGATACTCTCTATATTTAAATTATTGAAGTGAGTATAGAACAGGGTATTTACAAGTTCAGATAAATAGATTTGCTAGTCTCCCTAGTGGGTTTTATATTGTGGTGTTCTAATCAAAGGAAGTTGTTCATGTCAGAAATTATATTTAAAGGTGTGGTATGGGAGGCATTGAAACAAATCTTGATAAGCCAAGAAAATGTAATACAGCAATTTGATAAATTGAAGACTAGCAAATCATCTGGTCTGGATGGTATACATTCCAGGTTGTTGAAAGAACTAAATTGTGAGATTGCAGACCTACTTTTAATAATCTGTGAACTATCGTTAAAATCATCTGTAGTACCTGAAGATTGGAGAATGGCCAATGTAAATGCTAATTTTTAAAAAAGATTCCAGGAGCGATCCAGGAAACTACAGACTGATGAACCTGACATCTGTACTGGGCAAAATGGCAGAAAACATTATAAAAGACAAAATTACTGAACATATAGTCAGTCATGGTTTAATGGGAGAAAGCCAACATGAATTTAGCCAAGAAAAGTCTTGTCTCAGTTATCTCTTATATTTTTTGAAGATGTGAATAAACAGGTAGATAAAGGTGAGCTGGTTGATATAGTGTATTTGGATTTTCAGAAAGCCTTTGACAATGTCCCTCATGAGAGACTTGGGGAAATTGAAAAGTCATAGATAGGAGGCAGATTAGGAACTGATTAAAAGATAGAAAACAGAGAGGAAGTGACGTCACAGGGCGAATGGTTGCTTAAGCGCTGAGCTCCATATCGAGCCAGCAATACACTAGCCAAATCGTGCATTTATCCCCCCCCCCTTCATTTGATTTCATGAGGACTGGTAGTGGAGCAGCAATGATGTTGGCACGTTAAGAAACTGGACAAATTTAAGTTTGTGAGTGATCTGGTGTTGCGCAGCTTGGGCCCCATGGCATGAGTGCCACATGGGAAAAAGATGGGGGCTGGCAGCCCAGAGTCCGAAAGCGGGAGAACGGAAGATAGAGTCAGATGGAGCCTATTTCCTTTAGTGAGATGTGGAGTTGGTTCTTTGAAATGAAGTGAGATTTTTGTAAAGAGCTGGCAGCGCCAGAATTGGAACTTTTGAGGACAGTAGCAGCCTTACAACAGGAGGTTAGTGATATGGGAAAGAGATTGGCAGAGCTGGATGAGAGGACAGATGAGCAAGCGGAGAGTCTCAAAGATGTAAAAAAGCAGGTATATCTGTTGCATGAGTATCAAGGAAATGTATGGACAAACTAGAGAATCTAGAAAACAGATCCCACTGAAATATATGGATCCACAGCCTTTTTGAGACTGAGGCATACAATAATGTTTCAGGAGCGGTCCAGGCTATTTGCAGCATGCTATTGAGTGGGGATGAGACAACCAGGAGAGAGCCTGACAGGATCAAAGTGGAGCGGGCACACAGGAGCCTGGGGCTGCACAGAGCAACCAGCCATGCGATATGGTGGACTGCTTGCATGATTTCAATAAAATAATTTGTCATGCAGGTAGCATGGAAGAAGGGGCCACTTCAAATGGTAAGGAAATCAGCTGTAACTCTTTCAGGATTTGGCAGCTATAACTTTGGAGAGAAGATGGAATATGCAGGAATTTACCCAATACCTGAGGACTGAATCTATCAGATATCGCTGGCAATTCTCTTTTGCCTTGCAGTATTTCTTTAAAGAGGCCTCAGTAAGAGCTGCTACAGCAGAGTAGGCCTGGCAAGCCCTATTGAAGGTAGGAGCCAGGGAGCTACCAGAAGTGGCGAAGAAACTACAGTTGTGACACAAGGATACCACAGAGGGAGAGTGGTGGCAATATGTGGCTGAAGGAGGAAAACACTGGAAGCGGCCATCACTTGGAGCTGGAACAGCAGTTGGAGAGAGATGCGGCAGATGTCGGACAGCCTAACCTGAGAGAAGACAGAGAGAATGCAGTAACTGATGCAGGACTGTTTTTCTTTTTCCCTACCGAGTGGTAGGAGGGGGTCTTGTTTTGTGTGCTGTAGATAAGTGGGGCGAATGTGAGGATTGAATGGGATGCACTAGGCCGTGATGGGGTGAGTGAGCTGTATGATTGAGATGTGGAAGAGGGGGTCGGGGGCATGATGGTATGCGGTACTAACTTGCCTGGTGAGCACTTTCTCCTTGGTCACAAGAGTGGCACATACTTTTGGGGGATGGGAGATGGGTGAGAGTGGGGTATAGGAATTAGGGAAGTGTGGAAGCAAGGGTAGGGAAAAGTGCAATGGGGGTAGATTGATATTCATGACTGTAAATGTGACTCGAATTTGCCCTATAAACACAAGTTGTTGTTTAAAGAATTAGCTAGGGCTGATGTGGATATAGAGCTAGTGCAAGAGATCCATTTGGGAAAAGGGGAGGAGGGTTTAATGAAATGTAGGGAATTTCCAGAGCTACTCTTTGCCTCAAATGCTAGGGGCAAGAAAACTGATCGAGTGGGTAGTCTGTTTGCTCAAAAGTTGGGGCTGCAGGTGGAAAGGGTGGAAAGGGATATAGAAGGGAGGTATATAATGCTTTTTACTATAATTTATCAAGCAGATCTCTCAAATATATTATAAGCCAACTACCTTCAAAATAGATAGCCCAGACTCATACCAACAATGGAAAACAATAAACTACTTCTACAAATCTCTATACTATTGATAATACAGTCACAAAATTCTCATCTCAAGACTAACAGGTAGGCATAGGTGACACTGCACTTAATTGGTTCAAGTCATACCTCTCAGAATGTACACAACAAGTTCTCATAGGTCTACAAACATCTCACCCATATAAGCAAGAGAAGGGGATCCCTCAAAGATCAGCACTCTCTTCATTACTTTTTAACTTATACCTATTTGCGACATCTTTAAAAAATTTAAACTAGGATACCACATTTATGTGGATGACATGTGTTACATCCCAATAAATATTACAAACTCCAACTTTCAACAGCTTACAACATGTCTCCACGAAGCAGTAATTTGGCTAAAACATAATCTAAACATAAACCTCAACAAAACAGAAGCTTTATTCATTACGAAAAACAAAAATTATATCCCTCCACCAAAACTAAAACTCATGGACACAGAATTAGAAGTAAAGCATCAAATCAAATACTTCGGAATTACCTTGAACTAAAATCTTACGATGACAACCCACATAAAAGTAACTGCTAGAGCCATCTTCTACAAACTACCCTTGCTACATCAGCTCAGACCTTACATATCCAGCATGACTTCCGAACCATGATCATCCCCCACCTTGACTTTGCAAACAGTATATTCCATGGTCTCCCAAAACAAACCCTTAATCACTTGTAAATAGCACAAAATCTATCAGAACGCATCATTTTTAAGAGTAGTAGCACAGAACACATCACACCAATCCTATACGAATTACATTGGTTACTCATAGCAAGCCGAATAAAATACAAAATCCTCACAATCACTTTCAAACTACTTAAGGAAATAGCTCCCTCACATCTCTCCTCACTTATCATTGTGCCAAATACAGTAAGATCCAGAAGAGAACACAACAAAAATACCATAATAGTCCCAGCCAATTTCCAAAAGACAAGCCATTCAACTAGCAACAGAGCATTCACATATCTTGCACCAATTCTTTGGAATGCCCTCTCAGATAAGATAAGAGCCATCAATGACCTTAAAGACTTACGGAAGGCAAATTAAAAAAACATTTAATCAAAGAACATTTTGGTGAAGCAGAACACAAAAACAAGATACTCCCAACATAACATGCATATTCCACTTCCACTACCCCCTAAACACACTACAACTACATGGCCAAAATAATTGAGAAAGAGGCACAACATCAAATTCAAGATCACATAGATGCTGCTGCTCCCTTAGACAGCTGCCAACATGGGTTCAGAGAACATCATGGTGTTGAGACACTACTCACCGGTCTATTCAACGATATCATCACAGGAATTGACAACATCCGTCAAGGCTTTGTGCTCATCTTCCTAGACATCGCCGCGGCGTTCGACTCCGTGAGTCACGAAATTCTCCTCGGAAGACTGAAAGAGAAGGGCGTCTGCGACAGTGCACTAGGATGGTGTAAGTCTTATCTGGACGGTAGATGGCAATATGTGAAGTCTGGATCAGAAGAGTCAATACATTTCCATCAAAAGCAAGGGGTACCTCAAGGCTCCTCGTTATCCTCCTTACTTTTCAATATTTACATGCAGCCCATCTGCAATATCATAAGATCATTCAATGTGAACTGCTTGATATATGCAGATGACATTCTCCTATACATGCCTTTCTCCACAACTCACATGGACCTGGCCCCACTCACAGATTGCTTCAATGCAGTTTCAACATGGCTCCAGACACAGAACCTACGCATTCAACATAAAAAAACAGAGGTGCTATTCATCACCAGAGACTCCAACTTTACTCCCCCATCCCACGTCAGTGTCAAGGAAGCTGACTTGCAAACTAAAGATGCAATAAAATACCTGGGAGTTACTTTGGACCAACGTCTAGATATGAAACGCCACATAAGCAACATAGGGGCTTGTTTACAAAGCCGCGGTAGTGGTTCGCGATCGCGATCGCAGCCGCGGCCCCATTGAAATCAATGGGGCCGCGGCTGCGATTACGATCGCAAACCGCTACCGCGGCTTTGTAAACAAGCCCCATAGTCAAAGCCGTCTATTTCAAAATCCGTTCACTCAAGCACCTACGCTCCCTGTTGAACCCAGATGATTTCCGAACCATATATCAAGCGCTGATCCTGCCACATTTTGACTTTGCAAATGCCATCTTACAAGGTCTTCCCCAATCCACACTAACCCCCTTACAGTTGGCCATGAATGCCGCAGCTAGGGTCCTCTACGGAGCATCCAGAAATGACCACGTGACCCCCATTCTCAAACAGCTGCACTGGCTACCGATCCATGGGAGGATCACCTTCAAAACACTTCTATTAGCATTCAAGGCAACCAAAGGTATTTCATCCTCCTCACTCACGCATCTTATCCACATTGTCCCCCCCCCAACAGATCCAGAAGAGCAACAGCTGTAAACTTGTTAACAACACCAAAGGCATCGACAAAGTCCAACACGACAACCACAAACAGGGCATTCAGTTTTTATGTCCCCAAATACTGGAATGCTCTACCCCCTGACATTAGGACCATTGCCAATCTATATCAGTTCAGGAAGGCTCTCAAAACCCACCTTTTCCTCCAATACTTCCCAGCCAGCAATTGATCCTAGATATCCCTCTCAAGAAATGACCCACTCTAGAAAGACCCTTACATGCATTATCTGTTTTTACCTATCACTGCAGTGTAAATAGCTTATGTATATAGTTAACCCTGTTATCCAAGTTTGTACTCCTGTTCGATGTAAAACCTGACAGATTGTCGTCATGGTCGTTATGTTATGATGTAAACCGCGCTGATACTAAATAGCGCGGTATATAAGAAACTGTAATAAATAAATAAATAAATAAAAATTCACTATCTGAGACCTCCACTTGCGCAAATATAAAATATTAACTGTAACATAATTTTACCTGCATAAATTTCTGTAAATATGTTAACTGTAAAATAGTTACTGTAAATAAGCATAATCAACCATGTGTACTCAGTCACTCAGATTAATGTAATACTTATTCAGTTTTTAACACAAGTTTTATGTAAACGTTTCTTGTTACATGTAACCACCTTTGATCTCTAGAAGGGGCAATATATAAAAGCACACAAAGAAATAAAATAAACAAACAAATAATGGCTAAAGGGCAGATAGCCCAGGAGAAATTTATTAAGGTCAATACTTATGCACCCACTGTGGTTCAGGGGCCCCTTTTTAGGGAACTGAGGGATAAGCTGGTACATTTTGGGAGTGGGACCCTATTAGTAGGCGGTGACTGTAATATTGCTTTAGATCTGGGTTTAGATAGTACATGAGGGTGTAGGGGTGGGGTGGGGTAGGGCAGGGGATAGGAGAAAGGTGAAGGGGTTCCTGAGGGCTTGGGGCTTAAGGGATGTAGTGCACACTCTCCAGAGTGTCTATACCTTCTTTTCGAACCACAGTAGTACCTACTCCCATATTGATGATTTTTTTCTTCCCAGATTGGCTCTGGAGAAGGTAGAGATCGATTGTTTGACTTGATCAGACCACTCCCCAATAAGTTTGGAGCTGCGGTGACTGGAGGAGGATGTTGGCCGATGGTTTTGGTGTACGAATGATAGCTTTCTGAGATGAGATGCTGGTTCAGGATGTGGAGGGTTGCAATAAGAGTACTTTGAGCTTAATGCTAATGGTAAGGTCACAGAAGCAGGAGTGTGGGATGCTTTAAAGCACTGGTGAAATGGGGGGCCCAGAAAAAGCAAGAGATGAGCAGGAAGATTAAGGATTTACGAATGGCGATTGGGAGGTTAGAACAGATCAATAAGCAATTTCAAAGTGGATCTACCCAGTGCAGACTGCAGGAGTTAAGGGGGAGACTTAAGGCAGAGCTTATGGACAAGGTGGAGTGGGACCTGCAGCGGGTGCAGCAGGCTTACTGTGAGCATGGCAATAAAACTGGATGCAAGTTAGCCAATAAATTGTGTTAAAGGCATGAGTGCGGTCACGTAGGGATTGTTAAGGAGAGGTGAGGAGAGTTGCTACAGAAAGGGACAGAGGAGAGGGAAAAATTCCGTAAATTGTATGTGGAATTATATGATAAGGAGGGAGGGGTAGAGCAGAGAGAGGTTGATAGCTATCTGGATTCAGTACCCCTTAATAAGCTGATAACTGAGGCAGTAGAACTTTTAGATAGGGATATAGAGGAGGGGGAAATTAGGGAAGCTAGCTTGTTTCATAATGGGAAGTCCCCCTTGGTGGCCTAACGGCAAAATTTTATAAGATCTATGTGGAGATCTTGGTGAGTCTATTGATAAGGCTCTTCAATCAGGCTAAAGGAGGGGGTGGGCTTGCAACTACACTGGGCTGGGTGGGCATATCACTTATCCCAAAGGAAGACAAGGATCACATGGACTGTGGAGGGATATTGTTCAATATTGTTGCTCAATCTTGATATTAAGATCTTGGCAAAAGCGATAGCTCAGTGACTGAATAAGGTGATAACATCCTTGATCTATGTTGATCAGGCGAGCTCTATGCCAGGGACACAGGCCGGGGATAATAGATCGAAAGATTTTAAATTTGATGCGGGTGGTGCAGAACCAGGAGGAATCATTCCTCTTACTGGCCATTGACACTGAAAAGGCTTTTGATCATGTCAGTTGGAAGTTTATGTTTTGAACATTAGAAAAGATGGGGCGTGGGGAATCATTTATGGGGTGGGTCCAGATCTCACAACTCTCATAGTAACATATAGTAACATAGTAACATAGTAAGTGACGGCAGATAAAGACCAGCATGGTCCATCTAGTCTGCCCAGCAAGATGGCAAGAGTAGGTGCACCTGTCGCTCTGTGCAGGCCACCCCTCCCCATGTTTTTGTTTCTGTTTAGGGGTGAACCCACCACTCCATGTAGGACACCCTTATTTGTTCAGACACTAGATAGTTCAGAAGTTTGATGGTACCGTTTATTTTGCTTTTATCCTGTTGCTGTAAAGGGATCCACTGTGTTTGTCCCATGCCGTTTTGAATTCCATCACCGTGTTTGCCCTCACCACTTCCATCGGGAGGGCATTCCAAGCATCCACCACCCTTTCAGTGAAGAAATATTTCCTGACATTGCCTTTCAATTTACCACCTTGCAGCTTCATGTTATGCCCTCTAGTTTTACAGCTTCCCCGTCTTTGGAAGAGGTTTGTTTGTTCATCATTTCTCTTTAAGTATTTAAAGGTCTGAATCATATCTCCCCTGTCCCTCCTCTCCTCCAAAGTGTACATATTTAGGTCTTCAAGTCTCTTCTCATAAGGCTTCTGACGCAGGCTCCAAATCATTTTGGTCGTCTTTCTCTGAACAGTTTCCAGTCTTTTTACATCTTTTGCAAGATATGGCCTCCAAAACTGAACACAGTATTCCAAGTGAGGCCTTACCAGTGACTTGTACAGTGGCATAAGTACCTCTTCCTTTCTGCTGGTAATCCCTCTTTGTATGCAGCCCAACATCCTCCTGGCTTTTGCCACTGCCTTGTCGCACTGTTTTGCCACCTTGAGATCATCAGAGATAATCACACCAAGGTCTTTCTCCTGAACCGTGAATACCAACCTCTCACCCCCTATTGTGTACTTTTCCCTTGGATTTCTGCTACCCAAGTGCATGACACTGCACTTTTTCACATTAAATCGTAGTTGCCAAGCATTAGACCAGTCTTCCAGCTTTTGTAGATCTTTCCTCATGTTATCCACTCCCTCGGGGGAGTCCACTCTGTTGCAAATTTTTGTGTCATCTGCAAAAAGACAGACTTTTCCATTCAGTCCTTCAGCAATATCACTCACAAATATAGTGAACAGTGCCGGGCCCAGGACCGACCCCTGAGGCACCCCGCTAATCACCTTCCTCTCATCCGAGTGAGCTCCATGTACCATCACCCTCTGTTGTCTGTCAGTCAACCAATTTCTAATCCAGTTTACTATCTTGGGACCCATCCCCAAGCTACTGAGTTTATTGACAAGCCTCCTATGAGGAACAGTATCAAAGGCTTTGCTGAAATCCAGATAGATGACATCCATTGCATGCCCCAGATCTAGTTCCTTGGTCACCCAATCAAAGAACTCAATCAGATTTGTTTGTCAAGACCGTCCTTCAGTAAAACCATGTTGCCTTGGATCTTGCAACCTGTTGGTTTTGAGAAAGTTCACTATTCGCTCTTTCAGGAGTGCCTCCATTACTTTTAATGCCACCGAGGTAAGGCTCACGGGCCTGTAATTTGACACTTCTTCCCTGTCACCACTTTTGTGTAGAGGTACAACATTAGCCATTCTCCAGTCCTGAGGAACCACTCCTGTTTCCAAGGATCTATTGAAGACATCCTTTAATGGTCCTGCAAGAACCTCTCTGAGCTCTTTCAGTATCCTGGGATGTATCCCATCTGGTCCCATGGCTTTGTCCACTTTCAGTTTAGCAAGTTGTTCTAACACCTCATCTTCTGTGAATGGTGTGGTATCTACTTCAGTCCTATTTTTATATTTGGGAGTCACAGCTGGTCCATCTCCAGGATCTTCTTTAGTAAAAACAGAGCAGAAGTATTTGTTTAGCAATTTCGCTTTTTCAGTGTCACTTTCCACGAGTCCTTTCCCAGCACTTCTGAGTCCTGCAATTCCAACTCTGATCTTCTTCCTTTCCTGAATATACCTGAAGAAAGTTTTGTTGCCACCCTTAACATCTTTAGCCATCTTTTCTTCTGCCTTTGATTTTGCTATCCTTATTACTCTTTTAGACTTTTTGAGTTGGATCCTGTATTCATTTCTGTGTTCTTCTGTTTGCAAGCTTTTGAATTCTGCGAAAGCTGTGTTTTTTGCCTTTATTTGCGCAGCCACCTCTTTGGAAAACCAAATAGGTTTCCTTCTCCTCTTGTTTTTATTTATTTTTCTTACATATTTATCTGTATTTTCGGTAAGATCTCTTCCCTGGACTGATCACTACTGTCTGATGTTCCTACTGGATTTTCCTGTTCTCGGGCACACCACTTGCCCAATACCCTCTTCCAATGCCCCTGTCACTTCCAGTCACCACATCACTCCCCTTGCACTTCAACCTTTCCCATCTGCTGACCAACTTCTTCCAGATGACTTCTCTTCCCTCTCCCCGAACACACAGGTGTCACACTTTGGACTTCTAGTCTCTCTTCTGCTCTCAAACAGGTTGCTCCCCTTTAGTCACGGCCATTTCATCGCCGTTCTACTCATCAGCCTTCGTATCACTCTGGACTTCGTCTTTTACGCACCCACCTTCATCGGGCCGAACGTAACTGGCGAAAGTCCCATACTCTCTGGCTCAGTTTCATGAACACCACTGCCACTATCACACCTGCACCCATCAGGCCAAACTATCCTATTTCTCAAACTGTATTTCTACTGCTTCTAATCCATCTCGACAGCTTTTTTCGGTACTAAGATCCCTTACCTCACTTCAATCCAACTCCTCTCCAGCCTCCTCCCACCAAATCCCTAGCCCCTCTCAACTGGCCTCCTTCTTCGCCACTAAGATTCACGACCTACATTCATTACTTCCCGCTTGTCCTCCTCCCTTACCCTCTCTCCCCCCCCCCCTCCCTCTCCCTCTCCTCAACCCTCTCTCTCTCGTGTCTGGTCCACTTTTCATCCAATCATTACTTCAGAACTCGTAAAATCTATTTCCTCAGCCCGTAAAACTACTTGCCCTCTCGATCCAGTTCCCTCCAATTGGATCCTCAAACTCTCCCTTGCTCTGGTGCCCCCCATACTTGCTAGGATCAATACCTGCCTCTCCTCCGGAACTTTTCCTTCCCCCTGGAAACACGCTTTAGTATACCTTTTCTTAAAGGAACCCTCTCTTGACCCCTTGGTCCCAGCACACTATCGCCCGGTCTCTAACCTCCCCTTTCTAACTAAAATTCTGGAGAAGACTGTCTTTACCCAACTTTCACAACTCTATAAATTTCCTTTACCCTCGCCAATCTGGTTTTCGTCAGTGTTGAAACAGTTTTACTAGCGTTTCTTAATGAACTTCACTCCTCGCACGATAAAGGTGACATCTCGGTGGCGGTTTCTCTAGACCTCTCGGCAGCCTTTGATCTTGTTGATCATTCACTCCTTCTGTCGTCTTCTTCATGGATCCATTTATTGCTGGTTCTACTCCTTTCTTTCATCCCGCTCCTTCTCTGTGGTCTCACCCACTAACTCTCAGTCACTTTCAGATCCTGTCCCTTCTCCACTGTGGTGTTCCTCAAGGTTCGGTCCTAGCTCCTCTGCTGTTTAATCTCTTCTTGTGTGATCCCTCCCCTTTCCAGTACCCGTAGGTAGGGGTTAAGGAGTTTAAGTTCCTTCTTTAAACCAATGTTCTGCTACTTCCTGGAGCAGTGCTCGTAGGGAAATGTAGTTTACCACCAGTTCAAATGAAGAGTAGTGTGACTCAGAATGTTTGCAAGCAAAAAGGGATTTATTTCCCCTCCCGGGGTTGGACTTCACAAGGATAAAAAGGTAACACAAAATATCTGCTCTCTGGCAGTCAAAAAGGACAAACATAAGAATAGCTTCCTTCAGCGTGAAATAAACATTTTCTTTCCAGCAGGTTGAAATTCAGCACATGGTTTCATACAGCTCTGTTTCCCTCACAGCCAGCTTGTACTTTCTTCACATAAATTCCTAACATAAAGATATTATCTGTTCAGATAAAGTAATCGTGCAATCCATTTCTTCTGTGGGATAATTCATACAAGGTGGTTCTGTGTCCATAAGTTCCACCTCTGAGCTAGGATTAGTTTGGCCAGTTCTTTCTAGGGCCGCACCCTTTTCTCCAACCCTGAGCCTTTCGATACATTCAGGGTTTAAGTATTGCCTAAAGCCAGTACCGTAGCCCCAACCTTCCAGGCTGTTAAATTCACATGGATTCCTGTAATCCCAGCCCTTGGGCTTACCTGGGGACCTGGCTGTGGAGGCCTTCCTCTGAGGTTTAAAAATACCGGTTGGTTCCCTGTTGAACCTGTGTGAGGCAGTTTCCAAATGCCTTCCTGGCTGCTTATAATCCCGTGTATGCTTCAGCTGGTCTGGTCTGGTCTGGTCTGCTCCTTCGATAGCTCCCAGCCGGAGCCTCTGACCTCCCTTCAGCTGAAAACTCCTTCCAACTTCTGACCGGAAGTCTGCTTTCCTCTCTCTCCTCTCCCTCTCTGCCTGCTGGGGCCTCCTTATGAGACAGCCTTCCTGGGTAGGGCCTGGCTCCACCCCCTAGCAGGTGTTCAGACTTTCCCCCGTGACTCTTTGCTAAACTGATAGCAGGGGCGTGTTTCCTTCTCTCGTGCCTTGTTTCCCTGACAACTGGTAGCCATGTGCCTTTGTTTATCTTGCAGCCCTGCACTTTCTACCTGGTTTTCAAGCATTTCTACCGGGCCAGAAGGACTTGCTATGTCACACTTGGCACCACTCGCTCTCCAAATTCAACAGTCTGGACTATCAGCTCTTCATTACACTGATGACATTGTCATTCTTCATCACACTAACCCCCTGCAGCCTGATCGTGTGCCCAATTCCTGTCTTTCCCAAGTAGCAGACTGGCTAACTACTAACTGCCTTCATCTCAATTTGGCCAAGACATCCTCCACCTGGTTCACCTTCGGGAGCTCCTGCCCTTCAATCACTCCTACCCTCGGGAACTCCCCTATTCCTGTAGTCTCCTCCTTTCGGTACCTAGGGGTTCTATTGGATTCTAACCTGACCCTCAGAGATCACATTTCCCAGCTCACTAAGAAGTCCTACTATTTTCTTCATCAGATACGATCTATCCGTCCTTTCCTTTCACCCTCTGCCTTGACCACTCTCACTCTGTCCATAGTTATGTCTCGCCTTGATTTTGTAATTCTGTTCTTGCAGGTATCACCCACACTCAGCTTCACCATCTTCAGCTTATTCAGAATACTGCAGCCAGGATTTTAACTCACTCTTCTCGCAGAGATCATGTCACCCCTCTACTAATCCATTTTCACTGGCTTCCCATTGATTTCCGTATATGTTACAAGATTCTCATACTGGTGCATCAGGTTGTTAACACTCACACTTCACAGTGCTTAGCTGACCTTCTCCACTTCCATGTCCCGACACGCAGCCTTCGTTCAGTTCACATAAATCATCTCCATCTTCCTCCTCCATCACATGCACATCTACAATCCACCCGTCATTCAGCTTTCTTTTTCCTTGGTCCCACCCTCTGGAACTCCCTGCCCACCCCACTCCGACTAGAGCAAAATTATTCTAGATTTAAGTCTTTATTTAAAACACACCTCTTCACTACTGCTCACAATCTCCCAGACTCAGCCCCATGACGGTTATATATGTCTGTTGATCTCTCTTCTATGTCTCGTCTGAATGCTTGCTTGACCTCTCTTTTCTGTCACAAATTTTGTAGTTCCTTTTCCTTCTTCTGGCCTTGAGCCTTACTCTGGATTTTATTTTGATTGTAAACATCCCTGATGCTATATAGGGCGGTATATCAAGAATCAATAAACATAAATATGTATGCAGCGCCACAAGCTTGTGTCAAGGTCAATGGCATATACTATTATTTCTTACCTTTGGAAAGGGAAACACGTCAGGGATGTCCCTTATCTGTTTGTTCTCTTCTTTGAGCCATTAGCAGCCAGCATTTGCATGAGTGCTAACATTTGAGGGATCAGAGTGTGTGGGGGGGGGGGGGGGAACTATAAGATCACGGTTTTTGCAGATGACCTCATTTTTGCGGGGAGTAGGCCACAGATTTCACTGCCTAGGATTGTCTGGGAATTGCAAGAATATGGTAGACAAGCGGGTTTTAAGATCAATATGCAGAATTATGAGGTTTTTCCACTGAACATAAGAAATGCCATAGTGGGTCAGACCAAGGTCCATCATACACAGTATCCTGTTTCCAACAGTGGCCAATCCAGGTCACAAGTACCTGGAAGGTTCCCAAAAAGGTACACAGGTTCCACAATGCTTGTCCAGGGGTAAGCAGTGGATTTCCAGAGTCCTCTTTAATAATGGTTTATGGACTTTTCCTCCAGAACCTGTCCAAACCTTTTTAAAACCCAGCTACACTAACAGCCTGTACTACATCCTTCGGTCACGAATTCCAGAGTTTGACTATGGGTTGAGTAAAAAAGTGTAGTTACTCACATGTAACAGGTGATCTCCGGGAACAGGAATCAGTCTTCATATATGGGTGAACGTCACCAATGGAACCTGCGTGGGACCGCTCCCCAGCGGCCAATAGAAAAGCCTTTGGGGACACTCCACCTACATTCCTGCCTTCCCATTTCCTCTACTCAGTTGAGTTTGTAGCCGAGAAGAAGAAGAAAATAAAAGAACAACTCCTAGGGGAGGAGGGCGGGATGTGAAGACTGATTCCGACTGTTCTTGGAGATCACCTGTTACAGATGAGTAACTACGTTATCTCCAGGAACAAGCAGGAATGCAGTCTTCATATATGGGATTCACTAGCTCCTAGGTACCAGACTGGTATGGGAGGGAAAGTAGTGCAAGTCCTAAGGCAAAAAATGTGTAGCCAAAGTTTGGAAAAGTTGTGGGCCACTGGACTCTATTCCAGGAGGCGATACTCCCCCAATGATCATCTGGTATGTTGTAGAAGTCTGGAACGAAAAGTAGAAGTCTAGTTTAAGTCCCTAAGTGGTGCTGGAGTACAGCTTGGTCAAAGACAGTGTCCCGATGGGAATCTGTCCAGACAGTAGTGTGCAGGAAAAGCGTAGATGGATGACCAAGCAGCTGCCCAGCAAATGTTCTCAATGGCTACTGAACGGAGATTAGCTACGGATATTGCCATAGCCCGCTCATTATGAGCAGTGAAATGACCCTCTAATGAGAGTCCTGTTTGTGCATAAGCAAAAGAAATGCAAACTGTTATCCATCTAGAGAGAGTATGTTTCGTCATCGGAAGGCCCAGGTGACTAAGATCAAAAGAAATGAACAATTGAGAGGATTTTCTGTGAGCTTTAGTTCTATCTAAGTAGTAGGCCAGTGCTCGCTTGCAGTCTAAAGTGTGTAGTGCTGCTTCAACCCGAGATGCATGTGGTCCAGGGAAGAAAATCGGAAGGATTACCGCTGATGCGATGAGTTGAAGTGAGGGCAATAAGGAAGATGACCTTTCAAGATGAAAACTTCAGTGAAGCGGTGGCTAAAGGTTTGAAAGGTGGTTTTAGAAGTTGTGCCAGAACCCTGTTCAGATCCTAGGTTACCAGAGACAGCTTAATGGGCAACTTGGATAGCAGAAGGCCCTGCATGAAGCATACTACTAAGGCTGTCCCTCCACTGGTCTGTGAGGGGCCACAATGGCACTAAGGTGCACTCTCACTGAGTTAGTCTTAAGATCTGGGATAAGTGGAGCAGATATTGTAGAAGTAACTCCACCGGGCAGGAAAAGGGGTCAAGCTCCTTTGGGTAGCACCAAAGGGCAAACCAATGCCATTTAAAAGCATAAGATCACCGGGTGGAATCTTTACAAGATGCAAGGACATCCTTGACCACCTGTGGTAGGTTGAGGTCGGCAAGCACTAGCCTTTCAGCAGTCATGCTGTCAGGCATAGGGTTGTGGAGATTGGGATGGAGGAGTGTCCTGTGGTCCTGAGAGAGGAGATTGAGTGCACATCCCAGTTTGAATGTCTGAGTCTGCACAAGACAAAGAAGCAGAGGAAACTACGGTTGACTGGGCCAAAAGGGGTCTATGAGAATTAATTGAGCCCCTGTCGGCCTGTAGCTAAAACAACATCTTGGGTATCAAAGGGATGGGAGGAAATGCCTAGAGCAGTCCATGTCCCCAATGGAGAAGAAAGGCATCCGGGGCCTGTCGGTGCAACAATGGAACTCTGGAGCAGGAGGGGAAGTTGCGTGTTTTGTGGAGTGGCGAAAAGATCTAAGTGGGGTTCCCCACATTTGGAAGATCCGAGCAGCTATCTCCCAATGCAAGGTCCATTTGTATGGACAAAGGATATGGCTTAGTCTGTCTGCTAGGATATTGAGTTCGCCTGGGAGGTACACCGCTCTGAGTTAGATGCGGTGAGAGATACCATAGGCGAATCACTTCTTCAGAGGGAACAAGACCCCATTCACCGCTCTTTGTTTATGAAGAACATGGCAACTTGGTTGTCCGTTCTGACTAGAACAGGTTGCCCTGATAGTTGGGGTTGAAAAACCCGAAGAGCATTTGTCAGTGCCCATAGTTCTAGCAGGTTGATCTGAAGGGCAGATTCCTGTTGTGTCCAGAGTCCCTGTGTAGTGAGGGGCCTGATACTGGAAAGGCATTTACACAGTTTACAGCCCAGTAAACCGTGTAAATTCCTTAAATTGGGATATTCAATGGCACTTACACGGTTAGTGCCGTTGAATATCCCATCCTAACTCCCCCATGCACCCCAATGCTATCCAGTTAGCATCGAGGTGTGTTGGGAGTGTTCCGGGGCAGAGCAGAAGTGGCGACAAGCACTAACCAGGCAGCAGCAATATAGCATGCTGCCTGGTTAACGATCTGCGCCTTAAATATAGGCAAGGAAAACCCTCACCTATCTTTAAGGCCCAGGAGCAATATCGCTGCTGCCCGGTTAGCTATTGTGACTTCCGGAGTCTGTGGCGATCCCTGGATATTCAATGCTGGGGCTGCATATGACCCCGGCATTGAATATCCAGAGAAGGGTCGGAGGGCAGGGCTATGCGCTGTAATAGCGCACAGCCTGCCCAGATGAATATTGGGCCCCATGTGTCCTAATAGTCATAGCATCATTTGAGCTGTTACTCGGCTTTGCTGTTATACCCCTTTTGCCAGTCGATGAGGTGGACACAGCGATCCTCTGGGAGGAAAGTTCAGGCCTGTTGAGTGTCTAAGAGCACTCTGATGAACTCTAGATGTTGGGTTGGGGCGAGGTGGGACTTTAGGAAGTTTATGACAAACCCCAGGTGTTGGAGCACGGTGTGATGAAGGGAGAGTCTTACCTCTTGGGGGGAGTCTCCCCTTATGAAAGACGAATACCCCCAGGGTGCTTAGATAGGCAGCAACGACTGCCATGCATTTTGTGATAACCCTTGGGGCAAAGGCTAGACCAAAAGAGTGAACTCGGTATTGATAATGGTTTCCTTGAAACATGAAGTGCAGATACTGTCTGTGCAAGGGATGTATCAGTAAATGTGTGTATGCCTCTTTTAGGTCTAGAGAACATAGCCAATCATGTCTCTGGAGGTATAGTAGAAGAGTTCCTAGAGAAATCATTTGGAATTTTTCTCGGATCATGAATCTATTTAGGTCTCTGAGATCCAAGATGGGCCTGAATCCTCCTGTTTTCTTTGAAATGAGAAAGTATGGAGAGTAGAAGCCCAACTTTTCTTGAGGAGGAGGAACTCTTTTTTATGGCACCCTCGGAAACAGACAACAGGGTGGTCACCTCTTCTTTTAAGAGAATGCTTTGAAGGGGTTTGTATGGGATAACCCCCTATGAAACAGGTGGGGGGTAAGGTTTCAAAGTGAAGCTGATAACCCCTTTTGACAATCTGGAGCATCCACTGCTCTGATGTTATGAGGAGGTACCACCTGTGGGCATAGTGACAAAGTCTGCCTGCTATGTGGAAGGGCTGAGGGCCCTCCAGGGGCAGATTGTCAATGCTGCCTAGGAAGGAGTCAAAAACCAGGTGTAGGCTGTGCCTGTGCAGCTGGTTGAGGCTTAGGAGCCTTGTTTTTTTGGGGTTGGTGAGGACCTTGCTGCCTCTGCTGAGGATGCTGAGGTTATAGGCAGCAGAAGTGGGTAAGAAGAATAGTATCTCTTCTTTTTTGAGTAAAAAGATTTCTTGGGAAGAGCTGTCCTTTTGGATGGGTCAGCTGTCTTCCTGGAAAGGTATTTAGGGTGAGATCATCTGTTTCAATCTCCCTGCTTTTTCCCTCCAATCCTTGCCAAAAAGGTTTTCTTCAGTACATGGGATATTGGCCAGTTTATCCTGGACCCATTGCTCGAGATCTGATATCAGTAACCAGGCCATTCTGTGAGCCCCAATGCAGACTGCTGAAGCTCTGCTTGTGGATTCAAAAGCATCAAAAGAAGCCCTAGTAAGAAACTTAGAAGTGTTCTGGTTCTACTTGATGAGTGTCTGGAATGCATTCCGCTTATCCTCAGGAAGCAGGGGGGCAAAAGTCTCCAGATCCCTGGTGACATCCTTCATAAATATGCCTTTGTACAACATGTAAGAGTTGATTCTGGAGGCCAACATGCATGCCAGGAAACATTGATGCCTGAAGGCATCAAATGTCTTCGAGTCTCTGCCAGGAAGCATGGATGAATGGTTCTTTGAGCTCTCCATTTGGCGCATTGCTGATTCCACCAACATTGAGTGGTGGGGGAGCTGAGGTTTTTGGAAGCCTGGGCACTCTGGTACATAGTATCGAGTCTTTTGCTGACAGGTGGAACCATGAGTAGGGCCTCCCACATGGAGAGCATAAGATCTTGCAGGATAAGATGCAACGATAAGATAGCCGCCTCCTTGGGCGTGGGAGGGTACTGGAGTATCTCCACCTTTGGTTCCTTTTCCGAGGCTACTATGATGGAGAGGCTACTGCGAAGGGTCTGAAGGGATGTCAGAAAGTTCTCTGGAATCAAGTGACCCCCTGTCTGATTATGAAGAACTTGAATCAGAGTTTGGCAAGAAATCAAAGTTTCGGCGGTCTTGGGTTCAACCTCGATGCTTCCTGGAAGTCAATGGTCAATGCCAATACCAATACTCAGAGGTATCAGAACCGAGAGTTCGAGTTTGTTGGATACCAAGGAGGAATCGGCCTTGGGTACTCTGATAATGCTGGTTCGAGGGCCAGCATCAGGCTTGATATGTCTGGCTGTAGGCTTGGTGCCGAAGCCCGCACTCCCAAAGCTCTCGATGTTATCGGTACCGAGGCTGCCAGGAGTGCTGCCAAATGCCTCTCAAGAGCCAACATGCGCTGGTCTAGGGAGATGGCCAATGTCTGGGTGGAATCACGTATGGGGCTCTGAGCCACTGTCCCAGAACATGGAACCGGTAGATCTCTAGAGATCAATGCCTCAGGAACGTCCCAGAGCCCTACCTGTGCTTTAGAGGATAGATCCTCCTGCCGGGGCTGTTTGGCTGGCCGGTCTGCATCAGAAACATCTCTAGGGGAGTCGCAAAGCTTATACTGGGACTTTTTCCTGGCCTTGGAATCGGTCTTCAATGCCGAAGATTTGGAAACCGCCACAGACTTTGACTGACATCTGTGTTTGAACTTAGAAGAAGCCTGAGACCCATGACAAGAAGTTGATGCCCTAGATGAAGTGGAAGCCACTGAAACAGAATCCAAAGGGAACAACGATCCAAACTGTCTGGCTCGGTTCTTGGCACAAAGGACAAGAAGTGCATTCATGTTCAGGACCCAAACATTTTAGACACCAGCCATGTTTATCAGTGGCTGAAATAGTACCAGCACACTTGATACATTTTTTAAAACCACTGACTGGCTTTTCCATGCCTAAAAAAGTTGCTTTGATTGTGAAGATAAGGCTATGGAGGTCTAGTCTATTGGTGAGAACCATGCCGAAAATCAAGAGAAAAGAAAAATTAAGATAAAAAAGTAAAAACAGCAGGACTGGTGTCAGATTTGACGGAACTCGCGTCGACGGGAAGGCAGAAGCATGATGTACCCCGAAGGGCACAAAAAAAAGAAGTTTTTCAGCGGTGACAGGACAATGTGTCCTACTGGTTCTGCAGAAAACAAAGAACTGAGGAGAGTTGGGAAGGCAGGCACACAGGCACAGTGGAGTGCTCCCACTGGCCCTCTTGAACCCCCAGCATCTTATAGGCCACCCTTGGTGGCTGCCCCTACCAGATGAATCTACCAGTTTTGCACTTTAATTTCGTAAACACTCCCACTGGGATAGCTACCGGCAAGGTTTGAAACAAATAGAGTAGTCTAGGGAACACCACCATCTTAACATGGCAATCTGTCCCAACCAGGAAAGATTGCACTGTTGCTACCTTTCCAAGTCCCTCACCAAGCGCTCCAAGAGTCCCCCATAAAGTAGCCTTATAAAGCCCTCCTGGTTCTGGCGTGAGCTGCACCCTGATATTTCACCTCCTTTTGGGACCACTGAAAGGGGAACCATGCACTGAGCCTCCCCTCCAAGTCCAAGGCTATTGGATGCTGAGGAGCGTTCCTACGCAGGCTCCCTTGGTGACTTCACCCATATGTGAAGACTGCATTCCTGGTTGTTCCTGGAGATATTTTCTCTCATCAGTCTTAAATGGGTTACATTGTAGCTTCAATATGTGTCCCCTAGTCTTTCTACTTTTTGATGGCGCAAATAATCAATAAAAAATAAAAAGAAAGAAAGAAAAATATGTCCTTGGACTTGGAGGGGAGGCTCAGATGCAGCAGATGGGTACATTCTATCATGTGAGGTGGCTGTGTCTGAGTGTCAGTGACTTTTGAGAGAAATGTATCCAATGTACGGAGGAGATTGTGGGGGTGACAGTTGTATCAGAACCCTAAGATGTTTTTACTACATAAATATGATTCTGGGGTGAGGAGGAAACAACGGAGTTTTTAAAGTTTGCTAATGTAGTGGTGAGATTGCTTTATCTGGCTTCCATGAGCTTTTGCATGGATATTACAGCCTTTAGAAACTTGCAATCCTAAGGAGTGGGCAAAGGGATCAGATAGAATCAACTTGGACTCGTTATTGGAGCTGGTGGGAGGGGTAGTAGCTAGATAAACAGATGTTAGGGTGGGGGGGGGATTTGGGGTAGGGGTCCCATAGAGTTGAGGGGCCTTATGTTGGTTTTTCTTTTCATTGGTTTGTACAGTGTTTACTGTGTGATTTTATAATTGTTTTGAAAACCTAAAAATAAAGTACATAAAAAAGAGAAAACTGAACAATTTTATCAATGGAAACAGGTGAATAGTGCAGTACCCCAAGATCTGTGCTGGGCCTGCTACTTTTTAACATATTCATAAATGACCTGGAAATGTGAACAAGTGAGTCCTCTTCCCATCCAAAGGTGCAATCTTGCTCAGTCAGGTCCCTTAGCTTGAGCCCTACCAAGCAGATGGCAAGGAAAGGACAAAAATCCAGCAACTCATCATGGAAGGTTGGAGGGTAGTGAGGACTGATTCCTGCTGTCCCTGGAGAACACCTGTTACAGGTGAGTAACTGCACTTTTTCCAGGAACAAGCAGGAAGTCAGTCCTCACTTATGGGACTCCCTAGCTACAGGCTACCGAACCTGTGACAAAAACCCCCCCCGCCTCCGTGAGACCGTGAGCAGAAGCCGAAGCCCGAAGGAGCCCGAGTCTTCGGGTCCTTGGGGCGAAGTCCTCGGTAGCCGTGAAGAAAGGTTGGAGGGAAGGAGTTTCTTATACCCCAAACAGGTTATGGACAGCCTGGCCGAAGGTGCTGTCCCGGTGGGACTCCCTCTCCAGGCAGTAGTGGGCAGCGAGGTATTCATGGAAGACCAGGTCGCCGCCCGGCAGATGTCCATCAGGGGCATGGAGCACAGCGAGGCCACCAAGACCGCTTTGGCCCGGACCCCGTGTGCGGTGACTCAACGATCTAGCGGGGCGCCCGCCTTCGCATGGGCGAAAGTGATGCAGTCCGCCACCCAAACCGAGAGGGTGCACTTGATGACTGCCTGCCCCGATCTATTGGGATCATAAATCACGAAAAGCCAGCCAGACTTGCGATGAGTCTGGGTATGCTGCAAGTAAAAGGCGAGGTCCTGTCTACAGTCGAGGGTGTGGAGCCGTCAGCGTGGGGCCTCAGGAAGAAGGTCAGCAGGACTATCTCCTGGTTGAGATGGAAGTCCAAAATGACTTTAGGCAGGAATTTAGGGTGGATATGGAGGACCACCTTGTTCCGATAAAACCTGGTGTAAGGGGCATCAGCCATGAGAGCCTGGAGCTCACTGACTCGGCAGACCGAGGTCAGTGCCACCAGGAAGGCTACCTTCCAAGACAGGTGCCAGAGCGAACACGTCGCCATCGGCTCGAAGGGTGGACAAGTGAGCTGCATGAGTACCACATTCAAGTCCCATTCCGCCAGGGGAAGACGGATGGGTGGCTTGGAAAGCAGGAGACCCCGCATGAAGTGGGAGACTAACGGCTGCCCTAATAGGGGTTTTCCCTTGATGGGGAGGTGATTCGCTGAGATGGCGCTCAAGTGTACTCTGACCGAGTTCGACTTCAGCCCTTCCCTCGAGAAATGGAGGAGGTACTGGAGGACGCATCAAACGGGGCATGAGAAGAGGTCGATCTGGCGAGCAAGAGATGGAGAAGCGTCTCCACTTAAAGGCGAAGGCTGATCTAGTGGAGTCCTTCCTCGAGGCGAGGAGGACTTCCTCGACCTCCTCCAGAAGGGCCAGAGAGGCTAGGGAGACCTGTTCAGCCGCTAGGCTGTGAGGGATAGGGAGGTTAGCTTTGGGTGCAGCACCCGACCCTCCACCTGTATCAGCAGACCCGGGCAGAGCCCAGGGGAACAGGAGGCTCTGTCAACAGCCGGAGCAGGAGCGGGAACCAAGGCTGCTGAAGCCACGAGGGGGCCACAAGAATCAATGATGCCCTGTCCCACTGAGTCTTGAAAAGGGTCCTCGCAATAAGGGGGAAGGGAGGGAATGCATAGAGAAGGTTGGATGACCAGTCCAGGAGAAATGCATTAGAGCCCTCCCTGCTCGGGTGCGGCACCAGCCCACAAAAGCGGGGGAACTGCGCATTCTGGGGACTGGTGAAGAGATCTAGCACCGGCGTCCCCCAGCAGAGAAACAGCCAGTCTGCTACTCTGGGATCCAGCTGCCATTCGTGGGGGCAAATGATTCTGCTGAGTCTGTCCACCAGGCCATTCTCCTGATCTGGGAGGTATGTTGCCTTGAGGGACATCCTCCGTCAGACTGCAAAAGAGCAGATGAGGACCGCTTCCTGGCAGAGAGAGCACGATCCCGTGCCTCCCTCCCTCCTTGTTGATGTAGAACATTACCACACGGTTGTCGGTCTGCACGAGAACCAACCTCCCGCTGAGGTGTTCCTCGAAGGCCCTCAGGGCCAACTGAATCACCCGGAGTTCGAGGAAGTTTATTTGCTGCTAAGACTCCTCGGGTGACCATTGCTTCTACGTGCATAGTGGCCCACAGTGGGCTCCCCACCCTAATAGGGAAGCATCTGTCGTCAGCACTGCATCGTGCTGTGAGGCCTGGAAGGCAATCCCTGCAGGAGGTTGCAGGGATTTTGCCACTAGTTCAAAGACAAGCAGAGGTCGGGAAGGACCTTGACAGGGTCCCTGAGGTGTCCAAGGGACTGGCTCCATTGGGCACTGAGACACCACTGAGCCATCCACATGTGCAGGCGGGCATGGTGGACCACGTGCACGGTGGAGGCCATGTGGCCCAGGAGACGTACCATGGTCCGAGCTGTTACCTGGGAAGCGCTTTGGACGTGCCACCAGAGCTCGTAGGCAGATGGCACGATCCACCGGTAAAAAGGCGGTCACCTGCTGAGTATCGAGACGCGCCCCGATAAACTCAAGAGCTTGCACCAGCTTGAGGTGAGACTTCGGGTAGTTGACCAAGAACCACAAGCTCGCCAAGAGGAGGATAGTGTGCAATATCGCTTGCCGAGACTCCCCATAATGAGCTAGTCATCGAGGTAGGGAAAGACCAGCATGCCCTGATGCCGAAGGTAAGCGGCGACCACGATGCGGCACTTTGTGAAGACTTGCGGGGCAGACGCGAGGCCGAAGGGGAGCACCATGTACTGGAAGTGCTCTCCCTGCACCCTGAAGCGCAGATACTGCCTGTGTTGTGGGTGGATTAAGATGTGGGCATAAGCGTCCTTTAGATCCAAGAAGCATAGCCAGTCACCCTGCCGGAGAAAGGGCAGCAGAACACCAAGAGATAACATCTTGAATTTCTCCCACACCAGAAACTTGTTTAACCTGCGGAGGTCGAGGATGGGCTGCAGACCACCCCCTCCCCGTCTTTTTCGGGATGAGGAAGTACCGGGAATAGAAGCCCCGACCTTGAAGGTGCGGAGGGACCGTCTCGACTGCCCATTGGGCAAGGAGAGAGTGTAATTCCCGCTACACCAGAAACTGATGCGCGGGGAGTCGAGGAGGCTCCACTGGGGAGAAAGGAGGTTGAAGCCTGTCGAAGCGAAGGCAATAGCCGTCTCAGACGACTTGGAGAACCCAGGTGTCCGAGGTAATGGAAGCCCACGATGGGGCGAAGTGGGACAGGCGTCCCCCCACTGGCTGCTGCATCGCCGGAGGGCGAGGGGCTATGCTGATGGCATCAAAACCCCTGAGAGGGTTGTGGGGGAGCTTGTGTCTGAACCTTCAGCCCTTTCGGCTTACGATGCCCTTGGCCAGATTTTCCCTGTGCGGGGGTAGCCAGATATGGCGGATAGCCCCGATACTGGAGGCCTTTTCTAGGGAAGAAGGGCTTCTTGGTTGGTTGAAATGGGCTGATGGTGGGGCTAGGATAGGATTGGAAATGGGCTGATGGGGGACTAGGACTGGAAATGGGCTGATGCAGGGACTAGAAGGGAGCAGATGCTGGGTGGGGCTGGAACTAGAAGGGAGCTGATGTTGGGGGAGGATTAGAATGGGATGGAGCTGGGAGAGTGAAATGGAGAGGGAAAAATATTTTGTGTGGGAGGGAAGACACATCTACAATTGGCCGGATATTGGGAGAGTAAGTGGGGATTGAGGATGGAGGGGTAAAATTTGAGTGGATGAAATAGGAATGAGGAAAGAGCAAAAGGAGAAAGATTAGTATGTTAAAGCAGATGTAGAGAGAGAATGGAAAAAAAACTAGAAGAGAGAAGAAAGGACAAATGAACAGCAGATGGAGAGTTAGCAGAAGACATGAAGAAACTAGAAGAAAGTGGCTGGAACAATTGTAACTGAAAAAAAAATGCACAAAAGGTAGAAAAATCTCTCTTTATTTTGAATTTATTAACTGGAATATGTCAGCTCTGGGAAATGTGCATCATTAATGTCTGCGCTTTGTTTAGTACAAGAGGAAATTAATTTATAGTTTTATTTCTACAGTGTTGTACATTCCAAGTTTGGCTTTTGGGGTTCCCAGTTGGATTTTGTCTTCCTGTTTCTAAATTGTGATTCCTTGTTTGGTGATGGTCTATGTTCTGCATGTGTAACTGAGCTGAGGTATTCTGTTTATGTAATTCCTATTTGACATTGCCACTTGTTCTCTTTCCCCAGTAGGTCATGTATTGTTATTCTCTGAAATGTATTGGTTTAATATTTGCAGTGTTGCCTTTTGATAGTTAGGGTATGGTGCTTTGTGAGTCCTGGTAGTGCTGTTAGGATACGGCGGGTTTGCTATGGGTTCTAAATGGGCAGTGTTTTTAGTAGTTCCTAATGTGCCTGGCAGTTGGTACTGGATTATAGTAATGTAGAAATCTTTTAGTCTTTCTTTATCCATATACTCATTAAGAGGCATGTTTACTAAAAGTTAGTGTATGGTAACATTATGCAAATAGTTATGCAAATGAGGCACCTTATGCAAATGCGGCCCCGCACCGAGTCTCTGCACATGGCCCTGCACCCCCCCCTTGGGCCGCCCCTGGGTCAAGGTAGAAGGACAACGCCCTTCTACAGTACAGGGTATGCAAGACCATCTTAGCCCGGCTGGCATGCGGCCTGGGAAAGAAAGTTGGAAGAACCACCTCCTGATTGAAGTGGAAGGAGGAGACAACCTTTGGAAGGAACTTAGGGTGAGTCCGTAAGACTATTCTGTTCCTATAGAACCTAGTATATGGAGCATCCGCTACTAGGGCCTGAATTTCATCCACTCGCCTTGCTAAGGTAAGAGCCACCAGAAACAATGCTTTCAAGGAGAGAAAGCGCAAAGGGCAAGTAGCCATAGGCTCAAATGGAGGGCAAGAAAGCCATTGCAAGACCACATTCAGATCCCATTCAGGGGCAGGTGGACGCACTGGAGACTTAAGCAAAAGTAAGCCTCTGAGGAAGCGAGGCACCAAAGGGTGGCTGGAGAGAGACGGACTCTCCACCGGTGTGTGGTGCGCTGAAAGAACACTAAGATGAACTCTCACAGAATTGGACTTAAGGCCTATGTTAGACAGGTGAAGCAAATATTGCAGCACCACTGGTACCAGGCATGAGAAAGGATCCTCGTTGTGCTGAGTACACCAGGCAGAGAATCTACGCCACTTAAGGGCATAAGACTTTTGGGTGGACTGCCTCCTAGAGGCCAAGACCACGTCCTCCACTTCCTTAGGCAGTAATAAGGGTGCTAGAACTACCCTTTCAGCAGTCAGGCCATTAGATTGAGGGATTGGAGATTGGGGTGTAAAAGAGACCCCTGCTCTTGAGACAGGAGATCTGGTTGCATCCCCAGAGGAAGAGGAGTGTCCACCGCTAGTTGCAACAGAAGTGGAAACCACGGCTGTCGGGGCCATCTAGGGGCCACCAGAATTACGGAGGCCCTGTCCCGGAGCACTTTGAACAGTGTCTGGGGCACTAGAGGTGTGGGAGGAAAGGCATATAAGAGGCCTGTAGACCACAGAATGAGAAACGCATCCGCTGCTAATCTGAGAGGATGCGGTTGTCTGGAGCAGAACCTGGGCAGTTGATGGTTCAGAGGACTGGCAAAGAGATCTATGGTTGGAAGACTCCATCTCAAGAAGATCTGTTGAACCACTAAAGGATTCAACTGCCATTCGTGTGGCTGCAGGATCCTGCTCAATCTGTCTGCCAAGTGATTCTCTTGACCTGGGAGATAGACCGCTTTGAGAAGAATGCCGTGATTGACTGTCCAGGAACACAGGCTCTGTGCTTCCTGACATAGAAGGCGGGACCCTGTGCCCCCTTGTTTGTTCACATAGAACATAGCAACTTGGTTGTCCGTCTGAACTAGGATGGACTGGTGAGAGAGGAGATGAGAGAAAGTTCTCAGAGCCAATCGGATAGCTCTCAGTTCTAAGAGATTGATTTGCTGTGCGGCCTCCCAAGGAGACCACAGGCCTTGAGTACATACTCCATGGCAATGTGCACCCCAACCTTGAAGAGAAGCATCGGTTGTCAGCACGTGAGAGTGTGGAGGTGTCTGAAAAAACACCCCTTGCACTAGATTTGGAAGATGAAGCCACCACTGTAGAGAAGACTCTAGTAGTTTGGACACCCTCACTCTGTCCGTGAGGCTCCCTGTGGCTTGGTGCCACTGAGTTCTGAGGCCCCATTTAGCTGGCCTCATGTGTAGATGGGCATTTGGAGTTACATGGACCGTGGAAGCCATGTGGCCTAAGAGCCTCAGGAATTGTCTGGCGGAGACCAGAGAATTGCTGTGGAACTGCCTGGCTAGATCCATCAACCTGTGGGCCCTGTCCACGGGTAAAAAGGCCTTTGCCTGAAGGGTGTCCAGTCTTGCTCCTATGAACTCCATGTTCTGTGAGGGGTGCAAAGTGGACTTTGCGAAGTTTATAACAAACCCCAGGTGCTGAAGCAGAGCGACAGTGCGAAGGGTCGCTTGATTGGCCTCCTGTGGGGATTGACCCCTGATGAGCCAGTCGTCCAGGTATGGAAAGGCAAAGAGGTCTTGAACCCTGAGGTAGGCTGCCACCACCGCCAGGCACTTGGTGAATACCCTGGGGGCGGAGTTTAGGCCAAAAGGCAGTACTCTGTACTGATAGTGGTTTCCTCCCACTACAAATCTGAGATATTGTTTGTGGTCTGGATGAATGAGGATGTGAGTATAAGCATCCTTTAGGTCTAAGGAGCATAGCCAATCTCCCTGCTGGAGGTAGGGCAGCAGGATTCCAAGGGTATGCATCTTGAACTTTTCCCTCTCCAGGAACTTGTTCAGATTCCGCAAGTCTAGGATGGGCCTGAGGCCTCCTGTTCTTTTTGGTACCAGAAAGTAACTGGAATAGAAGCCTTGACCTCTCAGGTGGTGGGGCACCGGTTCCACTGCCTGTTCCTTTACAAGACTTGCTAACTCCTGCAGGAGTAAGTCCCTGTGCAGAGGAAGTCTTGGAGGCTCCCCTGGAAAACAGGAGGGTGGTACCTGGTGGAAGTGGAGGAGATAGCCCTTCTGGACTATACTTAGTACCCAGGTATCCCTTGTTACGGCTGACCACCTGTGGGCGTACATGGCCAGCCAGCCTCCTGTGCTGATAGGGGCCAGCTGAGGAGGAAAGGCTATGCCACTGGAGTCAAAACCCCGCTCCCTGTTGTGCAGGAGCCGGAGCTGGTGGCTTGGGGGTTTTCTGCCTACGGGGCCCATGTCCCTGCCCCTTGGCCTGCTGACCCTGATGGGGAGCTACAGAGGCCTGAAAATGAGGGTATGTTTTATAGGCAGATGGCTTCTTCGGGTAAAAGGTCTTTTTCCCAGAACCCTTCTTTTTCTGAGAAGGGGCAGAGGTTTTCCTGGACAGCCTTGTCCGGGTAAGAGTCTCGGTCTCGGGTTCTGCAGCCTTTTCAGCCATGGGCTTGCCAAAGAGGTTCTCACCTCGGCAGGGGACATCGACCAACTTGTCCTGCACCCATGGCTCGAGGTCCGATGACTGTAGCCAGGCCTGACGGCGTGCACCGATGCCGGCCGTGGCTACCTGGGCCGAAGCCTCGAAGCCATCATAGGCTGCTTGAGAGATAAACTTCGAGCACTCTCGAATACCCGATGGCACTGCGTTGAACCTCTGCAAAGGTTCCTCGGAGAGACCAGCTGAGAACCCAGCAATCTCCTTTGCCAGGTCTCGAAGGTACATGCCCATGTACAGCTGGTAGGTCTGGACATGGCAAGCAAGCATAGAGCCCTGGAAGCACTTCTTACCGAGGGCATCCAGGTTCCGGGCCTCCCGGCCGGGAGGCACTGAGGAGTGCATCTTCTGACTCTTCAGACGATGCATGGCCGATTCCACAACCATGGAATGGTGCGGCAATTGTGCCTTTTGGAACCCGGGGCTCTTGCGGACTTGACAGATAGAATCGACCCGCTTGCTCAAGACCGGTGTCGAGGCTGGCGCCTCCCACATACGGAAGAGCAACTGTTCCAGCATCAGAGGAACCGGCACAGTAAAGGCCTCCTTTGGAGGAGAGTCATACTGTAGGGCCTCGAGCTCCTCGGCCCGAGGCTCCTCCTCGGGATCCGCGGGGAATGCCAAGGCCTTGGTCATATCCCGCACGAAGTCTGAGAACCGGGTATCCTCCGGGGGGACCTTCTCCGAGGCTCGGACTCCGGTGAGTCCGATGGGACACTCCGAGTATGAAAGGTGTCGGGTGACTCCTCATCCTCCGTTTCCCAGCCGGACCCCTCGGAGGAGGAATCAAGCGGCTCCAGTCGGGCAGGCACCGATGCCATCCGCCCCGACGCCGAGGGTACCGGCATCGACGTCCTCAGTCCTGAACAGGAGGCTGAGGGAGACCTTGGCCGAGGATCGACTCGAGACCGCATGGACTTGAGGATCGGCTCGGCCTCCGGGGTCGATTTGGACGTCGATGTCCCGGTGGTTGAGGCAGATGCACCGGTGAGACTGGCGATCAGTGCCAGCTGCTGTTCCATGAAGGCAGCCAAGCTGCACTCCAAGACCGTCAACCTGAGTCCGAGCTCATGAGACTCAGCAGCCCCTGACTCGGGCCCCGACGGCGTCGGGCCCAACGTCGGCTCCCCCAGAGGGGAGTCCGCGAGGACTACAGTACTCACGTGACCCGGGGACTCCATCTCCACATGAGACTGTTTGGCAGGCCTCTCGACTCCGAAGACCCGGGACAGCGCTCGGGGCTATGCGACCTGGCCCTCGAGGAGCCAAGTGCATCCACCGATGCCGCCCTCATGGTTTTTTTCTTCCTGCGATGCTCCCGTGAGGGAGACTCTCAGAGGAGTCTCGGCGCTGCTCGGGGGAGTCCCATCCGGACGCGGAGTCAGAGAAGATTCTTTCCTTTTGGTGCTGCCGACTCCTCAACGCCTTCAAGGACATTTTCCCACATGGACCACAGATCATCGGGTCATGATCGGGTCCGAGGCAGCGGAGACAGCAGTCATGTGTGTCGGTAAGAGACATACGTTTCTTACACCGATCATACTTCTTAAACCCGCTGGCAGCCATCTGGGGAAAAAGGGCCCCTGCGAGGTCAAAAGACGGGGCTGCCAGTGAAAAATAGAAAAATGGTGTGTACCCTTGTCACTAAGGACAAAAACCGAAAAAAGAAGTCCGGGCTCGATACCAACCTATTGGGCCCAGGCGGGAAAGGGAAACCAGCGTCGAACCGAAGAAAACGGGTTCACGCAGAACAAAATCAACTTTTTCCTCGGGTGAAAACGAAACACGTCGTCAGGCTCCGCGGAAAAAAGAACACTGAGCAAGATGGCACCCTTGGGCGGGAAGGGGACCACGCATGCGCGCTGCTTTCTTTGAAAGCTGGGGAAATGCTCCGCACGGGGGCTCCGTCGTCGCCAACATCACCCATATGCAAGGACTGACTTCCTGCTTGGTCCTGGAGAAACTATAATTTCATATTTCTATGTTTCTATCAGGAGTGATATGCGGAAATATTTCTTTATGGAAAGAGTGGTGGATCTGTGGAATAGTCTCCCAATGGAGGTGGTAGAGATGAGGACAGTAACTGAACTCAAAAAAGCATGGGGTAAACACAGAGGATCTCTAAAGGAAAAAAGGGAACTGTTGTAGTTGTTGATATGGAAGGACAGACTAGATAGGCTATGTGGTCGTTTTCTGTCGTCATATTTCTATGTTTTTGGAGACCATGATATATGGGGTTGCAATAGTCAAGGGTTGGGATGGTTAGGGCTTGGCAAACATTTCGGAAAGAGTCTGGGTTTTGTAAGGGGTGGAGGTTTCTCAGGGTTCTTATTTTAGTGTAAATTGCATTCATTGTTATTTTTTTATCTGTTCCTGAAAGGTAAGGGTCTAATCTATTATTAAGCCAAGGTATTTGACTTCATTCTTTACAGAGACAGTGTAATCACCAAGGACAAGGTATGTTGGGGGAACAAAGGATGGATTGGAGAAGATATAGAGAGCTTCTGTTTTAGTTTGGTTAATTATCAGATTGTGTTGGTGGAGCCAGCGTCTTATCTTGGTGAAGCAATAGCTAATGTTGGTGAAGTTAGGCATTGCTATGTTGAAGGGGATGAAGAACATTATCTCATTGGTGTATAATTGGTATTGTATGTTGTGTTCTTGAAAGATTTTTCATATGGGTTGAAGGAAGATGTTGAAGAGGTGTGCAGATAGGCTGGAGCCTTGTGGAACTCCTTGTGTAAGGGTGAATGGTAGGGAGATTTTATCACCAATTCGTACATGTTGTGTTCTATTTTCAAGGTAGGATCGGAACCAGTTTAGTGTGGTATCTCTAAGGCCGATGTCATTTAGTCTGTCCAGGAGCTGTTTATGGGTGAGAGAGTCGAATGCGGATGATATGTCAAGGAAGATTAGTAGACAACCTTGGGTTGGTGGTTGGGTGTATGAGATCACTGAGTCAAGAAGGGATGTTATCAGACTTTCCACACCATGGTTCCTTTTGAAACCATGTTGGAAGGGGTCAAGGAGAGCATGGTTGTCAATGTAATTCTGCAGTTGAAATTGAACAATCTTTTCAGTTATTTTTGCTAAGAGGGGGATACTTGATATCTGTCTGTAAGAGGTGCATAAGATAGGGTCAAGTTTGTTTCCTTTTAGGATGGGGCGAATAGAACTCTTTTTAAGGGGCGATGGCATAATATCAGTGTGGAGGTCTTTACACTGGAAAGGATGAAGGGGCTAAGGGTTTCCTAGTGCTTTTTATCCAAGTGACTGGACATGGGTCGAGGGCAGAGGTAGATGTATTGAGTTTTTTTGATGAGTGTGATTATGTTGTCAAGAGATGGAGGGTCAAACTGATTCCAGATTGTTATAGAAGTTACGTTAGGCGTATCGGGCCTGAGGCCAAGTTGAGATGGAGATGGGCAGAATTTTGAGCAGAGGTGGTCTGCTATGGCCTGTGGAGAGATTTTAGCATCCAGCTCCTGTTTTGATGGTTCATTTAATAGGGATTTAGTGATGGAGAATAGTTCCCTAGGTTTATTTATAAAATGCAAGATTAGATTTTCATTGTATTCTCTTTTTCACCTTAAGGTTTCAGAGCAGTAGGAGTGGAGCTTTTCTGTATAGCTGGTATAGCTAGAGAGGTCACATGAACGACGCCAGAGATGTTCCAATCATCTGAGTTCTTTTTTGTTTTGTGTAGGGAAGTAGAGAAGCAGGGTGCTCTTCTATGGTGTTTATGTGGGGGTGGTCTGGGGGTGTTTGTGCTGCAGCAGTCATAATCTTGTTCCTTTGTCAGTTTGGGATTCTAAGTTGACTTCGTTGTCAGTGAGGATTTCAAGTTGAGGTGTGACCTGATTAAGGAACAAGTTGATATTGAATTGTTTGAATTTGCAGACATCAGAGGTGCAGTGAGAGAGGGACTTCTTTGGTGAAGGAGAGGAAATGAGTAATAGTATAAGAGAGTGGTCTGACCATGGTACAGGGCAGACGGAGTGTGGAATAAAGATGAGGTCTAGGATATTGCCCTTATTGTGAGTAGGAGATTTGAGGATCTGGGAGAAGTGTAAGGCTTCCATGGCGTCTAAGAAGGATGAAGCCTGTTTCTGTGAGGTTGCGGAAAGGTTAAGGTCTCCTAAGATGATGAGAGGGTGTATGGTAGTTTGGGGAGTGCAAGCTGATTCAAGTAGAGTATCGGTTTGGGAGGCTCTATACAGTATAAGAGGCACAATGAAAGTGCATTGTTGGAGAATTTGATAGCATCCATACCTAGGGTAGAGGCTGATTCAATGGTGGTGAAGTTTAGTTCTTTCTTTGATATTACTGAGACTCCACCACCTCTATTGGTTGTCCTATTGCAGTTGTGGATTGAGTGAGTAGGTGGGCAAAATTGGTTTATGAGTACAGAGTCTGTTTCGTGGAACCATGTCTCTGTGAGGTAGAGTATGTCAAGGTTGTAATCAGTGATTAGGTCTGTTATAAGGGGGATCTTATTTCAGGCTGAGCATACATTGATTAGTGCACATTGGAGTGGGGTGTGGTTGGGTATGGATAGTGAGATAGGAGTGGTCAGGGGGTTGGAGATATTTGTAGTAAGTCTACATTTCTGAGGGGCTTGGTACAGGTGAGGATAGGATAGGAATTTGGAGTTATGTAGTGGTATGTGTTGGGATTGGGTTTATTATATTTTGCTGCACTTCTAGTGCATTAGAGAGTAGGGCTGAGACAATGGATAATATTAGGATGTACGTAAAAATGGTAGTGTGACAGGGTTTTATAGTCTCCATTTTTGGGGGGTTGAGGTAGGAAGAATCACTGGAAGGTTGCTTGCGGCAGTGAGTTAAGATTGGAAGTAGGAGACATTTGGAGGAAGCAAAGATGTTTAGACGTTGGGCCAACTAAGTAGCACTTTTAATTACAGCATGTATTGTTGGATTCAGATGGGAAGGTTAGCAGGTATGGTTGAAATGAGTAGGGCTGATTAGGTTCTAGGGATATATCAGTGGTAGTCAGGATGATACAGCACTAATATAACAGAATAAGGTACATGGTAAGCATCAGGGAAGTTAGAAAAGCAGTGTAGCAATTAGATATCATACAATGTAACAAGTATGTTGCACTTTTGTTCATAGAGAGTGGAATAGCAAGGAACTATACAATGTAGCACAATGATTATATCATAAAGGTAGAGGAAGTAGTTTGTGTGTGCAGTAACAGCTTGTGGCGATTGTAACCTATGTGTTATGTGGAGCGAGCTCTGTAGCACTTATAATAATGTTATTGAGGTTAAGATACCCACTGAAATGGAATCAGGACCCCCAGTGTAAATAAGATGTAGATATGTTATACAATGCACATAGTTCCCCCCAGTTACTTCCAAGTTGATCTCCTGTTTATTGTAAATACAACTCAGGGTTCCTGTGTTGTATGGTTGATGTTGAATGTAAACCGCTCTGATCTAAAATAGAGCGGTATAGAAGAACTGTTAAATAAAATAAATAAATAAAATAAAGTTACCATTAATAGTATACAGAGGTGATTTAGGTTAATACAGGTAGTTAGGTAGGAGTTGAATCAGCATACCTTTTGTTTAGTTTTGATGTGACTCGCCTAAGCTCCATACCTAAGGGCCCTCTGGCGAGGCCCTCAGGCACAGGCGCACCTAGAGACACTTCAAATTTAAAAGTAAGTCCAGCGCGTCTCTTCGGCCCGATTGGCCAGGTGGAGGGGAGCAGGGAGGGGCTTGCCTGCCTGCTCCCTTCCTTAGTGCCGATCGGGGCTGAAGGAGGAAGTTCCCGCCGGCTCTGCTGCTGTTCCCGCTGGTGCGATTGGGGGAAGGGGGAGAGATTTTCTGAAAGGATGGGCTCCACCTTTGCCAGGCTGAAAACAGGCTGCTAGTATTAACCTTTAAAAAGGAGACAGAACAGCTTTTAAACTAGATAATGGGGGAAAGCTGACACATCATTCTGAACCATGTGCTCTTGGGTGATTATCTATGAAGGATACTAGCAAAACAGGGAAGTCAGGGCATCCTGACAGAGAAGTTCCAATAAAAGATGTCTAAGTAAAAAGCAGAGTTGAAAGATTCTAAATTACCACCGTCACCTGATAACCACATTGTTAATATGGATGAAAACCAAACTTTGAAATGTCTATATACAAATGCTAGAAGTCTAAAAAAAATAAGATGGGAGAGGTAGAATATTACTCCTGCTGGAATTCTCCATACAAAATTCAAACTTCTATGTCGAAGTCTGAATTATTTTGATAAACAAATCATGCTAAATTTTGCATAACAAAGCATATTGTTTCTGAGTGACTTAAAATACCATACCAAAAAAAAAATCACAAAAGTTTGAATTATTATTGCAGAATTCCAGCAGGAGTAGAATATACAGCACAGAATGAAAGGTTAGATATAATTGTCATCTCAGAGACCTGTGGAAGGAAGAAAACCAATGGGGCACTGTGATACCTGGGTACAAACTATACCCCAGTAACAGGATAGTTCAAATGGTGGAAGGTGGCACTATATGTTGAAGAGGGCATTGAGTCAAACAAGATAAAAGTTTTGCAGGAAACAAAATACACCATAGAATCTCTATGGATAGAAATTCCATTTAAAAAGAGGAAGAGAATGGCAGTGGGGGCATACTACCATCTGCCTGGCCAGATTGAAAAAACGGATGATGAAATGTTAACAAAAATTAGGGATGTTAAAGTTTACAGCACAGTAATAACTGGTGATTTCAATGACTCCAATATCAGCTGGATCAATGTCAAATCAGGACATGCTAGGGAGATAAAAGAGTCTAGAAGAAATAAATGACTGCTTCATAGAATATCTGGTTCATGAACTGACATGAGGGGAAGCTATTTTAGACCTAGTCCTTAATGGAATGCAGGATCTGGTGTGAGAGATAACAGTGTTGAGGCCACTTGGCAATGGTGATCATAACACGATTACATTTGATTTAATAAATGGAGGGAGGTCAATAAGGAAATCCACTGTGCTAGTATTTAACTTTCAAAAGGGAGACTATGATAAAATGAGGAAATTGGTTAAGAAACATACTAAAAGGAGCAACTGCAAAGGGCATTGCTTAAAAATCCTATCTTGGAAGCCCAGACCATATGTATTCTACTTTTTAAGAAAGGTGGAAGGAAGGTTAAATGAGTGCAGACATGGTTTTAATGGTGAAGTAAGAGAGGCTGTTATAGCTAAAAAAGCATATTTTGGACAATGGAAAAGGAGCCAAATGATGAAAATAGGGAACGACATAAGCACTGGCACATAAGATGCAAGGCATTGATAAGGCAGACAAAGAGCAAATTTGAAAAGAAGCTTGCTGTGAAAACAAAAACTCTGAGATAGTCAGTTAGACTAGTAGATGATAGAAGGGTAAAAGGGCACTAAGAAAGGACAAGGTCACAGTGGAGAGATCAAATGAATTTTTAATTCGCTCTTAACCAAAGATGATGTAGGGAAGTTATTCATGATGAGGAAACAGCTTTTATTGGAACAAGCCCTACACAGGCCATATTTTGGCGGAAAGTCTTCTTCAGCGGGTTAATCTTCAATGACAAAAACATAAATACAATGTTAGATCATCAACAATAAAAACATGAATATACAAATACAGTGAACCAACTTTAATACAATATAAAAGAATAATCATTAAAACTATACAATAACCAAGTCTAAAATATTTAAAAGTAATATGAAAGCATATTGAAAGTAATGCAAAAGGAAAGAAGGTATACATTTTAAGAATAAAAAAATATTGAAAAGTAAGAATAATGAAGACACATAAAAACACAGTATGTGGGACTGGAGGACTATAGGAACCTTAGTCTAGTTAGCTCATATTGTGCATCTAAAACTTAAAAGCTTAGTAATTCTCATATAATGTGTCCTACTGCTGGATACCCTGATTTTTAATTACACATTTTATCTATTTTTTTAAAGTGCTGTCAAGTCAATGCTGACTTCTAGTGACTCAGCAGCCACTGGGTTTTCTTGGCAAGGTATCACTGGAAGTGGATTGCCAGGTCTTTTACCTTCTGAAGCAATAGAGGGTAAAGTGACTTGCCCAAGGCCACAAGGAGTGCCAATAGGAACTGAACCCAGATCTCTTGGGTTGCTGTCTGTTGCTCTAACCACTAGGCTACTCCTCCACTTCAACCCTTAGCTTTTAGTTACACATTTTATGTATATCACTTGCATATTTTATAATTTTTAGATAAACTCCTCATGCCACACATACTTGCTTCTCTGGCAGCATGGTATCACTTTTTTTTTAAACCCCAGTGAAGTAAGCAACAAGAAATAAAGGGGAGCAGAAGAAGCACATTCACCTGATGTCAGGAAGAGCAGCGCAATGGCACTCAGAGAGCTGCGTGAACTGCCTCAGCTCCAGGGCTCCAAAACAGCACAGCACTGCTTTTTTTTTTTTTTAAACTTTAAAGCAGTAGCCCCAAAGTCAGCTGATAGCAGTAGGAAACCTACTGTCCTTTAGAAACGAAATGCTAAATCAGCTTGTGGGGGAGGGACCTGGCCCACTAGGTGTAGCACCCCCAGCGGAACCAGGATAACTCAATGCCCTAGGTTCTGTTCAAGTAATATCCTTCACTCCTTTACTCTCAACTCCTTTTTTTTTAAACCCCTGCAGTACTACTAGGCAAGCTGGAAAGGGATGGCAAAATACAGACAAATAACCTAACCCCCTCACAGTCTTCTCTTTTTTTCAAAGTGCTTTCAGTGGAGTCCAAATAGGGGGGCACAGCAGAAAGTTTTGACATGCTCAGTCTCCAGCTGCTGGTGAGGGGAGATAATCCATGCAACTGTAGGGATGATAAGGATGTATTTTTAATTGCCTCCAGTAATGTTTCGTTTCCTAAATTAAGCTTTGTCTTCTTGCAATGTGAGGAGAAAGGGAGAACCATGGCTGTTCTTAGCTACAGATTCATAAGAATAAGCAAGGGGAGGCACTTGGGGAATGCAGGAACAACCTGCAGGCTCACAGAAGTCAAAAGTATTTTCTCAACTGAAGGAGACTTCAGCATACTAGCTCAGTCAATGAGATTGTCAAAGAAGCATATCTCCATTCCGCTGCTTGTCTAAAGAGAACCACATTTAAATAGCACACCATGTCAAAAATGAATCTCTATGCATTTAACAGTAATAAAAATGTATTATAGCCTGTGAATCATTTTACATCTGTTCATTTTTTTAAAATTGCTTTTGTTATAATTTTGTACATCAGATCTCTTAATTGTTCAAGAAAAAATATTCATTTAACTAATTTTATATACCACTCTATTTCACAGTTAGAGTGGTTTACATACAAAATTAAAACAATAAGGTATTGTACATATAACAGGAGAGTAAAAATATTTAATAGATGTATACACTATACGAGGTGCAATCAAAAAATATTGAGACTTGTACAATAACACAAGTAGTACAACACTGACAATTATTGTACTCAGTCTCCTTCAAAGTAGTCCCCTTCCAATAAAACACACTTCCTCCAGCATTCCTGCCACTGCTGGAAACAATTTTGAAATGTCTCTTTCATTATGCTGTGAAGCCATGGTGTCGAACTTTGCTCAATGGCCTCCAAGTCGTCGAATCTCCTTCCTTTCAGTAGCAATTTCAGTTTTGGAAACAAGAAAAAGTCACAGGGTGCAAGGTCAGGTGAGTATGGAGGCTGATGGACTTGCTCAATTTGGTGTTTGGCCAAGAACTGTTCGACAAGATGTGATGTGTGAGCTGGGATGTTATCGTGATGAAGAAACCATTCACCATTCCTGTGCAACTCTGGCCTCTTATGATGAACTGCATCTCTCAAACGAGTCAGAACTTGGATATAGTACTCCTTATTGATGGTTTGGCCTTTTGGAGCATACTCATGATGAATACCCCAGGTAATCAAAGAAAACTGTGATCATAACCTTGACATTGCTCCTCACCAGATGGGCCTTCTTGGGTCTGGGAGAGTTTGGAGTCTTCCATTCTAAGGACTGAGCCTTAGTCTCTGGGTCGTAACCATAAACCCATGATTCTCTTTCAAAACAATACTGAGATATGAATGTGTTGACAGAAATTCAGCTTGCAGTTCTGCAAATTTCTCACAAGGAGACTGATTTCAAGTGGGCCAACAATGCAGTCCTGGTCCAGACACTGCAAGCTATGACATGACCTGCCAGAGTCAAGCCTGCCTGGGCATATGCAAAAGAGATGCAATCCGCTAGCTAAATTGACAGTGTACATTTCGTAGACCATGGTCATCAATCTTTTGGAGTCAAAAGAAATAAAAAGCTGGTTGGACCTTCTATGGGCTTTAGTCCACTCCAAATAGAAGGCTAAGACTCTCTTAGAGTCCAACATTTTTTCCTCTTTTTAAGCATGTAGTCTTGGAAAAAAAAATGTTTCAAGGATGATCAACTGATTAAGGTGGAAGTCCATAAGAACATAACAAATGCTATACTGAGTCAGACCAAGGTCCATCAAGCCCAGTAGCATGTTGCCAACAGTAGCCAATCCAAGTCACAAGTACCTGGCAGGTACATAGATTCCACAATGGTTGTCCAACACTATTTTTTGGACAACCATTGATTACTGTCCCCCCTCCCCCTTTTTGTTAAACCACTTTGACCCGGTGAAAAGCAGGATATAAATACAGTTAAATAAATATTTTACTAAGGAATTTAGGATAAGTATATAAGACCACCCTATTACTGAAAACATTTGTGTAGGTGGATCAGTCACTAGGGCCTGGAGCTCACTAACTTTGCATGCCAAGATGACCACCACCAAATACGAGATTTTCCAGATCAGGTACTTCAGTCCATAAGTATCTAGTAGCTCAAAGGGAGCATTCAGCAGCTAAGACAAGACCACATTGAGATCCCAAGACACTAAGGGAAGCTTAAGAAGCAAGCCCCACATGAAGCAGACAATTAAAGACGATAAAGAGATGGCTTTACCTTCTAAATGGTGGTGATAAGAGCTGCTTGCATTAAGGTGTATTCTTACAGAGTTGGTTTTCAGACTAGACTCTGACAAATATAGAAGGTATTCAAGCAGTTTTTGTATGGGATGTGAGAAACGTTCTAAAGCCTTTCTAGCACACCAAGCAGCAAACTTCTTTAAACCCATATGACCTCTGAATGGAATCGCTCCTGGAAGCCAAGATGACATTGACAACACCAACCGGCAAGGGACTTGATATTGGGGTGCAAAGTTATTCCCCAGTCAGGGTGGCAAATTCCTAAGACAAAATGGTTTCCTCATGGCTAGTTTGAGAAGGGAATTAGGGTTGCAGAAGCCAGTAAGGTGATATGAAGATCATAGAGCCCTTGTCATCCCTGAATTTCAGGAGAGTCTTCACTGTCAGAGGGAGGATATGCATACAGAAGGTATTCCCTCCAATAAAGGAGAAAGGCATGCATATGAGGCTAGTTTGTCTCCTACCCTGGAGCAAAACTGAGGCACTTGTTTGTTCTGAGGAGTGGCAAACAAATCTACTGAGGGGGTGCTCCACTCACAAAAGATACTCTAAGTGACTCCCCTGCCTAGTGACCATTTGTAAGCTTGAAGGCCACAGCTCAGCTGATTGAACAGGATATTGTCCCTCACTGTCATACCATGTGAGATGGCGTAGTTCCACATTCCATCTCCCAACACAAGAGATATGACCCTGTGCCACCCTGCTTGTTGAAGAAGTACATGACTACTTGGTTGTCAGTCTGAATTATCACCTTTGATTGGCTAATAGCCAAAAGCCTTTAAAGCATTCAATATCACACTCCGTTCCAGGAAATTGATTTGATCTCAGCAGACCTTCTGGAAAGACCTCATTTCCCCGAGGGTGGAACCCGTCAACATAGACTTCCCAACCCAGCTTAGATACACTTGTCTTTAGTAGCTTTTGATATGGAGAATGTGAAACGGAAATCATCTCTCTTTGTGCCATTACTGGAGATAGGGTGTTCCACTTGCTGGAATGGAACTCTGACAGATATTATATTGCTGGGAGTGTAGCTGGACTGCATCCACTGTATGCTCAAGGTCAACTGAGCCCATCTTGAGATGGGCCAAGGGCATAATGTGAACGCTGAGGCCATGTGGCCCAACATTATGAACATGGGCCTCGATGTCTACTGTCCCTGTTGAATATCCCCCACTATCACCATCAGATGGGTGAGCCTGTCTTGTAGGGAGAAGGCTTGCGACTGAGGCATGTCTAGTATAACTCCAATAAACTCTAACCAATGTAATGGGCTTCAACTTGAATTGGGATAATTTATTGTAGTCCCATCATCCTTGGCTGCCCCTCTAAAAATGTCTGGTGTTTTCTATCATGCTGATACTTATTCTACCACAACTAGTAAGGGTCAAATTAAAGAATACCATTCAAGCTCTGTATTTAATCCACTGGGGAATACGGTGTTTGAATTACAATGAACCATTTTTTATATTTAAGTTAATTGAGCTATTCTATCTCCCCCACTCATACTCTCTGCAACATATTCTATCACTCTCCATTTTAAATCCTGAAAAGAGTGCCCTTGTTCAATGTTTCACAAAGCATATTCACCTGTAGTATGTTCTCCAGAAACAGCAGGAGTCAGTCCTCACATAAGGATGATATCACTGACAGAGCTCGCGTGAGAAATGCTCCCCAGTTTTCAGACAAAGCCTTTGGGAGGTTGACCATGAATGTGTGTCCATCTTCCTGCCCAAAGGAGCCATCTTACCTCAGCATGATGACATAGCTTAATAAATCTCAAAAAAAAAGAAAACAACTCCATAGGGAGGAGGGAGGGTAGTGAGGACTGATTCCTGCTATTCTCGGAGAACACCTGCTACAGGTGAGCAACTACGCTTTCTCTGGGACCAAGCGGTAAGTCCATCCTCACATATGGGACTCCCAAGCTATAGGCTACCAAAAAAAAACCTGTAAGCAGCCCAATGGGTCAATCAGAAAAACACTGAACAGTTCCAAGAGTCAGCATCGAGCAGAGGCATCAATATCAGTTCAACTCTATGGTAACCTGGATGGACAGAAGGATCGGTAGGAAGGAATTGCATCAAGTCCCAAAGAGGTACCAGAATACGGCTAGCCGAAGGTGCTGTCATACTGATAATCCGCAACCAGGCAGTAACATGAGACCGAGTGGAGGTTAGCTACAGAAGCTGCCACAGCTCAGCCATTGTGCACCGTGACATGGCAGTCCAAGTTGAGCTCAGCCTGGGCATAAACAAAGAAATTGCAGTCCACCACCCTAATGGAGAAGATGCATTTGGAGACGGCAACACCAAGTCAGTTGGCGTCAAAAGAAACTAAGAGCTGGTGGGAGCAGCGGTGGGCTTTAGTGCATTCCAGATAGAAAGCTAGCACTCTCCTGCAATCCAAAGTGTGCAAGGAGGCCTCAGCCCTGTTGGCATGAGGTTTGGGAAAAAAGGTGGGCAAGACCACCGACTGTTTAAGGTGAAAAGCAGAAACCACCTTCGGAAGAAACTTGGGATGAGTGTGTAAGACCATTCTATTCTAGTGAAACCTGGGTATATGGCAGATGCACTACCAGTGCTTGTAACTCACTGACTCTGTGCACCACCAAAAAAATAACTTTCCAAGTAAGAAATCTGAGAGGGCAGGAGACGAGTAGTTCAAAGGGTGGAGCGAGCAGCTGGTCAAGGACAACATTCAAGTCCCATTCAACCAGCAGAGGCTGGATCAGAAGACAGGACAACAAAAGATTCCTCATGAACCGTCTGATGAAAGGATGGGCAGAAAGAGGCTTACCAGCTACTGGATGGTAGCAAGCTGCCAGGACACTGAGTTGCACTCTGACAAAGTTAGATTTCAATTCAGAGTTAGAGAGATGAAGCAAGTAAGAGTACCATCTCCACAAAGCAAGAGAAGGGGTCTAAAGCAATGTCCGCACACCACAGTGAAAATCTGCACTACTTAAAAGCAAAAGAACATTTGGTGGAGTCCTTGCGGGATGAAAGAAGAATATTTATTTATTTATTTATTTAACAGTTTCTTATATACCGCCCCTTCCAGAGATCAGGGGCGGTTCACATCGAACAAAAATCAATATACTTCTGTATATTTTACATGGAACTTGTGTTAACTATGTACACGTTTAGTTACATTGAACATGTTTTGAACATTAACTAGAATAACACTATTCAAACTATGTATTCTCGACATCTGTCAGTAAGCTGAAGTTTGCAAGAGCTATCCACTCAGCATTCAAGCCACGAGCGATAGGGATTTGAGGTTGGGATGGAGGAGAGTTCCTTCCTCCTGAGTTAGTAGGTCTGGGGCATAGCCAAGAGGAATTGGTGGCCTCCAGGAGAGCTGAAGCAACAGGGGAAACCAGGACTATCTGGTCAACGCAGCGCTAAGTATCATGGTGGCTTTGTCCACCTGCAGTTTGAAGAGGGTCTTGGCCACTAATGGAATCAGCAGGTAGGCACAGAGAAGGCTGTCGCTCCAATCCAGAAGGAAGGCATCGGAGGCTGAATGCTGCAGGGGACCCTGGAGCAAAACTGTGGCAGCTTGTCATTGTGAGGAGTGGCGAAAAGGTTCATGGATGGGGTGTTCCACATCTGAAAGATGCAGTCATCTACGCAGGTGTTGAGAGACCACTCCATGCAGTTGGAGAACTCTGCTGAGTCGATCCGCCAGTGCATTGAGCTCCCTAAGTAGATAAATCGCCCAGAGGAGCATGTAGTACATGGAGATGGACTGATTCCCAGCAGAAGAGATATGAGCCCATGCAGCCTTGTTTGTTGATGAAGAACATGGCCACCTGGTTGTCCATTTGTATAAGGATGACCTGATTGGAGAGCTGTTGCTGGAATACTTGTAGGGCATTGGCAATGGCTCGGAATTCAAGGAAATTGATTTGATGGAGGCTGTCTGCCGTCATCCCCAGTCAGCACGCTCTGACGCAGCAGGACATGGATTCCTTGAACAGCAGAATTACCATGATGCTGTCCGAGAGACCACCGGTCGCCTGACATCACTGTATGCAGAACATCCACTGTGCCTGATGCATGTGAAGGTGGGCTAAGGGGGTGTCATAGACAGTGGAGGTCATATGAACCCAGGAGGTGCAGCATATGTGGAGCTGTGACTAACAAGCAATGTTGGACCTCGTGCGCCAGGGTGGCTAGGTGCTGGGCTTGGGCTGCCAGGAGAAAGGCTTGAACCAGAGAAGTGTAAAGGAGAGCTCCAGTGAACCCGAGGTGCTGAGAGGGTTGAAGGTGGGACTTTGGAGGTTGATGACAAACCTTAGCTGTTCCAACATTTTAACGCTAGAAGCCCCAAAAGGAATTTTACCTAGAAACCCCAAAGTGCGTCAATTGACGCATTATCACGACAACTGTGTTTAGCATGAAATGTAGATGTGAATTAATGTGAAGTTACTTATTTGTTAAATACGTGCAGTATGTGACGTTTTATTGTTTGTTTGTAATGTCGGAGTAAAACTGTAAACAGTGATTGAGATGCGCCACCTAGTGGGAACATGAATTTATACCTAGAAGCCCCAAAGTACATCAATTGATGCATCCAAGATAATTGAGTGCATCAATTGACATACTTTGTGGCTTCTAGGTATAAATTCATTTTCCCGCTAGGTGGTGCATCTGTCATTAATTTTCGATGCACATATTTGAACATCTTGACCTTGCTAACAAAGTCATGGAACATGACTGACATGGTTCTAGCAATAGCGCTGGTATACAACTTTGAAGATGCATTTACGTCAATTGACGCACTTTGGGGCTTCTAGTGTTAATGGTGCAGGTCGTGAACTGCCGGACCTTTTCCAGCATTGCATCCCTGATGAGCAGTCATCAAGGCAGTGGAAAACAAAGATGACTACCAAGCATTTTGTGAATACCAGTGGGGCAGAGGCAAGGCCAAAGAGTAGAACTGTATACTGATAATGCTGTCCACCAAGCATGAAGTGGAAGTACTTACAGTGCATGGGGTGAATTAGGATGTGCGTGTAGGCATCTTTGAGATCCAAGGAGCACAGCCAATCTTCCTGGTGGAGATAGGGCAGCAATGTTCCAAGGGAGACCATCTTGAACTTCTCCTTTTCCAGGAAACAATTAAGACTGCAGAGATCCAGGATGGATCTGTAGCTGCCAAGACACCAACATTTCTCAAATCGGGCAGGAAGACACCGAAAAAACATGCAACCCGAAAAGGAAAGAAAAAGACTAGAAACCAGCCAAGAAAAATCATCTAGATTCCAGGACACAGACGGATGTCTGGAGGGCTCCGCAGAAAAAAAGACAACTGAGGTTAGATGGCTCCTTCGGGTGGGAAGATGAGCATGCATGTATGGTTGACCTCCTAAAGGCTTTCTCTGAAAGCTGTGGAGCATTTTCTGCATGGGCTCAGTCGGTGGCGTCACCCATGGGAGGAGTGACTTCTTGCTTGGTCCTGGAGAATCAAAAACTATAAACCTGAAATGCGGTATTCAGTCCTCAAATATCGTAACCCAATTAGAATACCAAAAATCCCCACACAATCAACATTTTTTTCATCTTTTGTCAGGTATAAACCGCCAGAGGGAGAGAATTACGCTCCCCCTCCCATGCAGTACTTACCCCTTTTATTAATGATTTTAAATCACTTCAACAGTCCTAGCTGATCAGTTAAGTGTGGTTTTAATTTCACAAGGACTGTTGAAGTGATTTAAAATCATTAATAAAAGGGGTATGTACTGCATGGGAGGGGGAGCGTAATTCTCTCCCTCTGGCGGTTTATACCCGACAAAAGATGAAAAAAATGTTGATTGTGTGGGGATTTTTGGTATTCTAATTGGGTTACAATATTTGGTCCTGGAGAATAGCAGCTGTCACATTTCTTGTCTGTAATCTTGATCAATGTTCTCGCAAACATACCTCGATTGTTCGTTTTCTCCACCCTATATATATAACAGTCCATACGGATATACGATAAAATATCTTGTGATACATGCTATCTTGAACTTTTGATTTATGATTCCTAAATGTCAATTCTTCCCCCTCAGTAGTTTGCTTACATAAATCACACTGCTGGCAAATTAAATGATCTCCAAACTATGAATGGTCATTAATAGTTTTTTTTCCAAGTGATCGCCTTCACAATATCATCAGCTCTATTCACTTAAAAGCTATAATGGGATTTTGCTGGAAGCACTCATGTGTTTCTAAGATGGACCAACATTTAAGTGTAACTGATATCACTGGTGGAGCCTGCACTGCATACTGTGGTACACATACCAGAGAATCTTGCTTTTCACATGAACTATACAACCCCCGCTCAGAGGAACCCTGACGCTGCTCGGGGCCGGAGTCCCGAGACGTCGAGGCCTCTGACGAGGGCCGGACGCGGAGTCAGAAAATATCCTATCCCTCTGGTGCTGCCGACTCCTCAACGCCTTCGAGGACATTTTGCCACACGGACCACAGATCATCGGGTCATGATCGGGTCTGAGGCAACGGAGGCGGCAGTCGTGTGTGTCGGTAAGAGAAATACGTTTCTTACACCGATCACATTTCTTAAACCCACTGGCAGCCATCGGGGGAAAAAGGGCCCCTGCTAGGTCAAAAGACCGGGCTGCCAGGGAAAAAAGAAAAAAGGCGCGAACGCCAGTCACAAAGGACAAAAACCGAAAAAAGAGAGAAAAGGACTCGATACCGGCGTATCGGTCCGAGCGGGAAAAGGATCTGGCGTCGAACCGGAGAAAAAAGAGAAAAACAGGGAAAATCAACTTTTTCCTCGGGGAAAAACGAACTACGTCCGTCGGGCTCCGCGGAAAAAAGAAGACTGAGCAAGATGGCACCTTTGGGCGGGAAGGGGACCGCGCATGCGCGCTGCAATTCCCAAAGGCTTTCTTTGAAAGCTGGGGAAATGCTCCGCACGAGGGCTCCGTTGGCACCGACGTCACCCATATGTGAGGACTGACTTCCTGCTTGGTCCTGGAAAATAGAAAATTACTAGCAATATCAGGTTGGTGTATTTAATAAGTGGTCCAATAATTTTTTTTCTTGATACAGATTGGAAGTCACCAAAAGTAGTCTGAAAAACTCACCTGTAACGTGTTCTCCAGGGACAGCAGGAATCAGTCCTCACATATGAGTGACGTCGATGCTGATAGCACTGCGTGGAGCATCTCCCCAGCTTTCAAAGAAAGCCTTTGAGAGATGCCACCATGCATGCGTGGTCTCCTTCCCACCCAAGGGTGCCATCTTGCTCAGTCAGGTGCCATTGCTAGAGCCCAAACAAGATGATGTCCAAAAATGAACAGCAACTCCAAGGAGAGGAGGGAGGGCTGTGAAAACTGATTCCTGCTGTCCCTGGAGAACACCTGTTACAGATGAGCAACTACGCTTTCTCCAGGAACAAGCAGGAAGTCAGTCCTCTCATATGGGATTCCCTAGCTCCAGGCTACTGAGGACTGGCATAAAACAAGGCATGGGTTGACTGTGGGCAGCCGCAGGTGAATCCTGATGACAGACTCAAGGGACCCCTGTGTCCAGGAGAACCATGGCTCTGGTAGCCTGGACAAGAAGGGTCAGAGGGCAGGAGTTGCCTAAACCTCGAAGAGGTTACGGAGTTCAGCCTGGTCAAAGGTGCTGTCTTGTCTGGACTCCCTCTGCAGGCAGTAGTGGGCTGATAAGGTATGGACGGAGGACCAGGTGGAGGCTTGGCAGATGTCCGCCATGGGCACCAACGAAGGCTGGTGACCGAGGTTGCCATAGTCGGGACATTGTACGTCATGACTCAACACTCCAGAGGGATACCAGCCTGTGAGCGAAGGTGATGCAGTCCGCCACCCAGATGGATATACATAGTTTGCTTGGTGACAGCCAGCCCCAGATGGCTGAGGTCAAAGGAGACTAAAAGCTGTGAGGCTTTACAGTGGCCCTGGGTCCGTTGCAAATAGAAGGGCAGGGCTTGCTTGCAGGGCAGGGTATGGAGAATGGCCGATGCCGATTCGGCATAAGGCCGTGGAAAGAAGGTAGGCAGAACTACAGTCCTAGTTCAGGTGGAAGTCAGAGACCACCTTAGAGAGAAACTTCGGGTGAGTGAAAAGCACAACCCTGTTCTTGTAGAATCTGGTGTAGGGTGGCTCAGCCACCAAGGCCTGAAGCTCACTGACCCTGCAGGCAAAGGTGAGTGCCACCAAGAAAGCTACCTTCCAGGAAAGGAGGCACAAGGAGCAGGTAGCCAAGGGCTCAAAGGGCGGTTTAGTGAGCTGTACCAGAACCACATTGAGGTCCCATTCCACCGGGGGTGGCCGGATAGAGGGTTTGGAGAGCAATAAGCCTGCATGAACTTTGTGATATGGGGTTGCATCAACAGTAGCTTACCCTCCACAGGATGGTGGTTGGTGGAGAGTGCACTTAGATGCACCTGGACAGAGTTGGACTCAAGTCCAGATCGTGAGAGGTGGAGGAGATATTGAAGGACCAAATGCACCGGGCAAGAAAATAGGTCCAATCAGTGCTCCGTGCACCACATGCAGAACTGGCGCCACTTGAAGGCTTAGGCTCATCCTGTAGAGCCCTTACAAGAGGCTAGAAGGATTTCCTCTACCTCCTCAGAGAAATTGAAAGAAGCTAAGGTGACCTGTTCAGCTGCCAAGCCGTGAGGGACAGAGATCCCAAGCTGGAATGGAGGATCAAGCTGTCTTCCTGCATCAGAAGTCCCGAGAAATCCCAAGAGGGACTGGGGGTTCTGTCAAGAGATGGAGCAGCAGGGGGAACTAGAGCTGCCTGGGCCACTTTGGGGCCATGATGATCATCGACGCCCTGTCCTGTTGGGCCTTGAGGAGGGTCCAGACTATCAAAGATGTAAGAGGAAGGCATATATCAGACTGCCCGATCACGGGATAAGGAAGGCGTTCACCGCCACCCGGGAGGGATGGGGTTGGGGACTGCAGAACAGGGGGCAGCTGAGCGTTTATTAGGCTGGTGAGGAGGTCCAGGCTGGGAGAGCCCCACAGCTAGAAAAGCCCACATGCTACCTCCAGGTCCAGGCACTACTAGTACAGCTGAAGGACCCTGCTCAGCCTGTCAGCCAAGACATTGTTCTGGCATGGTAGGTAAACTGCCTTGAGGATCCCGTGGCGGATTGTAAAGGAACAGAGGGCCACAGCCTCCTGGCAGAGGCATTAGGAGCCCGTGCTGCCCTGCTAGTTCACGTAGAACATCGTGACCTGGTTGTCCGTCTGGACAAGCACTGACCAGCACTGCAGGTGCTGCCTGAAGAAGAGCGAGGAAGACTGCCCTGAGCTCGAGCAGATTGATCTGCCGCTGGCTCTCCTGGGAGGACCAGGCTCTCTGAGTGCGGGGCTCTCCGCAATGGGTGCCCCAGTCCTTCAGAGAGGCATCTGTTGTGCGGACCCTCTGGGGGCTGAAAAGCCATCCCACCTGCAGTTGCTGAGTGTCCTGCCACCAGGTAAGGGATTCTGTCAGCTGACGAGACACCGCAACTCTGTCATGAAGTTGTCCGGTGGCCTGGGACCACTGAGCCCTGAGACACCACTGAGCTGCCCTATTGTGGAAGCAGGTGTCAGGAACGTGAACCGTGGAGGCCATGTGGCCCAGTAAGCGAAGCAACATCCGGTGTCACTGTACCTTAGCCATGAGGGCCTTGAGCCGCTTGGCTCTGTTGAGGGGGAAGAAAGCCCTGGCCTGGATGGTGTTGAGGCGGGCCCCAATGAACTCCAGCACTCTGGTCGGGATGAGATGGGATTTCGACAAGTTGATCACGAAACCCATGACCCGAACAGTACGGCTGGTGGCCTGCAAGGCTTCAAAGGCCATGTCCCCTAATACCAATCAATCGTCGAGGTAGGGGAAGATGCAGGTCTTTTGGAGCCGGAGCTAGGCCGCCACCACCGCCAGACACTTGGTGAAGACCTTTGGGGCGGAGGCGAGGCCGAAGGGAAGGACACTGTACTGGTAGTGGTCGCCTCCAACTACGAACCACAGGTACTTTCTGTGACTGGGATGGATAAGGATGTGGGTGTAAGCATCCTTTAAATCCAAGGAGCATAGCCAATCTCCCTGCTGGAGGTAGGGCAGCAGTGTTCCAAGGGAGAGCATCTTGAACTTCTTGCACACCAGGAACTTGAGGTTCCTCAGGTCCAGAATGGGACTGAGGCCTTATGTCCTCTTCGGGACCAGAAAGTATCTGGAATAGAAGCCCTTCCCCTTTGAGGGATGAGGCAAAGGTTCCACCACCTGAGGAGATGTGTGAGCTCCTGCTGTACCAAGCCTGGTGCAGGGGAGACCGAGGAGGTTCCCCAGGGAAAAAAGGGCAGAGGAGTCCGTTCCAGGTGCAGAAGGTAGTCCTCCCAGATGACCTGGAGAGCCCAGTGTCGGTGGTGATGAGGCCCACTGGTAGGCAAAGTGGACCAGGCATCCCCTGTGGGGAGCTGGTCCTCCAGAGGAAGAGGGGCTACGCTGATGGCGTCAAAACCCCGACCCAGGCTGGGTTTGTGCGGTCTTTGGGTTTGTGTGGTCCTTGGCCTGTGCCTTTGCCCTGGGGACCCTGCTGAGGGGTCTGGGCAGCTGGGTAGGCCCACAGTGTTGACTCTTCTGGAGGAAAGGGGGCTTCTTCCCCACAGTTTCTTCCTGGAAGAGTGGAGGTCTTCCTTTTGAGTCGGGTCCGAGTGATGTACTTGGTCTATCTCGGCTGCCTTATCCTCCATTGGCTTGCTGAAGAGCTGCTCGCCGAGACACAGGATATCCAGAAGTTTCTCCTGCACCCACTGCTCGAGGTCTGAAGATTGCAGCCAGGCCTGGCATTGCACGCCGATGCCAGTGGCGGCCACTCTGGCACTAGATTAGAAGCCGTCATAAGTGGCTCCAGAGAGGTATTTGGAACACTATGCGACAAACTTCATCAGAGCCTGGAAACGCCGGAAATGGTCCCTATCGAGGCCTGTGGCATAACTGCCGAGCTCCTTCGCCAGATACCGCAGAAACATGCCGATATAAAATTGGTAAATTTGAATGCGGCAAGCCAGCATTGAGTCCTGGTAGCATTTTCAGGCTTTTTTGCCAGCCCATGGCCGACTCAACCACCATGGAGGTGTGAGGGAGCTGTGTCGCGTCATCTCATGATGGGAACCGAGGCTGGGGTCTCCCAAATCCGGAGAGAAGACTAGTGAGAATGGAAGGCACAGGGACCGTGTAGGGTCTCTTTCGGCGATGCCTTGTACTGAAGGATGTCTAATTCCTCCATACGCGGGTCCTCCTCCAACTCCACCGTTAGGGAGTGCACCCGGGACTCCAGTGACGTCTTGATGCCAGACTCCCAGAGTAGTCTGAAGAGGACTTAAAGTCCTCTGGTTGCAGGAGGGCTGGTAACTCCGGTCCCGGATGCTTCAAGGCAGGGGCATGGCCGGAGCCAGAGGCACTCACCTACGAGAATCTCGCTCCCGAGGATCGGGAACGAGACCCTCACCAAGGATCTGCCTGAGGCATCTGGCTCTCGGCGATCGCAGCGGCGGCCCGGGGAATTCTCGAGGTTGAGGTCCCTGCAGTCTCGGCAGGGTCAGGGAGTCAGCGCCCGCTGTGATGCAAAGGCGGCAGAAACGCTCCAAGGCCAATATACATGGTCCAATATACATAAAAATGGTAGAAACCATCATAAAGAATAAAATTACTCAGCATGTAGATAGTCATGGCCTAATGGGAGACAGCCAACATGGCTTTAGACAAGGAAGATCTTGTCTTACTAATCTGTTATGTTTTTTTGAAAGTGTGAATAAACAGGTGGACAAAGGTGAGTCGGTTGATATAGTGTATCTGGACTTTCAGAAAGCCTTTGACAAGGTCCCTCATCAGAGACTTTGGCAAAACTAAAGAGTCATGGGATAGGAGGCAGTGTACTACTGTGGATCAGGAACTGGTTAAAAGATAGAAAGCAGAGGGTTGGGCTAAATGGCCAATTTTCCCAATGGAAAAAGGTGAATAGTGGTGTACCCCAGGGATCTGTGCTGGGTCCGCTGCTTTTTGACATATTCATAAATGACCTGGAAAGTGGAATAACGAGTGAGGTTATCAAATTTGCAGATGACACAAAACTATTTAAAGTTGTTAAAACCCAAGAGGATTGTGGAAAATTGCAAGAGGATCTTGATAAATTGGAAGACTGGGTATCAAAATGGCAGATGAAATTTAATGTGGACAAGTGCAAAGTTATGCACTTAGGGAAGAACAACCCAAACTATGGTTACACGATGCAAGGTTCCACATTAGGAACCACCACCCAGGAAAAAGATTTAGGCGTCATTGTGGATAACATGTTAAAACCCTCGGCCCAGTGTGCAGCGGCAGCCAAGAGAGCAAATAGAATGCTAGGCATCATAAGGAAAGGAATGGAAAATAAAACAAAACATATTATAATGCCTCTATACCGTTCCATGGTGAGACCGCACCTTGAATATTGTGTGCAATTCTGGTCTCCGTATCTTAAAAAGGATATAGCGTTATTAGAAAAGGTTCAGAGAAGAGCCACCAAAATGGTAAAGGGGATGGAAGGATACTCCTATGAAGAAAGGCTAAAAAGGTTAGGGCTCTTTAACCTGGAAAAGAGACGGCTAAGGGGGAGATATGTTAGAAGTCTATAAATTAATGAACGGAGTGGAACGGGTAAATGTAGATCGACTGTTTACGTTATCAGAATATAGGAAGACTAGGGGACATGCAATGAAGCTACAGGGTAAACTATTTAAGACTAATAAAAGAAAAGAGTAGTTACTCACCTGTAACAGGTGTTCTCCAGGAGCAGCAGGAATCAGTCCTCACATATGGGTGTCATCGGCGCCGATGAAGCCCCAGCGGAGCATTTCCCCAGCTTTCTATGAAAGCAGGCACGCATGCGCGGTTCCCTTCCCGCCTAAAGGTGCCATCTTACCTCAGTCAAATGACATAGCTAAGAACAGCACACAAAAATGAAAAAATGAACTATGTACAACTGCAACTCCAAGGGGAGGAGGGAGGGTTGTGAGGACTGATTCCTGCTGCTCCTGGAGAACACCTGTTACAGGTGAGTAACTACTCTTTCTCCAGGACCAAGCAGGAAGTCAGTCCTCACATATGGGTGACTCCCCAGCTCTGGGCTACCGAGGAACCCAAGTTGAACAAGAGAACTCCCTCTAGTCTCAGCAGCAAAGAAAGGCTTTTCAAGGACACAACCTCCACCTGTAGCCCAACAGATGGCAGGAGGGCAGTGTGACGTAGGAGATGCTTATGAAGCAAAGGAGACTGATAGTGATCCGGTGGAGAGAACCGGTACTGCAAGGGAATGCAGGATTTTCTCTCCTGAGAGGAAAAAAACACAGAGCTAATCAGGAACCACACCTCACCTCAAGGCAGGAGAGAAGCCAAGTCCCTGATTGGGCACGCCCAAGCAGGAGGCGGGCAGTACAGTACTCAGCCAGCTTGTTAAGAACTGAGAAACAGAAACAGTTAGATGAGCACGAGCACCAGGAGCAAGACGAAGAGGAGGAGTCAGGACACAAGCACCTGGATGAGGACAGGTCAGATGACCAGGAACAGGAACCGTGGGAAGGAGAACCACTGAGCAGCTGTGATCCACGAAGGAGCAGACGGGAGCTGGGAGACTCAGGGGCAGAGAAAGACTTCTGTTACCAGAAGAATTCAAAGGCACTGAGAGACCCAAGGCTACAGCTCAGGAGTTTAAAGGACCAAGCAGAACCTTGGAACAGGAGGCAGAGGGAGAAAGAATTACCCTGGAAAAGCCCCAGCACAAGGTATCTGGTGGGTTTGGAACGGCTAGCAAGCTTAACAGTGGGAAGCCAGAAAGAGTGAACTTTAATTGTGAAAGACAGAACAAAGGCAGAAAGTTTGATAGTAATTGGTTAAGCCAAGAGAAGCCTGACTGTTTTCCTTTTAACACTCAGAGACTCTCCAAGCACAGCTGAAGCGTTTTACCCGGCACTTTCATTTAGAGATAGGTGGGGGAAGGGAAATGCTTACACACTGAACTGTTGTCCAAGTAAAAGCACTGATAATTGCCAAGAGATAAGAACATTAAACAAGCATTTACCTGAAGGAGGATATTCTCAGCCTAGCTCAGAAAATACACAGGCTGAATTACTTCTCACTGAATTCAGGGAGTTCCTCAAAAGTAGAGCAGTTTCTCCTCATGACGTAGCAAAGCCTATGAGCAGATGTGAGGAAGAAATGCCTTTCATTTCTCTGCCGTCTACAGAGCAGGAAGTCTCGATGGACTGCTCTACATGTGTGATTCGAAAGGACATTTAAGTGATATGCTTGCCAATGTTATATGAAAGAATATAGCAAAGTTACCTCACTGATTGCTATGCTAAAAGAAGCTTATGTGAAGAGAATAAGTGAAAGCATATTCTGTGCAATTCAGGAGCATTGCTGTTACCAGAGTTTTCTGTTACGTTAATGAAAGGAGGTCACATGACAACCAAATGTGATCAGTAATGGACATTTAGCCAAGCAGTAAAAAGCCTTGTTTAGTTAAGTTTCTCAGCCTTGTTTTGTGCTACATTATTTCATTTACGTCTGCTGCATTTGAACTCCGGAGCGGGAGAAATAAACCTCACAAAATAAATTTTCTTTGCCTTGCCTTACTTCTTGAGCACCTACACAACTACAACCTTAACCCTCAAGGGCATTCAAGGCCAGCCCCTCCCTTAACCCTCAAGGTCCAGGGAGTGGGTGGGTGGCAAAGTGGCGTAGTATTGAGGATACTGCACAGGCGCAAGAAGTAGCCATACCAAGAACTGCAGAAGCTGACTTCCAGAAGGTGCCCAGCCGAAGAGCTGATGAGCCCAGACAAGGAAGGAAACTGCAGGAGACTACAGGATCTTCTGTTCCTGACGTGCTTGTATACCACCTGAGCCAGGTAAAGGGTATCCACCCCGGGTAACCAGGATACTAGGGCAAGGGTGCAGCCTAGTGGTGACTAGGAAAGAAAAAAAAAAAAAAAAGGAATAAAAGCATAGATAGACAAGTGTATTGTGATTCCGCACTTGGGTCTGTCTTCTTTGCTTTATTTCAGGTATTCCAAGATGGCGATGGACGCCAAGGAAATTTTCCACTGGATGGCGACGCAGCTGGAGCGCCAGAGAGATCTTGCGTTAGAGGCACAGGAAAAAGCCAACGCGAGTTTGCGTGAGCAGCAGCAGCCCTCTACTGACCATGATGGAGGAATGGATGAAGGAGAGGAAGCAAGCTACTGGACCACCAACATCTACTACAGGTTCCACTCTAACAGCCGCTGTACACCCTGTTGGTCTACAGACAGGAACTTTGTTTAACTTTGGTCAGCTTACTAATCAGGATGATGTGGATGACTTTCTCGAGAGCTTTGAGAGAGTAGCTCGCCTTAGCTCCTGGCCAAAAGAACACTGGGCGCTAAGATTAGAAGCATCCCTTACTGGGGAAGCGATGGCCGCTTACCGCGCCATGCCTGCTGCTATGGCCGGAAACTATGATGAATTAAAAAAGGCGATAAGAGAGAGACTAGGGCTCACTCCTTTGGTCTACCACACGCGTTTGAGGAGTGTGAGACTGAGGCCGAGTGAGACTCCTAAGTCATTGTGTCACAGGATTCGTAGCTTGATTGACAAGTGGTTAACTCCAGAAGGGAGGTCGGTGGAGTCAATACTTGATGACTTGGTATTAGAGCAATACATGAACGCTCTACCCCAGGGAATCCGCACCTTCCTAATCTTGCAGAATTGCAAAACTCCCCAAGAAGCTGTTGCACTCTCTGAAAGATACATAGAGGCAGAGCTAACTGCCCAGAGAGCTGGCACTACTTCCCTGGAGTCAGGCAGTCGCAGATCAGAAAGGGACGGGAGGGTGCATGAGGACTCTATAAAAATGTGCATGCCTTTGTGGAAAAGCTCTAAGAATAAGCTAAGATGTTACAAATGTGGGCAAGAGGGACATTTGCAAAAACACAGTTTTGTTAAAACTGCCTTGATAGCGGGTAGTCCTATGGAAGATAGACCCGGATTTCTTCTTGCTATTGAAGTACAGGGAATTACCACTCAAGCTCTGCTGGATTCAGGAGCAGAGTTAAGCATGCTCTCTGAAGAGTTTTGGCAGAGAATAGAAGCCATGCAGGGCAAGGAAGTAATTCAGCCTGTTAGTTCAGTTAAAATAAGGTGCGTCCATGGAGGAACCTCTACCTATCCAGTATACAAGTTACGCATAGCAGGGTTAGGTGCACAAAGGACTGTCCCCTTAGCAGTTGTCCCAGGACTTCCCCACGCAGTAATTCTAGGCAGGAATTGGCCGCAGTTCTTTAGGGAGATGGAAAGAGAGTTGCAGGTGAAAGGTGCAATGGTCTCCACAAGAGCCCAGTCCTCAGCCTTAGAAAATAAAGAAGATACCTCAGAGGATCTCGGAGAAGTTCTCCCCTCTGATGAGGCGTAGCGTAGTTACTCACCTGTAACAGGTGTTCTCCAGGAGCAGCAGGAATCAGTCCTCACATATGGGTGACGTCGGCGCCGACGGAGCCCTCGCGGAGCAATTTTCCCCAGCTTTCAAAGAAAGCCTTTGGGAATTGCAGCGCGCATGCGCGGTCTCCTTCCCGCCCAAGGGTGCCATCTTAGCCAGTCTGATGACATAGCTAAAAGACAGCAAAAACCAAAATAAATTATATGACTGCAACTCCAAGGGGAGGAGGGAGGGTTGTGAGGACTGATTCCTGCTGCTCCTGGAGAACACCTGTTACAGGTGAGTAACTACGCTTTCTCCAGGACCAAGCAGGAAGTCAGTCCTCACATATGGGACTCCCAAGCTTAAGGCTACCGGAGACCCTAAGCACAAAAATGAGCTCCCTCTAGCTCAGCGGCACAGAAGGAAGGAATCTTCACTGAATTATTACCCACCGGTAGCCCCCATCTGGGATGGAGGGTAGGAGTTGCTCAAACCTCGAAGAGATTTCGGAGGACTGCCTGTCCGAAAGCACTGTCCCTGCGGGACTCCCTCTCGAGGCAGTAATGGACCGCAAAAGTCTGGCTCGAAGACCAAGTAGCGGCCCGGCAGATGTCTGCCAACGGAACAGAGCGGAGGTAAGCCACTGACGTAGCCTTCGCCCGAACACAATGAGCCGTGACTCGACTTTCTAACGAGAGTCCGGCTGCCACATAAGCCCAAGCAATGCAGTCAGCAACCCGGATGGACAGCGTACGCTTGGAGACCGGGAGCCCCAATTTATTGGGGTCAAAAGACACAAAAAGCTGAGCAGCTTTACGGTGCTCCCGCGTACGGTCAAGGTAGAAGTTCAATGCCCTTCTACAGTCCAGGGTATGCAGGACCATTTCAGCTCGGCTGGAGTGTGGCCTGGGAAAGAAGGTCGGAAGTACCACCTCCTGATTGATGTGAAAAGGGGAGACCACTTTTGGAAGAAATTTAGGGTGAGTCCGTAGGACTACCCTATTTTTGTAGAACCGAGTGTAAGGGGGATCAGACACGAGGGCCTGCAATTCACTTACGCGTCTAGCGGAAGTGAGGGCTATCAGGAATAAAGTTTTCCAAGAAAGAAAACGGAGAGAACAGGTAGCCATAGGTTCAAAAGGCGGACAGGTGATCCGCTGTAAAACCACATTCAGATCCCAGTCCGGTGCTGGCGGGCGCAGAGGTGGTTTAAGCAGAAGGAGACCTCGGAGAAGAAACCTCGCTACGAGAGGGTCGCTGGAAAGAGGTCTGCCGTCCACCGGCACATGATGTGCTGAAAGAGCACTGAGGTGAACTTTGACGGAGTTGGACTTAAGTCCCAGATTAGAGAGGTAGAGCAAGTACTGCAAGATCACCGACACCGAGCAGGAGAAGGGATCCTGAGACTGCTGGGCACACCAAGCGGAAAAGCGATGCCATTTAAGGGCGTAGCATTTGCGGGTAGAAGGTCGCCGAGAAGCTAGGACGACCTCTTCCACCTCTGCCGGCAGTAGAAGGGGAGCAAGGACTAACCTTTCAGCAGCCAGGCCATTAGATTGAGAGATCTGAGGTTGGGGTGTAGCAGGGACCCCTGATCCTGTGTTAGGAGATCCGGTTGAAACCCCAGAGGGAACGGATCCTCTACCGCTAATTGCAGCAGGAGTGGAAACCACGGCTGTCTGGGCCAGCGAGGAGCCACCAGGATCATGGAAGCTTTGTCTCTGAGAACCTTGAAAAGAGTTCGAGAGACTAGCGGTATGGGAGGAAAGGCATACAGAAGGCTCTCCGACCATGAGAGTAGAAAAGCATCTGCCGCTACTCGAAGGGGATGTGGCTGACGAGAGCAGAAGCGAGGAAGTTGCCGGTTGAGAGGACTGGCAAAGAGATACATCGTGGGGAGTCCCCACTTCAGAAAAAGTTTCTGAACTACCAAGGGATCCAGGCGCCACTCGTGCGGCTGGAGGATCCTGCTGAGTTTGTCCGCCAGGCAATTTTCTTGGCCTGGGAGATAAACTGCCTTGAGAAGAATGCCGTGACTGACGGCCCAAGAGCAGAGCTTCTGAGCTTCTCGACAGAGAAGGAAGGAGCCCGTGCCCCCCCGTTTGTTCACGTAGAACATGGCAACTTGATTGTCCGTCTGGACAAGGACGGACTGGTGAGAAGTCAGGTGGGAGAAAGCCTTGAGAGCCAGACGGATTGCTCTGAGCTCCAGGAAGTTGATCTGCTGAGCAGACTCCCACGTGGTCCAGAGACCTTGAGTACATGCCCCTTGGCAATGTGCTCCCCAACCCAGGAGAGAAGCATCGGTCGTCAGCACTTGAGCCGGCTGAGGTGACTGAAAAGGCATTCCGAGCACCAGGTTCGGCCGATGAAGCCACCACTGTAGAGAAGAGGCCAGCGGCCCGGAGACGCGCACTAAGTCAACTAGGCCACCCGTGGCTTGTTGCCACTGCTTGCGAAGGCAACATTGAGCAGGCCGCATGTGTAGGCGGGCATTGGGGGTCACGTGGACGGTGGAAGCCATATGGCCGAGTAGTCTCAGAAAGCGCCTGGCTGAGACCAGGGACTGGCTGCGAAAACGGCCGGCTAGGTCCATGAGCCGTTGAGCCCTGTCGAGAGGCAGGAAAGCTCGTGCCTGAGGAGTGTGCAGTCTTGCGCCGATGAACTCGAGATCCTGTGAGGGGAGCAAAGTGGACTTTGCGAAGTTTATGACAAAGCCCAAGTACTGCAGAAGAGTCACAGTGCGGTGTGTGGCATTGGTGACTTCCGGAGAGGACGATGCTCTGATGAGCCAGTCGTCGAGGTACGGAAAGACATAGAGGCCGTGAAGCCGGAGATAAGCCGCCACCACCGCGAGACATTTTGTGAAGACTCGCGGTGCGGAGGATAGGCCAAAGGGCAGTACTCTGTACTGGTAATGACTTCCTGCCACCACAAACCTTAGGTAATGGCGGTGGCTTGGGTGGATGAGGATGTGCGTGTAGGCATCCTTTAGATCCAAGGAGCATAGCCAATCTCCCTGCTGGAGGTAGGGCAGAAGGATTCTAAGGGTAAGCATCTTGAACTTTTCCCGCACAAGGAACTTGTTGAGGTTGCGCAAGTCCAGGATGGGTCTGAGGCCTCCTGTCCTTTTTGGTATTAGGAAATACCTGGAATAAAAGCCTTGACCTCTCAGGTGGTGGGGCACCGGTTCCACAGCCTGTTCCTGAAGAAGACTTGCTAACTCCTGAAGGAGTAAGTCCCTGTGCAGAGGGAGTCGTGGAGGTTCTCCCGGGAAATAGGAGGGAGGGACCTGGTGGAAGTGGAGAAGATAGCCTTCTCTTACGACTTGAAGCACCCAGGCATCTGAAGTGATGTTGGAACACCTGTGGGCGAAGTGAACCAGCCGGCCTCCGGTGCTGGGAGGAGCCAGCTGAGGGGGAGAGGCTATGCTGATGAAGTCAAAAACCCCCACCCTGCTGAGCAGGGGCTGGTGGTGCAGGCTTGGGGGCTTGCTGCCTACGGGACCCGTTACCCCATCCCTTGGCCTGCTGGCCCTGTTGGGGAGCTGCGGAGGCCTGATATTGAGGGTAGTGTTTATAGGCAGCCGCCTTTCTCGGGTAAAAGGACTTCTTTCCCGAGCCCTTCTTTTTCTGGGAAGGGGCGGAGGTCTTCCTAGAAAGCCTAGTTCTGGTGAGAGTCTCCGTCTCGATTTGTGCAGCCTTTTCAGCCATGGGCTTGCCAAAGAGGTTCTCACCTCGGCAGGGGAGATTGACCAACTTGTCCTGCACCCAGGGTTCAAGGTCAGACAACTGAAGCCAAGCCTGTCGGCGGGCATCGATGCCGGCTGCGGCCACTCGAGCTGATGCTTCAAAGCCATCATAGACTGCTCGGGACATGAATTTGGAGCATTCCCGAATACCAGTTGTCAAGGCCAGGAACCTCCGCAAAGGTTCCTCGGACAGCCCAGCGGAGAATCCGGCTATCTCTTTAGCCAGGTCTCGGAGATATATGCCCATGTAGAGCTGGTAGGTCTGGACCCGACAAGCAAGCATAGAGCCCTGGAAACACTTCTTACCAAGGCCATCCAGGTTACGGGCCTCCCTGCCAGGAGGCACCGAGGAGTGCATCTTCTGGCTCTTAAGCCTATGCATGGCCGATTCCACTACCATGGAATGGTGCGGCAGCTGTGCTTTCTGGAAGCCAGGACTCTTGCGGACTCGATAGATGGAATCGACCCGCTTGCTTAATACCGGCGACGATGTCGGACTCTCCCACATGCGGAAGAGTAGTCGTTCCAGCATGGGAGGAACCGGTACAGTAAAGTGTTCCCTGGCGGGAGAGTCATACTGAAGGGCGTCGAGCTCTTCGGCTCGAGGCTCCTCCTCGGGATCCGCAGGGAAGGCCAAAGCCTTGGCCATATCCCTGACGAAGTCCGAGAACCGGGCATCCTCCGGAGGGGACTGCTTCCGAGGTTCGGACTCAGGTGAGTCCGAGGGGACACACCGAGTCCGAAACGAATCAGGTGACTCTTCCTCTTCAGACTCCCAGGCCGACTCCGAGGAGGAATCGGTGGGGTCGGCTCGGGCAGGCGGAGGCGTCGGCCGCCCCGACACCGAGGGAGTCGGCGTCAACGACCTCGGTCCCGAACGGGAGGCCGAGGGTGACCTCGACCGAGGATCGACTCGAGTTCGCATGGACTCGAGGATCGGCTCGGTCTCCGGGGTCGACTTAGACGTCGACGTCCCGGCGGTCGGGGCAGCGGCGCTAGCGAGCAGTGCCCGCTGCTGGTCCATGAAGGCAGATAGTCTGCTCTCCAAGGCCGTCAACCTGAGTCCGACCTCAGGTGACCCAGCAGCCCCCGACTCGGGCCCCGACGGCGTCGGGCCTGACGTCGGACCCCTCGGAGGCGAGTCCAGGAGGCCTACAGGACTTACCCGAGCAGGCAACTCCGACTCCAGACGAGGTCGCTTCGGGAGGTGCTCCTTCTCCAAAGACCCGGGACGGCTATCGTGGCTATGCGACCTGGCCCTCGCGGAGCCAGGAGCGTCCACCGACGCCGCCCTCGCGGGTTTTACCTTCCGTTGATGGTCCCCGGAGGGAGAACCCCTGTCGGAGGAACTTCGGCGATGGTCAGAGCTGGAACCTCTGGACGCCGAGGCCTCCGACGAGGTCCGGGTACGGCCGGGGTCAGCGAAGATTCGTTCCCGCTGGTGCCGCCGACTCCTTAACGCTTTGGAGGACATTTTGCCGCAGGCCCCACAGATCAGTTCTTCGTGATCCGGGCCGAGGCAGCGGAGGCAATTATCATGTGTGTCAGTGAGTGACATATTTCTGTCACACTGAACACACTGCTTGAAACCACTGGCAGCCATCGGGGGAAAAAGGGCCCCTGCAAGGTCAAAGGACCGGGCTGCCAGCGAAAAACGAAACTGACCAAAAATCAGAAAAACCGAAAAATAATAGAAGGACTCGCAACGGCGTCGCGAGTCCGGGCAGGAAAAAGACCGGCGTCGAACCGAAGGAAAAAAGAGAAATAAATCACTAAAATCAACTTTTTCAGCGGGGACACGACGGGTACGTCTGTAGGGCTCCGCGGAAAAAAAGAAGACTGGCTAAGATGGCACCCTTGGGCGGGAAGGAGACCGCGCATGCGCGCTGCAATTCCCAAAGGCTTTCTTTGAAAGCTGGGGAAAATTGCTCCGCGAGGGCTCCGTCAGCGCCGACATCACCCATATGTGAGGAATGACTTCCTGCTTGGTCCTGGAGAATGATAGATACTCCTGACACTAAGGTCAGGAAGCCTAAATCTGAGAAGCGTAAGGAGAAACAGTCTCGCTCTAAGAACAAGTCTGAAGTACAGGCAGGGCAAGAGCTACCATGGGTACCAGAGGAGCTAATGAATAAGTTTCCCACGTTCCCAAATGAGCAGCAAGCGGACCCCGCTCTCACACAGGCATTCAAATGGGCTCAGACTACTAGGGATATCTTACCTAGATTTATCCTGACTTCAGGAATACTCTATAGGGAGAGTAAAGATCCTTTCACAGGAGATAGTAGAAAGCAGTTGGTTGTGCCAACGACCTTTAAAAATATAGTGTTACGGTTGGCACACGACCATCCCGTTGGGGGGCATAAAGGCATTCAGGGAACCCTCGATCAAATCTTATCCAGATTCTATTGGCCGGGTGTCTTCAAAGAGACAGCAAAGTTCTGTGAGGCTTGCCCCACATGCCAAAGAGTTTCAGCGGCCCATCCCAGGGATGTCCCCATGATACCATCACCAGTGATTAAGGATCCCATCCAGAGGATAGGTGTAGACATTGTCGGACCTCTGATTAAAACCCCTCGAGATTTCCGCTATATCTTAGTGGTGGTAGACCACGCTACAAGGTTCCCGTGGGCCATGCCACTACGCACCATATCTGCCAGAGTAATAGCAAACGAACTTATTAAGTTGTTTTGTGAAGTGGGTTTCCCTAAGGAAGTTCTCACCGACAGGGGGAGCAACTTCATGTCAAAATACTTAGGACAAGTGTGGGATGCCTTTGGTATTCACCACATTAAGAAGGCAGCATATCATCCCCAGACGAACGGTTTAGTCGAGAGACAAAACCAGACTCTTAAAAGGATGTTACGTAGGAGTTTGGAGGGGGAAATGGACAACTGGGATACAATGCTTCCCTTTGTTCTTTATGCGTGCCGAGAGAGAAAACAGGCCTCATTAGGAACAGCACCCTATGAGCTACTATACGGGAGGTCTCCCCGAGGCATTCTTGATATTTTGAGAGAACAGTGGGTAGAACCCAATCCCAGGGACATAGAGGTGCCCGAGTTCCTGAGAAACTTAAAGAAGCGGCTACACCAGACTTCACAAGTTGCAGTGGATAATCTGAAGCGTAGTCAGGCCAAACAAAAAGCCTATTATGATAGGAACACAAAGCAACGGCAACTAAATGTAGGAGAGAAAGTTATTGTAATGGTGGCTGGGACAGAACCGAAATTTGAGAGCCATTGGAAAGGCCCGTGTCGGGTAATACAAGCTGTAGGACCTGTATCTTACTTGGTCGAGAATAGGAAAGGTCGCAGGCAAGTCTACCATGTCAACGTCTTAAAGCCATGGCATGACAGAGTAGCTTTAGCCCAAATAGCCACAATAGCCTCTCCGAGACAACAGCCTCAACAGAAGCTCATCAGCACTGAACCCATAGATAGAATCACGTGCTGTGCCGTCAAGACTAAGCCAGCCCGTGATATCTTAAGGGGGGGAGATCTGTGACGTAGGAGACGCTTATGAACCAATGGAGACTGATAGTGATCCAGTGGAGAGAACCGGTACTGCAAGGGAATGCAGGATTTTCTCTTCTGAGAGGAAAAAACACAGAGCTAATCAGGAACCACACCTCACCTCAAGGCAGGAGAGAAGCCAAGTCCCTGATTGGGCATGCCCAAGCAGGAGGCGGGCAGTACAGTACTCAGCCAGCTTGTTAAGAACTGAGAAACAGAAACAGTTAGATGAGCATGAGCACCAGGAGCAAGACGAAGAGGAGGAGTCAGGACACAAGCACCTGGACGAGGACAGGTCAGATGACCAGGAACAGGAACCGTGGGAAGGAGAACCACTGAGCAGCTGTGATCCACGAAGGAGCAGACGGGAGCTGGGAGACTCAGGGGCAGAGAAAGACTTCTGTTACCAGAAGAATTCAAAGGCACTGAGAGACCCAAGGCTACAGCTCAGGAGTTTAAAGGACCAAGCAGAACCTTGGAACAGGAGGCAGAGGGAGAAAGAATTACCCTGGAAAAAGCCCCAGCACAAGGTATCTGGTGGGTTTGGAATGGCTAGCAAGCTTAACAGTGGGAAGCCAGAAAGAGTGAACTTTAATTGTGAAAGACAGAACAAAGGCAGAAAGTTTGATAGTAATTGGTTAAGCCAAGAGAAGCCTGACTGTTTTCCTTTTAACACTCTGAGAGACTCTCCAAGCACAGCTGAAGCGTTTTACCCGGCACTTTCATTTAGAGATAGGTGGGGGAAGGGAAATGCTTACACACTGAACTGTTGTCCAAGTAAAAGCACTGATAATTGCCAAGAGATAAGAACATTAAACAAGCATTTACCTGAAGGAGGATATTCTCAGCCTAGCTCAGAAAATACACAGGCTGAATTACTTCTCACTGAATTCAGGGAGTTCCTTAAAAGTAGAGCAGTTTCTCCTCATGACGTAACAAAGCCTATGAGCAGCTGTGAGGAAGAAATGCCTTTCATTTCTCTGCCTTCTACAGAGCAGAAAGTCTCGATGGACTGCTCTACATGTGATTCGAAAGGACATTTAAGTGATATGCTTGCCAATGTTATATGAAAGAATATAGCAAAGTTACCTCACTGATTGCTATGCTAAAAGAAGCTTATGTGAAGAGAATAAGTGAAAGCATATTCTGTGCAATTCAGGAGCATTGCTGTTACCAGAGTTTTCTGTTACGTTAATGAAAGGAGGTCACATGACAACCAAATGTGATCAGTAAAAAGCCTTGTTTAGTTAAGTTTCTCAGCCTTGTTTTGTGCTACATTATTTCATTTACGTCTGCTGCATTTGAACTCCGGAGCGGGAGAAATAAACCTCACAAAAGAAATTTTCTTTGCCTTGCCTTACTACTTGAGCACCTACACAACTACAACCTTAACCATCAAGGGCATTCAAGGCCAGCCCCTCCCTTAACCCTCAAGGTCCAGGGAGTGGGTGGGTGGCAGCAGGAGTTGCCTAAACCTCAAAGAGATTCCGTAGTACTGCCTGGCCAAAAGCACTGTCCCTACGGGACTCCATCTCCAGACAGTAATGGGCCGCAAAAGTCTGGCTTGAAGACCAAGTTGCAGCCCTGCAGATGTCTACCAAGGGCACAGAGCGGAGATGAGCCACTGAGGCAGCCATTGCCCTGACTCGGTGGGCCGTAACCCGACCCTGCAAAGGAAGGTCAGCCGCCTTGTAAGCCCAGGTGATACAGTCAGCCACCCAGATGGACAAGGTACGCTTGGACACAGCCAACCCCAACTTATTGTGGTCAAAGGATACGAAGAGCTGAGTAGCCCTTCTATGCCCCTGCGTACGGTCAAGGTAGAAGGATAAGGCCATCCTACAGTCCAGGGTATGCAGGACTGCTTCAGCCTGGCTTGCATGAGGCCTAGGGAAGAATGTTGGAAGAACCACCTCCTGATTGAGGTGGAAAGAGGAGACAACCTTTGGGAGGAATTTTGGATGAGTCCTGAGGACTACCCTGTTCCTATATGTCCTAGTGTAAGGCCTATCACAGACCAGAGCCTGAAGCTCACTCACTCGCCTAGCTGAGGTAAGGGCTATCAGGAAGAGTGTCTTCCAGGATAGGAAGCATAGTGGACAAGTAGCCATCGGCTCAAAAGGTGGGCGAGTCAGTTGCTGCAAGGCCACATTCAACTCCCATTCAGGGGCAGGAGGACGGATAGGAGGCTTGAGCAAAAGCAAACCCCTGAGGAAGCGGGACACCAAGGGGTGACCTGACAAAAAATGTCCTTCCACCAGAAAGTGGTGAGCTGCTAGAGCAGAGAGGTGGACCCGAACAGAATTGGACTTAAGTCCCTGATTTGATGAGTGCAGTAAGTACTGAAGCACTACTGGCACAGTACAGGAGAAAGGATCCTCTGTACGTAGCTGACACCACATAGAAAACCTTTTCCATTTGAGAGCATAGGTTTTCCTAGTGGACTGTTTCCGAGAGGCTAGGACAACCTCCTCAACTTCCTGAGGTAGGCCCCAGGGAGCCAAAACTACTCTTGCAGCCTCCAGGCCATCAAATTGAGAGCTTTGAGATTGGGATGCAGAAGGGAACCCTGATCCTGTGAGAGAAGGTCGGGTTGCACCCCCAGAGGTATTGGGGGATCCACCGCCAGTTGAAGCAGAAGTGGAAACCAAGGCTGTCTCGGCCACCTGGGAGCCACCAGCAGGACCGAGGCCTTGTCCTGAAGAATCGTGAAGAGAGTTCGGGCCACCAAGGGCATGGGAGGAAACGCATACAGGAGGCCCTGAGACCAGGGAATCAGAAAAGCATCCGCTGCTATCCTCAGTGGATGTGTTTGCTTGGAGCAGAACTTTGGTAGTTGCTTGTTCAGTGGGCTGGCAAAGAGATCTATCAAAGGGAGATCTCATTTCAGGAAGATCTTCTGAACTACTAAAGGATGCAGCTGCCACTCGTGGGGCTTCAGAATCCTGCTCAACCTGTCGGCCAGGCAATTTTCTTGTGCTTGAGGGCAAAGGAACAAAGGTCTTGAGCCTCTCGACAGAGGAGTCTGGATCCAGTGCCGCCCTGTTTGTTCACATAAAACATGGCTACCTGGTTGTCTGTTTGAACCAGGACAGATTGATGAGCCAGGGTAGGAGAGAAAGCTTTGAGTGCTAACCGAATAGCTCTCAGTTCGAGGAGACTGATCCCAGGAATTTGAAAGGGCACCCCTTGCAGGAGATTTGGGGGGTGCAGCAACCAGGTGAGGGAGTCCAGAAATGGTCTGGACACCCTTATCCTGTCTCTGAGGCTACCTGTGGCCTGTGACCACTGAGTCCGAAGGCACCACTGTGCAGGCCTCATATGGAGCCTGGCATTGGGAGTCACATGTACTGTCGAAGTCATGTGGCCTAGCAGCCTCAGGCAGAGTCTGGCGGAGACCAAGGACCTGCTGAGGAACTGATTTGCCAAGGATATCAACCTTTGGGCTCTGTCCCTTGGCAAGAATGCCTTTTCCAGGATAGAGTCCAGCCTTGCCCCTATGAATTCCAAGTCCTGGGAGGGGAGCAAAGTGGACTTTGCAAAGTTTATGACAAACCCCAGGCTTTGAAGAAGAGCAATAGTTCTGAGGGTGGCTTGTCTGGGCTCTTGGCACGTCTGACCCCTGATGAGCCAGTTGTCCAGATAGGGGAAGACAAAGATTCCCTGATTTCTCAGGTAGGCCGCCACCACCGCCAGGCACTTTATGAAGACTCTGGGGGCGGAGGTGAGGCCAAAAGGCAGCACTGTGTACTGATAATGGTTTCCTCACACAATGAACCGGAGGTACTTTCTGTGGTCTGGATGAATGAGGATGTGAGTGTACGCATCCTTTAGATCTAAGGAGCATAGTCAATCTCCCTGCTGGAGGTAGGGCAGAAGAGTTCCAAGAGTAAGCATCTTGAACTTTTCCTTCTCCAGGAACTTGTTGAGGTTCCTGAGGTCCAGAATGGGTCGAAGGCCACCGGTTCTTTTGGGCACCAGGAAATACCTGGAGTAGAATCCATGCCCTTGCAAGTGGGGAGGCACAGGCTCCACCGCCCTGTCCACCACCAGACCTTGAAGCTCTCGAAGGAGAAGGTCTGTGTGCAGGGGAGGCCTTGGAGGCTCCCCTGGAAAGTAAGGAGGCGGCAGTTGGTGAAAATGAAGAGCATAGCCCCTTTGGACTATGTCCAACACCCAACTGTCCCCGGTGATGAGGGGCCACTGGTGGGCAAAGAGGGTGAGACGACCTCCTGTGCGGTGTTGGGAGAGCAGGGAAGGAGAGGCTACGCTCAAGGAGTCAAAACCCCCAACCTACTGAGTGGTAGCAGGAGCCGGAGGCTTGGGGGTCCTCTGTCTATGGGGCCTATTACCCTGCCCCTTGGCTTGCTGACCCTGGGGTGCAGCTTGGGCAGCCTGATATTGAGGGTACTGTTTATAGGCAGTGCCCTTCCTTGGGTAAAAGGGCTTTTTACCCGAGCCCTTCTTTTTATGAGAAGGGGCAGAGGTCTTCCTAGACAGCCTTGTCCGTGTAAGGTGCTCTGTTTCGAGCTGAGCGGCCTTCTCGGTCATGGGCTTGCCAAAAAGGTTTTCATCTCGGGAAGGGACATCAACCAACTTGTCCTGAACCCATGGCTCGAGGTCCAATGACTGCAGCCATGCCTGGCTTCGAGCCGCGATGCCGGCTGCCGCAACTCGGGCCGAAGCCTCGAAGCCATCGTAGGCGGCGCGGGACATGAACTTCGAGCAGTCCCGAATCCCCGAGGACAAGGACTTAAATCTCTGCAAGGGTTCCCCGGAGAGTCCAGCAGAGAACCCGGCCAACTCCTTGGCCAGGTCCCGCAAGTACATGCCCATGTACAGCTGGTACGACTGGACACGGCAAGCAAACATCGAGCCCTGGAAGCACTTTCTACCGACGCCATCGAGGTTTTGGGCCTCCCTGCCAGGGGGCACCACGGAGTGCATCTTCTGGCTCTTCAGATGATGCATGGCCGATTCCAAAACCATAGAATGGTGTGGTAGCTGTGCCTTCTGAAAGCCAGGGCTCTTTCTGAGTCGATAGATCGCGTCGACTCGCTTGCTGAGAACCGGTGCCGAGGCCGGTGCCTCCCACATACGGAAGAGGAGCCGTTCCAGCATCGGAGGAACCGGGACAGTAAAGGCCTCCTTCGGAGGAGAGTCATACTGCAGCGCCTCGAGCTCCTCAGCTCGAGGCTCTTCCTCGGGATCCGCCGGAATAGCCAAGGCAGTGGCCATATCCCGGACGAACTCCGAGAACCGAGTATCCTCCGGAGGGGATCTACTCCGGGGCTCAGATTGCGGTGAGTCCGACGGGACGCACCGAGTCTTGAACGTATCGGGAGACTCCTCGTCCTCCGTCTCCCAGGCGGACTCGTCCGAGGAGGAGTCAGGGTCCGACCCTGCGGGGCCCTGGAGCACCTGCCCCGACGCCGATGTCCTCGGTCCCGAACGGGAGGTCGAGGGAGACCACGACCGAGTTCGACTTCGAGCCATGATGGACTCAAGTATCGGCTCGGTCTCCGGGGTCGACTTCGAAGTCGATGTTCCGGTGGTCGGGGCAGATGCGCCAGACAGGCTGGCCATCAGTGCCCGCTGCTGCTCAATGAAGGCAGACAGTCTGCTCTCCAAGGCTGTCATCCTGAGACTCAGCTCGGGAGACGCAGCAGCCACCGACTCGGGACCTGGCGGCGCCGGGCCCAACGTTGACTCTCTGGGAGGAGAGTCCTCGAGGACTACAGGGCTTACGTGTCCAGCAGACTCTGGCTCCACGCGAGGAACTTTGGCAGGCTTCTCTTGTTCCACGGGCCCGGGGTGACGGTCGGGGGTCTTAGACCTGGCCCTCGAGTAGCCAGGGACCTCCGATGACGACGCCCTTGCGAGCCGCTTCTTCCTCTTATGTTCCCGGTCGGGGGACCCCCTGTCCAAGGAGCTTCAATGGTGCTCGGGATCGGAATCCCGAGATGTCGAGGCCTCAGAGGTCTGGGCCCGGCCGGAGGCCGAGAAAAGCCTTTCTTTTTGCTGCTGGCGACTTCGGAGTGCCTTGGAAGACATCTTCCCACATGGCCCGCACGACTTAGGGTCGTGATCAGGGCCGAGGCACCGAAGGCAGCAGTCGTGTGTGTCGGTGAGAGACATTAATTTCTTACACCGATCACACTTTTTTAAAACCACTGGAAGCCATCGGGGGAAAAAAGAGTCCCCGCGAGGTCAAAGGACCGGCCTTCCAGGGAAAATGGAAAAAAGGGCACGAACGCCAGCCACGAAGGGCAAAAACCGAAAAAGAAGAATCGGGCTCGATACCGGCGTACCGAACCCGGCGGGAGGGGAACCGGCGTCGAACCGGGAGAAAAAATAGCGATAATCGCCGAAAAAAATCTACTTTTAACCGGGAGGACAGGACACACGTCCGGTGGGCTTCTCGGAAAAAAAGAGACTGAGGTAAGATGGCACCTTTAGGCAGGAAGGGAACCGCACATGCGTGCCTGCATTCCCAAAGGCTTTCATAGAAAGCTGGGGAAATGCTCCGCTGGGGCTTCATCGGCGCCGATGACACCCATATGTGAGGACTGACTTCCTGCTTGGTCCTGGAGAAATATTTTTTCACTAAACGTGTAATCAAACTCTGGTATTTGTTACCGGAGGATGTAGTAAAGGCTGTTAGTGTAGCTGGGTTTAAAAAAGGTTTGGACAAGTTCCTGGAGGAAAGGTCCATAAACCATTATTAAGAAGGGACCCAGGATATCAATGCTTGACCTAGTACAAGCATTGAAGAACCTGTGTCTTTTGGGGAAACTGCTAGGTACGTATGACCTAGATTGGCCACTGTTGGAAACAGGATACTGGGCTTGATCTGACCCAGTATGGCATATCTTATGTTCTTATACATGCTTCCCACTTGGGGGTCGAAGCTATGGACATAGACACTGGAGTGACCAGGTCCAGCGTGGAGAGGGGGTCCTTGACAGGCGGAACTCGGGAGACTGCTATCCATTGCCAAAGGCCTCAAACATGGCCCTGGAACCTTCCGAGGGCGTTCCTGTTTCAGTTTCTTGGGAGCTCTGCGGGAACTAAGGGACTGGGCACAGGATTTCCTATGCTTGTCCTCTTCTCTGGATGAGGTCTTCCTCTTCTTTTGCGCATGCTCTGGTGACTCTTGCTCAGAGTGTCGGCGGGCCCGCGAAGGCCTTATGTGAGCCCAAGGATCTGGGAGGGGCCTTTCAGTGTGAGGCTGCCGAGGAAACCGGAATTGAGTATGCCTTGTGGAAGATGTCCTGCTTAACCGACGGCTCTTTATGGCCTTCGTGGACATTTTCCTGCACAAAGAGCATTCCTCCAGGTCATGGTTGGAACCCAAACACTAGAGGCAACAATCATGAGTGTCAGTGAGCAACATGTTATTGGAACACCGATCACATTTTTTAAAGCCGGTGGCCATTGGGGGAAAAATAACCCCAGCAAGGTCGAAGACACTCGACACAGCCAGCGGTTAAAAAAGGTGCGAAAGCGCTGCGATAAAAAAAATTAGAACAAACAAGTATTTCGAGGCCCGGTGCATTTGCAGCAGATCTCGGGCAGGAAAGGAGCTGGCGCAAGCTGGAAAGGTACCAAAATAATACGAGAAAAACATCTTTTTCCCGGGGGATGAGACAAACATCTATAGGGCTCCGCAGAAAAAAGGGAGACTGAACAAGATGTCACCCTTAGGCAGAAAGGGGCCAATGCACGCTTGATGGCATCTCCCAAAGGCTTTCTTTGAAAGTTGGGGAGGTGCTCCGCGCAGGGCTCCGTCGGTGTCAACATCACCCTTATGTGAGGACTGACTTCCTGCTTGTTTCTGACGAAATTATATAAAGTTTAGCATTGGATATAAGACAATGTTGGGATAATTTATGACAAAATCCAGGAGCTCCAACACACACAACGTCAGATGCATGGATTCTTGAACCCCCTCCTGAATTACACGCTTGACCAGTCAATTGTCCAAGTAGGAAAGCACGTGCATGCCCAGTCTGTGTTGACATGCTGTGACAACTACAAATCACTTGGTAAATAGACAAGGCCAAATGGCAATATACAATATTGGTAGTGATGTTTCCTTAAAATGAACTGCAGATACTTCTTGCCACTGGGATGTATGTTAATGGAGTATAAGCATTTTTTACGCCCAGAGATCATAGCCAATCTCCTTTTTGAAGGATGCAGAGAGAAACCATTCTTTAATTTTTGTGAAGAAGGTATTTGCTCAGATTCCTCAGATACAGGGATAGAGTAGTTACTCACCTGTAACAGGTGTTCTCCAGGAGCAGCAGGAATCAGTCCTCACATATGAGTGTCATCGACGCCGATGAAGCCCTAGCGGAGAATTTCCCCAGCTTTCCATGAAAGCCTTTGGGAATGCAGGCACGCATGAGCGGTTCCCTTCCCGCCTAAAGGTGCCATCTTACCTCAGTCAAATGACATAGCTAAGAACAGTACACAAAAAAGTAAAAATAAACTATGTACAACTGCAACTCCCAGGGGAGGAGGGAGGGTTGTGAGGACTGATTCCTGCTGCTCCTGGAGAACACCTGTTACAGGTGAGTAACTACTCTTTCTCCAGGACCAAGCAGGAAGTCAGTCCTCACATATGAATGACTCCCTAGCTCTGGGCTACCAAGGAACCCAGGCTGAACAAGAGAACTCCCTCTAGTCCCAGCATCAAAGAAAGGCTTTTCACTGACAGAACCTCCACCAGTAGCCCAACAGAGGGCAGGAGTTGCCTAAACCTCAAAGAGATTCCGGAGTACTGCCTGGCCAAAAGCACTGTCCCTACGGGACTCCCTCTCCAGACAGTAATGGGCCGCAAAGGTCTGGCTTGAAGACCAAGTTGCAGCCTTGCAGATGTCCACCAACGGAACAGAGTGGAGATGAGCCACTGAGGCAGCCATTGCCCTGACACGGTGGGCCGTGACCCGACCCTGCAAAGGAAGGTCAGCTGCCTTGTAAGCCCAGGTGATACAGTCAGCTACCCAGATGGACAAGGTATACTCGGACACAGCCAACCCTAACTTATTAGGGTCAAAAGACACGAAGAGCTGAGTAGCCCTTCTATGCTCCTGTGTACGGTCAAGGTAGAAGGATAAGGCCCTCCTACAGTCCAGGGTATGCAGAACTGCTTCAGCCTGGCTTGCATGAGGCCTAGGGAAGAATGTTGGAAGAACCACCTCCTGGTTGAGGTGGAAAGAGGAGACAACTTTAGGGAGGAACTTTGGATGAGTCCTAAGGACTACCCTGTTCCTATAGAAGCGAGTGTAAGGCCTGTCACAGACTAGGGCCTGAAGCTCACTCACTCGCCTGGCCGAGGTTTGGGCTACCAAGAAGAGGGTCTTCCAGGACAGGAAGCGCAGAGAGCAAGTAGCCATCGGCTCAAAAGGTGGGCGAGTCAGCTGTTGCAAGACCACATTCAACTCCCACTCAGGAGCAGGACGACGGATTGGAGGCTTGAGCAAAAGCAATCCCCTGAGAAAGCGGGACACCAAGGGGTGAACCGACAGAGAATGTCCTTCCACCAGTGAGTGGTGAGCTGCTAGAGCTGAGAGGTGGACCCGAACAGAATTGGACTTAAGTCCCTGATTGGACAAGTGCAGTAAGTACTGAAGCACTACTGGCACAGTACAGGAGAAAGGATCCTCTGTACGTAGGTGACACCACACAGAAAACCTTTTCCATTTGAGAGCATAGGTTTTCCTAGTGGACTGTTTCCTAGAGGCTAGGACAACCTCCTCAACTTCCTGAGGTAGGCCCCAGGGAGCCAAAACTACCCTTGCAGCCTCCAGGCCATCAAATTGAGAGCTTTGAGATTGGGGTGCAGAAGGGAACCCTGATCCTGGGAGAGAAGGTCGGGTTGCAACCCTAGAGGCAGTGGGGGATCCACAGCCAGTTGAAGGAGAAGTGGAAACCAAGGCTGTCTCGGCCACCTGGGAGCCACCAGCAGGACTCAGGCCTTGTCCTGAAGAATCTTGAACAGAGTTCGGGCCACCAAAGGCGTGGGAGGAAACGCATACAGGAGGCCCTGAGACCAGGGAATCAGAAAAGCATCTGCTGCTAGTCACAGAGGATGCAGTTGTCTGGAGCAGAACCTTGGCAGCTGTTTGTTCAGTGGACTGGCAAACAGATCTATGGATGGAAGTCCCCATTTTAGGAAAATCTTCTGAACTATCAAAGGATGCAGCTGCCGCTCATGGGGCTGCAGAATTCTGCTCAACCTGTCGGCCAGGTGGTTTTTCTGGCCTGGAAGGTACACAGCCTTGAGGAGCATGTTGTGCTTGAGGGCAAATGAGCAAAGGTCCTGTGCCTCCTGACAAAGGAGCCTGGACCCAGTCCCGCCTTGCTTGTTCACATAAAACATGGCTATCTGGTTGTCTGTCTGAACCAGGGCAGATTGATGAGCCAGGGCAGGAGAGAAAGCTTTGAGTGCTAATTGAATAGCCCTGAGTTCTAATAGATTGATCTGCTGTGCGGCTTCCCAGGGAGACCACAGGCCCTGGGTGCACTTGTTCAGACAATGAGCCCCCCAGCCCAGCAGGGAGGTGTCTGTGGTCAGTACCACTGTGTACCCAGGAATTTGAAAAGGTACCCCTTTTAGTAGATTGGGTGGGTGCAGCCACCAGTTGAGGGAGTCCAGAAAAGGTCTGGACAGCCTTATCCTGTGTCTCTGAGGCTGCCTGTGGCCTGTGACCACTGACTCCGAAGGCACCACTGTGCAGGCCTCATATGGAGCCTGGCATTGGGAGTTACATGAACTGTCGAAGCCATGTGGCCAAGCAGCCTCAGGCAGAGTTTGGCAAGTCCATCAGTCTCTGGGCCCTGTTTGCTGGCAAGAATGCCTTTGCCAGGATAGAGTCCAGCCTTGCCCCTATGAACTCCAAGTTCTGGGAGGGGAGCAAAGTGGACTTTGCGAAGTTTATTACAAACCCCAGGCTTTGTAGAACAGCAAAAGTTCTGAGGGTGGCTTGTCTGGCCTCCTGGCACGTCTGACCCCTGATGAGCCAATCGTCCAGATAGGGGAAGACAAAGATACCCTGATTTCTTAGGTAGGCCGCCACCACTGCCAGGCACTTGGTAAAGACCCTGAGAGCAGAGGTGAGGCCAAAAGGCAGTACTCTGTACTGATAATGGTTTCCTCCCACAATGAACCTGAGGTACTTTCTGTGGTCTGGATGAATGAGGATGTGAGTGTACGCATCCTTCAGATCTAAGGAGCATAGCCAATCTCCCTGCTGGAGGTAGGGCAGAAGTGTTTCAAGAGTAAGCATCTTGAATTTCTCTCTCTCTAGGAACTTGTTAAGATTCCTGAGGTCCAGGATAGGTCGAAGGCCACCGGTTCTTTTGGGTACCAGGAAATATCTGCAATAGAACCCTCGACCGTGCATTTGAAGGGGCACAGGCTCCACCGCCCTGTCCACCAACAGACCTTGGAGCTCCTGGAGGAGAAGATCTGTGTGCAGGGGAGGCCTTGGAGGCTCTCCTGGAAAATATGGAGGAGGCAGTTGGTGAAAGTGTAGTGCATAGCCCCTGTGGACTATGTTTAACACCCAACTGTCCCCAGTGATGTGGGGCCACTGGTGGGCAAAGAGGGCGAGGCGACCTCCTGTGCAGGGTAGGGAGAGCAGGGACGGAGAGGCTATGCTTGAGGAGTCAAAAACCGCCACCCTGCTGAGAGGTAGCAGGGGCCGGAGGCTTGGGGGTCCTCTGCCTACGGGGCCCATTACCCTGCCCCTTGGCTTGCTGACCCTGGGGTGCAGCTTGGGCAGCCTGATACTGAGGGTACTGTTTGTAGGCAGTGTCCTTCCTCGGGTAAAAGGGCTTTTTACCCGAGCCCTTCTTCTTGTGAGAAGGGGCAGAGGTCTTCTTAGACAGCCTTGTCCTTGTAAGGTGCTCGGTCTCGAGCTGAGCGGCCTTCTCGGCCATGGGCTTGCCAAAAAGGTTCTCACCTTGGCAAGGGACATCGACCAACTTGTCCTGAACCCATGGCTCGAGGTCCGATGACTGCAGCCATGCCTGGCGTCGAGCCACGATGCTGGCTGCCGCAACTCGTGCCAAAGCCTCGAAGCCATCGTAGGCGGCGTGGGACATGAACTTGGAGCATTCCCGAATCCCCGAGGACAAGGACTTGAATCTCTGCAAGGGTTCCCTGGAGAGACCAGCAGAGAACCCGGCCAACTCCTTGACCAGGTCTCGCAAGTACATGCCCATGTACAGCTGGTAAGACTGGACACGGCAAGCAAGCATCAAGCCCTGGAAGCACTTTCTACCAAAACCATTGAGGTTTTGGGGCCTCCCTGCCAGGAGGCACCGCGGAGTGCATCTTCTGACTTTTCAGGTGATGCATGGCTGATTCCACCACCATGGAATGGTGTGGTAGCTGCACCTTCTGAAAGCCAGGGCTCTTCCTGAGTCGATAGATCGAATCGACCCGCTTGCTTAGAACCAGCGCCAAGGCCGGTGCCTCCCACATCCGGAAGAGGAGCCGTTCCAGCATCGGAGGAACCAGGACAGTAAAGGCCTCCTTCAGAGGAGAGTCGTACTGCAAGGCCTCGAGTTCCTCGGCTCGAGGCTCTTCCTCGGGGTCCGCCGGGATAGCCAACGCGGCGGCCATATCCCGGACAAACTCTGAGAACTGGGTATCCTCCGGAGGGGATCTACTCCGGGGTTCCGACTGCGGTGAGTCCGACGGGACGCACCGAGTCTTGAATGTGTCGGGGGACTCCTCATCCTCCATCTCCCAGGCGGACTCGTCCGACGAGGAGTCAGGATCCGACCCCGTGGGGCCCGGGAGCACCCACCCCGACGCCAGAGGCACCGGCGTCGATGCCCTCGGTCCCGAACGGGAGGTCGAGGGAGACCGCGACCGAGGTCGACCTCGAGCCTTCATGGTCTCGAGTATCGGCTCGGTCTCCGGGGTCGACTTCGATGTCGATGTCCCGGTGGTCGGGGCAGATGCGCCAGACAGGCTGGCCACTCCAAGGCTGTCATCCTGAGACTCCATGAAGGCAGACAGTCTGCACTCCAAGGCTGTCATTCTGAGACTCAGCTTGGGAGACGCAGCAGCCATCGACTCGGGCCCCGGCGGCGCCGGGCCCGACGTCGGCTCTCTGGGAGTAGAGTCCTCGAGGACTACAGGGCTTACGTGTCCAGCAGACTCCGGCTCCAAGCGAGGAACTTTGGCAGGCTTCTCTTGTTCCACGGGCCCGGGGCGACGGTCGGGGGTCTTAGACCTGGCCCTCGAAGAGCCAGGGACCTCTTCCGACGATGCTCCACGAGCCGCTTCTTCCTCTTGCGTTCCCGGTCGGGGGACCCCCTGTCCGAGGAGCCACGACGGCGCTCGGGATCCGAATCCCGAGATGTCGAGGCGTCAGACGAGGTCCGGGCCCGGCCGGAGGCCGAGTCAGAAAAAAGCCTTTCTTTCTGCTGCTGGCGACTTCGCAGTGCCTTGGAAGACATCTTCCCACATGGTCCACACGTCTTAAGAGTCGTGATCAGGACCGAGGCACCGAAGGCAGCAGTCGTGTGTGTCGGTGAGAGATATCAACTTCTTACACCGATCACACTTTTTAAAACCGCTGGAAGCCATCGGGGAAAAAAAGAGTCCCCGCGAGGTCAAAGGCCCGGGCTTCCAGGGAAAAAGCAAAAAAGGGCGCGAATGCCAGCCACGAAGGGCAAAAACCGAAAAAGAAGAAATGGGCTCGATACCGGTGTACCGAACCCGGCGGGAGGGGAACCGGCGTCGAATCAGGAAGAAAAAATAGCGAGAATCACCGAAAAAATCAAACTTTTATCCGGGATGACAGGACACATGTCCGGTAGGCTTCTCGGAAAAAGAGAGACTGAGGTAAGATGGCACCTTTAGGCGGGAAGGGAACCGTGCATGCGTGCCTGCATTCCCAAAGGCTTTCATGGAAAGCTGGGGAAATGCTCCGCTAGGGCTTCATCGGCGTCGATGACACCCATATTTGAGGACTGACTTCCTGCTTGGTCCTGGAGAAATGGAATTTCCCCATTTTATCCACAGAAAATCTCTCCAGTAAAATTCCTGACTATCTTACCTTGGTGGAACGGGCTTAACTTCATTGGCCCGCTGAAGAGTGGAGATTTCCCGAAAAAGTAACTGCTGGTCTTGAGAGGCCAGTGATGGTCCTCTCTGTGGAGGATTTGGTGGTTTCAAGAATAAGGTGACATTTTACTTACCAGATAAACCATAGTTACTCACCTGCAGCAGGTGATCTCCAGGAACAGCAGGAATTAAGTCTTCAAATATGGGGTATCGTCGGTACCGACGGAGCCTGTGCGGGAACGCTCTCCAGCATCCAAAAGGAAAGCTTTTGGGAGCATCCCACTGCGCCTGCGTCGCTGCCTTCCCAACTCTCCCTCTTCAGTTGAGTTTATAGCTGAGACAAAGGAGAGAAGGCGAGATAGAGAGAGAGACAACTCCTAGGGGAGGTGGGTGGGTTGTGAAGACTTAATTCCTGCTGTTCCCGGAGATCACCTGTTACAGGTGAGTAACTACGCTATCTCCAGGAACAAGCAGGAATGTAATCTTCACATATGGGGACTCCCCAGCTGAGAGATGCCAGGAAGATGACCCCAGAAAGCTGCGAAACCCAGGTTGAGATGGGTCATGCTTCCTCCCATGGATCTCTGGCATCAAAACCCGGGACGGCAGGTAGGAGTTGTTCTAAGTCTGAAAGAGATGCTGGAGAACAGCTTGGCCAAACGAGGCATCCCGACAGGAGTCCTTGTCTAAGCAGTAGTGGGCTGCAAAGGTGTGTACCGAAGCCCAAGTGGCTGCCCTGCAAATGACGTCAATAGACACTGAGCGAAGGTTGGCCATAGAGGCTGCCATTGCTCTGACATTGTGAGCTGTGACATGACCTTTGAGAGAAAGTCCCTTACTCTCATATGCAAAGGATATGCAATTTGCAATCCATTTAGACAAAGTTCGCTTAGAAACTGGCAATCCAAGATGACTAGAGTCAAAGGCAACAAAAAGCTGGGAAGCCAATGTTGCTTAGTTCTCTGAAGGCAAAAAGCCAGGGCTCTTTTACATTCTAGAGTGTGAAGATTCCTTTCTGCATTGGAGGCATGAGGCCTAGGGAAGAATACAGGAAGGTAAATCGATTGGTTTAAATGAAAAGGCAAAACCACCTTTGGCATAAAGTGAGGGTGAGTCCTAAGAACTACTTTATCATGGTGGAACCTTGTATAAGGAGGATCAGCCACTAAAGCCTGTAGCTCACTAATGCGTCTTGCAGAAGTGAGAGCAATTAGGAAGATTACTTTCCAAGAAAGAAACTTTAGAGATGTAGTGGCTAAGGGTTCGAAGGGCGGTTTCATGAGTTGCCCAATGACAAGATTTAAATCTCAAGCCACGGGCGGTGGCTTAATGGGAGGCTTAGTTAAGAATAGACCTCTCATAAACCTTGCAACAAGTGGTTGAGATGAAACAGGTTGTCCATCCAAGAGCTTGTGGAAAGCCGCAATGGCACTAAGGTGGACCCTTACTGAATTGGTCTTAAGACCAGAGGATGATAAATGAAGGAGATACTCCAGTAACGCCTCCACTGGCACTGAAAAGGGATTAAGTTCCTTTTTAGAACACCAGATTGAGAATCTTTTCCACTTAAAGGTGTAGGCCTGCCTTGTGGAAGATTTTCTTAAAGCTAAAAGGATATCCTTAACCTGCTGAGAAAGGTTGATATCCTGGAATTCTAAGCTCTCAGCAGCCATGCCCTGAGGTGCAGAGACTGAGGATTTGGGTGCAATAGCATCCCATTCTCCTGGGAAAGAAGATCTGGAGCACATCCCAAATGAGGTCTGTCTTGATAGAGACGTAGAAGCAGAGGATACATCTGTCGTGGCCAACGTGGGGCTATGAGGATCATATGGCCCCTGTCTCTCTGAAGCTTGAACAGGGTTTGGGGAATGAGGGGAAAGGGTGGGAAGGCATAGAGGAAATTCCTGACCCCCAGTGGAGGTAGAAAGCATCTCTTGCCTGACAGTTGTGAGCTGGAATTCTGGAACAGAACCGGGGAAGTTTGGCATTCTGAGGACTTGCAAAGAGGTCTATATCTGGAGTTCCCCAGATCTGAAAAATTCAAGCAAGTTGCTCTGGATGAAGAGACCACTCATGTGGCAGCAGTATGTGACTGAGTTTGTCTGCCAAGAGATTGTGTGTGCCTGGAAGATACACCGCTAGTAGGTGGATTTGAAGATCCCTGGCAAAGGCCCAGTCACGTAGAGCTTCGTTGCACAACATTTGAGACCCCGTCCCACCCTGCTTGTTCACATTGAACATGGCTACTTGATTGTCGGTCTGGACCAGAACCGTCTTGTAGCTGAGGTGGGCCTGAAATACTTAAGAGCATAGAAGATGGCTCTGAGTTCCAGGAGATTTATATGAAGACAAGCCCCTTGCTGGGTCCAGAGACCCTGAGTGGAGAGATTGTCCAAGTGAGCCCCCCAGACTAACTTGGACGCATCTGTCGTCAAGGTGGCTTGGTGTAGTGGCTGCTGGAAAGGAAAGCCTATGATAAGGTTTTCCAGCAATTGCCACCACAGTAGGGACAAAATGAGATGTGTCGAGTTTCTGATTTTGTCCGTCAGGCGACCCGAAGCCTGTGTCCACTGAGAGGTTAGGGTCCACTGGGCTGCTCGCATGTGAAGGTGAGCATAGGGAACCACATGGACAGTGGATGCCATATGCCCCAGCAGCTGAAGCATTTCTCGAGCAGTTAGCAGAGTTTTTATAGCTGCTTGAGATGCCAGATGGAGTATTTGAAGACAACGTGGCTGTAGCAGGAAAGCCTTAGACTGCTTTGTGTCTAGACAAGCCCCTATGAACTCTAGAGATTGAGAAGGGGTGAGATTAGACTTTGGGAGGTTTATGACCAATCCCAGGTACTGCTGGATCTGCATTGTGTGGGAGAGAGTGAAGCTGGCTTCTGGAGCTGTTCATGCTCGGATGAGCCAGTCATCTAAGTAGGGGAAGACGAATATTCCCAGAGTTCTTAGGAATGCTGCTACTACCGCCATGCATTTTGTGAAGATTCTTGGGGCAGAAGCCAGTCCGAAGGGAAGAACCCTGTACTGGTAATGTCTTCCTTGAAAAAGGAATAGAAGAAACCTCCTGTGATCTGTATGGATGAGGATATGCGTATATGCATCCTTTAGATCTAGAGAACACAGCCAATCCTGACTTTGAATGTAAGCAAGAAGTGTTCTGAGGGAGATCATTTTGAATTTTTCTCGGAACAGATACTTGTGCAACTCTCTGAGGTCCAGTATGAGTCTGTATCCCCGTTTTCTTTAGAATGAGGAAGTAGGGAGAGTAGAAACCCATGCCCTGTTGGGATATGGGTACCTCTTCAATTGCTCCTTGAGCAAGTAGTGAGGTGACCTCTTGACACAAGAGAGTGGTGGAAGGGCCCTAAGAATTGAAGTCTTGTTATGATGGGAGGGGGCATACTGTGAAAATGGAGTTTGTATCCCTCTCGTACAATGGAAAGAGTCCAGTTTTCTGATATTATTTGTTGCCATCTTCTGGCAAAATGACAAAGTCTGCCAGGGATGGTGAGAGGTTCTGGACCTTTCAGGGGCAGGATGACCAAGTTCTCTAGGAAGGAGTCAAAGCCCCTGAGGAGGCTGAGTCTGCTGAGCTGGTTGAACTCTGGGGACTTGGGCCTTCCTTTGCTGTCTGGGTTGCTGTTGCCCCTTCTGGGCAGCATGAACTGGACAGTGGACAGCCTGGGTGTAAGATGGGAAGAATTTATTTTTCTTGTTGAAAAAGGGTTTCTTAATTGTCTTCTTCTTTGCTGGGTTGGCTGTAGCCCTTGATAATCTGTTCAAGGTGGTATTTTCAGACTCAAGCTGATTAGCTTTGTCTTGCCAATCCTTGCCAAATAGATGTTCTCTTGTGCAAGGAATATTCCCTAGCTTATCTTGCACCCATTATTCTAAATCTGATGCCTGAAGCCAGGCAATGTGACGTGCACTGATGGAAATAGCAGAGGTTCTGCTAATGCACTCAAAGGTTGCACGATTCATGAACTTAAGACACATTCTGGGCATGGTTGACCAGAGTGAGGAAGTCTGTTCTTTTATCATCAGGGAGAAGTGGAGCCATGAGCTCTAAATCCCTTGTAATCTCTTTAAGAAACATTCCCATATAGAGAATGTAAGAGCTGATCCTGGCTGATAGCATCGAGGATTGAAAGCAGATTCCCAAAGGCATTGAGTGTCCTCACTTCACGGCCTGGAGGATTGGAAGAATGCGTTTTAGCACTCTTGATCCTACACATCGCCGATTCCACTACCATTGAATGGTGTGGTAGTTGTGTCTTCTGAAAACCAGGGCATTGTGGAACTCGGTACATGGTATCGAGTCTCCGAGAGTGTGGAGACACCGTTAAAGGAGTTTTCCACATCCTTAGCATGAGGTCATGCAAGATCCGGTGAATGGGAAAGGTAGCAGCTTCTTTCGGAGCTGCTGGGTACTGAAGAATTTCTAATTCTTCTGCTCTCGGTTCCTTCTCTGGGGTCACTGTGATTGAAAGTCCTCGGGCTACATCACGTATGAAATCCTGAAATGACATGTCCTCTGGAGGAGACATCCTACGTTGAGGAGGAGGAGAGGGATCCTCTGGTAGAATCACTCCGGTACCAGCGGAGTCCTCGGAGTCATTGGAATCGGAGGACTCGCAGTATCTTCATGTCGGGTGCTCTTGCATTGCTTGATGCCGGTATCGATCGATGTCAACATCGGACTGTCTCGATACTGGGCCCTTGATACAGGATATTGATTCAAGAGCCGGCATGGGGGGGAAGCACATCAGTTAAATCAGGTGAGGTCGGTACCGGTACCGATGACTGAGGAACCGTCTGAAGCGGTCTTAGCGGTACCGAGGCTGCTAAGAGAGCCACTAGACTGTGTTTGATGGCCAGGATGTGCTGATCCATAGCCCCTGCCGATGCCTGGATGTCGGTACCGGTGGAACAGGCCATGACACCAGAACATGGCACCAGGAGTTCTCCCAATGTGGAAGCTTCGGAACATCCTGGAGCCCCGTTAATGCTTTGGAGGCCAGGGCTGTTTTGCCGGTATGTTTTCCTTGAGGGCAACGCTAGTAGCATCTCGATGCTTCGAAGGAGATTTACCCTTTGAGGACCAGCCGGTCTTGGAAGACCTGGGTTTAGTTACCTGAGATCCATGGGAGGAAGATGAAGCCCTGGAAGACGTTGATGCAATGGATATCACATCTGCGGCAAGGCGGGTGCCGAGTTTTGCGGCTCTGTTCTGCAGGCCTCTTTTGGTCATCTTTCTACAGAGGAGACACTCCAATGGTAAATTCCATAGCCCATGTTCCCTGTAAAATAGTTATCTCCAAGTTATAATGCCCTGTTCAATGTAATTTCAGTTTGTTCAATGTAAACCGCACTGATGCAGAATAGCGCGGTATATAAGAGAATGTAAATAAATAAATAAATGGTCAGGACCTAAACATTTAAGACACCAATCATGGGTGTCGGTAGCAGAAATGGTACCGCTACACTTTTTTTGAAACCACTAGATGGTTTCTCCGTTTTAGAAAATGGCAAAATGGCACCTGGCACCTAGAGGGGACAGACCCTCCAAAAAGAAGAATTCTTTTTTCTTTTTAGGAAAAGAAGTAAGACAATGGAGAAAAGACCTGTGGTACCGGTATAGGTGTTGACGGTGAAGGCAGACCCGACCACAAAAAGAAAATTTTCTGCGGTGACAGGGTTTGCTGCCTGTCGGCTCAGCGGAAAATGAAAAACTGAAGAGGGAGAGTTAGAAAGGCAGAGACGCAGGAGTGGGATGCTCCCAAAAGCTTTCCTAATGGACGCTGGGGAGTGTTCCCGCGCAGGCTCCGTCGATACCCCATATGTGAAGACTACATTCCTGCTTGTTCCTAGAGATTGTCTTTTCCTTGAATCCTGCTAGACCAGTCTAGACAAGTGGGTTGTGTTCTCCTACCAGCAGATTGGTGGAGACAAAGAACCAATGAAAAGCCCAGCTTTCAATGACATCATGGCCCATGCCTCTATCTGGTTCAGTCACCAGAGGTCTCTTCAGTATTCGTCCCAAAGCATATGAGAGATACAGAGCAAGCCTCACACAACCTCAAATATGGGCAACAATGAGTAATCAACAATAGCGAACTATGTACAGAAAAGTAGAAATAGTAGAAAGCTGGTAGTAGAAGATGAGTCTGCAGAACCAAGTATAAAATCATGGCGGACTCAAGGGTATTGCAGCAGAAAACAGAGCAATACAGTTTTAGGGGCGGGCCCTGGACTGGTCTAGCAGGACTCTAGGAAAGGACATTATCTGGTAAGAAAAATGTCACCTTCCATACAGTGCTGCTAGACCAGTCCAGACAAGTGAGATGTACCAAAACTACAACACCACTGAGCAAGAAGACAACAGAGCAGCTCGCAAAACTCTTGAACCGAAGGCTGTGTTTGCCCACACATGGACATACGAGTGGTAATGCTTGACGAAAGTGGAAAGAGATGACCATGTTGCTGTCTGACAAATGTCTGCAAGGGCCACTGAGCTCCGCTTCGCCAATGAGGATGCTTGTGCTCAGGTAGAATGGGCATACAAACCCTCTGGAACTGGCTGGTTCCATAACCAAATGCGCTGAGGCAATAGCCTTCTTAATCCAGTGCCCCAAGGTCAACTTGGCCGCTGCCTCACCCTTGTGCGGGCCAGCAAAACAGCACAAAAAGATGGTTTGACTTACGAAATTAATTTGTAACTTCCAAGTACTGGAGAACCACCTTCTGGACATTCACAAGGTGAATATCCTTCTCCTTAGAAGAGGAGGACAGGCAAACCACCTGGTTCACATGAAAGGGAGACAGCACTTTAGGCAAGAAGGCAGGCACAGGCTGAATAAAAACTGCCTCAGCTGAAAAGGACAGATAAGTATTTTAGCAAGACAGAGCCTGCATCTCAGAGATCCACCTTGCGGAACAAATCGCAACCAAGAAGATAGCCTTGCGCATCAAATCTTTCAAGGTAGCATGGTTTATTGGCTCAAAAGGGGCAGCCATCAGGGCCCTGAGCACCAAAGACAGATTCCAGGAAGTTATCACAGATCTAAGGGGGGACACAGATGTCGAACACCTTGAAGAAAATGGGAGACAAACAGGCCAAAGCTGCCAGTTGAACCCTCAAGGAGCAAAGTGAGAGGCCCTTGTCTAGGCCACCCTGCAAAAAAAGGACAACAGGGAGGACACCTCGGCCACCTCAGGAGCCAAGCGCCATGTGCTGCACCAGCGTTCGAAGAGGCACCATATCCATATGTATGCTAGCTTGGTAGACTTCCTCCAGGCATCTATAGTAGATATTACTGCTGGAGAGTAGCACTTTCGCTTTAGCAGTCTCCTTTCAAGAGCCATGTTGTGAGCAATAAGGGAGCTGGATCCTCCAGGAAAATAAGTCAATGCCGCAATACCGCCCCCCCCCCCAAGACGGAGGAAGCCAAAGCGGAGGCACTTGAAGGAACCACATTAGGTCTCCAAACCACACTCTCCGCGGCCAATCCAGTGCCACCAGAACAATCCTGCCTGGATGGTGCTTTATACACCGAATCACACCCCTCAAGGTACCACTGAGGAAACGTGTACAGCAGCCGTTGTCTGCACCAATGCTGGGTCAGGGCATCAATGCCCCTGGACCCTATTTGGCTTTGGAATGGGTCGCCATCAGATCCATTTTGTGGCGACCCCAGAATCAACTGAAATGCTACTTGACAACTCTTACTTGTCGGGATTCAGGGAGTGCTGGCTGAAGAAATCAGTTTCCACATTGTTCACTCCGGCAATGTGCTGAGCTGACAAGGCTAGGAGGTTCCTCGCCACCCAGGCAAACAGGAGATCCATTTCCAGGGCTACTCTGGCGCTTCTTGTGCTGCCCTGCTGATTGACATAAGCCAACGTCGTGGCACTGTTTGAAAACACTTGAATCACCTGGCCCATGACCAGGGGCTGGAAAAGTAAAAGAGACAAACTGATGGCCCTCACATTGAGGCGCTTGATGAACCACACCACTTCCCTGCGGTTCCAACGGCCCTGGACTGTACGATCTTGGCAATGGGCTCCCCAGCCTGAGAAAGCGTAGTTACTCACCTGTAACAGGTGATCTCCGGGAACAGCAGGAATTTAGTCTTCATATATGGGTATCGTCGGTACAGATGGAGCCCACGCGGGAATGCTCCCAGGGTCCAACAGGAACGCTTTTGGGAGCATCCCACAGCGCATGCATGCTGCCTTCCTGCCTCTGTACCTCTCTCACTTCAGTTGAGTTTATAGCTGAGACCAAAGGAGAGAATTAGAGAAAGAGATAGAGACAACTCCTAGGGGAGGTGGGTGGGTTGTGAAGACTAAATTCCTGCTGTTCCCGGAGATCACCTGTTACAGGTGAGTAACTATGCTATCTGCAGGAACAAGCAGGAATGTAGTCTTCACATATGGGGACTCCCCAGCTGAAAGATGCCAAGGGGTGACCCCAGCAAGCTGCGAACACAGGTGAGATGGGGTCATGCTTCCTCCCATGGACCTCTGTCATCCAAACCATGGACGGTGGGGGTAGGAGTTCTGTTAAGTATGGAAGAGATGCTGGAGAACAGCCTGGCCAAACGAGGCAACCCGACGGGAGTCCTTGTCTAAGCAGTAGTGGGCTGTGAACTGTTTTATTATTGTAGGTGGGGCAAGTTGAGAAAATGAAGCTTGTACCCCAGTCGTACAATGGACAGAGTCCAATTTTCTGATGTTATTTGTTGCCATCTTTTGGCAAAATAGCATAGTCTTCCTGGAATGGTTAAGGGTTCTGGACCTTTCAGGGGCAGAATGACTAAGTTCTCTAGGTAGAAGTCAAAGATCCTGAGGGGGCTAGGTCTGTTGAGCTCTTTGAGCTTGAGGCTTTCTTTGCTGTCTGTTCTGTTTCCCCTTCTGGGGAACATGAAGCGGACAGTGGCTTTGATGGGTATAAGATGGGTAAAGCTTCTTTTTCTTACTGAAAAAGGGTTTTTTGAATGTTTTCTTCTTTGCTGGGTTGGCTGTAGTCTTTGATAGTCTGTTCAAGGTAGTATTTTCAGATTCAAGCTGATTAGCCTTGTCCTGCCAGCCAGTCCTTGCCAAAGAGATTTTCTACTGTACAAGGAATGTTTCCCAGCTTTTCTTGCACCCACTGTTCTAAGTCTGATGCTTGAAGCCAAGCAATATGACATGCTCCTATGGATATAGCAGAGGTTCTGCTAATACATTCAAAGCAATCAAAAGTAGCATGGTTCATGAATTTAGAGACATTCTGGGCGTGCTTGACCAGAATAAGGTAGTCTGCTCTTTTTTCCTCTGAGACACAAGGGCTAATGAGCTCTAAGTCTTTTTTGACTTCTTCCAGGAACATTCCCATATAAAGAATGTAGGAACTGATCCTGGCTGATAGCATGGAGGATTGAAAGCATCGACGCTCAAAGGCATCGAGTGTCCTGAATTCCCGGCCTGGAGGATTAGAAGAATGTGTTTTAGCACTCTTGATTCTTCGCATGGCCGATTCCACTACCATTGAATGGTGTGGTAACTGAGTTTTTTGAAAACCAGGACAACTTGGCACTTGGTACATAGTGTCAAGGCGCCGGGAATGTGAAGATATCATTAAAGGAATTTCCCACATTCTCAACATCAGATTTTGTAAGATCTTGTGAATGGGAAGCATAGCTGCCTCCTTGGGAGCCATAGGGTATTGTAGAATTCTTAATTCTTCTGCCCTAGGTTCCTTTTCTGGAATCACAGTGATTGCAAGACCCTTTGCTAAATCACGTATGAAATCCTGAAAGGACATATCTTCTGGAGGAGACATCCTGCATTGAGGAGGAGTTGAACCCTCCAGTAGGTTCGCTCTGGTACCGGTAGAATCGTCAGAGTCATCGGAATTGGAAGACTCAAGGGCACTCTGTACTGGGTGCTCCTGTAACGCATGGTATCGGTACTGCTCGAAGTCGGTACCGAAATGTTTCGGTTCCTGATCCCCGATACCTGAGATAGACTCAAGACTCGGCATGGGGGGAAGCAGTCCTGTCGAAGCAGGTACTGTCGGTACCGATAACTTTTGAACCGTCTGTAGCGATCTTAGCGGTACCGAAGCTGCTAAGAGGGACTCTAGACTGCGTTCAATAGCAAGGATTCTTTTATCCATCGCTCCTGCCGATGCCAGGGTGTCGGTACTGGTGGAAGCGGCTACGACCCCAGAACATGGCACCAGTAGTTCTGCAGAGATGGAAGCCTCTGGAACATTTTGGAGCCCCGTTAATGCTTTGGAGCCCGAAGACTCCCGCCGGGGCTGTTTTGCTGGTGAACTATCCTCGAGGGAAACGCCAGTGGCATCTCGATACTTTGAAGGAGATTTACCCTTCGAGGACTGGCCAGTCTTAGAAGACTTAAGTTTAGTTACCTGAGATCCCTGGAAGATGAAGCCCTGGAAGACGTCGATGCAAGTGACATTATATCTGCGGCAAAAAGGGTATCGAGTTTTGCAGCTCTATTCTGCAGGCCCCTTTTGGTCATCCTCGTACAGGAGAGACACTCCGTTGGACAATGTTCAGGACCTAAACATTTTAGACACCAATCATGGGTGTCTGTGACGGAAATGGTACCGCCACACTTTGAGCATTTTTTGAAACCACTAGCTGGTTTCTCTGTGCCTGAAGAAAAGTGGGCCTAGTGCCCAAAATGGCGCCTAGCACCAGAAACAGGGGAAAGACCCCCGAAGAAAATACAAGGGTTTTTTTTTTTTTTTAAAAAGAAAGAACAACCGGCGGTACCGGTAAGCGTCGAATGAAGGCAGACGCGACCACAAAAAACAAAGAATAAAAGGAAATTTTCTGCGGTGACAGGGTACACATCCTGTCGGCTCCGCGGAAAAGAACTGAAGTGAGAGAGGTACAGAGGCGGGAAAGCAGCACACATGCGCTGTGGGATGCTCCCAAAAGCTTTCCTATTGTAGCTGGGGATCGTTCCCGTGAGAGCTCCGTCGGTACCGACGATACCCATATGTGAAGACTACATTCCTGCTTGTTCCTGGAGATACTGTCATCTATTTTATTTACTTACTTATATACCACGCTATTCTGCATCAATCATCAGCAGGATCCAGGAGAAATCGTCCAGTGGAACACCTTTCCTCAGATGACAGGACTGCCACCACTACAGCAGGCTGGACTTCACCATCAATGGGAACGGGAGCCTGTGCTAGAACTCCTCAGAATATCGGGACCAGCAAGTCAACAAGGACTGCTGGAGCAGTTGCATATGAACACTCATGTATGGGACCCTCTCCATGGTCGCTGCCATCAATTTGAGGAGCTGAAGATAATCTCAGATTCTGGGGGCCTAATGCACACAGAACATCGCCAGACAATTCAACAGTCTTCTGACTTTCTCCTCTGGCAGGAAAACTCTGTCTAAGAGTGTCGAAACATGCTCCCAGAAACTCCAAAAACTGAAGGCAAAAGGTGGAATTAGGTCTTACCTGCTAATTACTTTTCCTTGAATCTTCTCCGGGCCAGTCCAGGGTACGTTAGGGTTGTCAATCCCCTTCAGCAGCTGAGGACTGAAAAAACTTGAAACTTTGCTGACAGGTTAAGCCACTCCTCCTGATGACAGATCAGTCTTCTCCTGACAAAGCAGCTAGAACAGAATCTAAAAGACATAACCGAGAGAACCAATAAGACTGTACATTCCCCCGCATCCGAAATCGCAATACCTGAAGTACTGCATCTAATGCAAAAAAGTGTTTTGTTTTTTTTTGTTTAATAAAAGACTATAAGCCCAAACCCAGGAGTATGCCCCCATGCAGACGCCGAGGAGCCCCTAGTCCCCACAACCAAGAAACTCCAATCCTTATTTCTTAGGCGCCAGGAGACGAAACCACAGGACACTGAAGACAAAAGAAAAGGGGTGGGCCCTGGACTGGCCCGGAGAAGATTCAAGGAAAGGTAATTAGCAGGTAAGACCTAATTCCACCTTCCTTATCACTTCTCCGGGCCAGTCCAGGGTACGTTAGGGCAGTACCAAAGCAGCACCTAAACCTGGGAGGGACCCGCAAGACCAGCCACTAAGACCGAAGCTCCGACATTCGCATCCACTCTAGCATGAACATCCAAACGGTAATGTCGAGCAAAAGAATGGAGAGAAGACCACATCGCCGCCCTGCAACCGGAGGCACAAAGGCAAATTCCGCCCAAGAAGAGGCTTGAGCACGAGTCGAATGAGCCTTAAGATCTGGAGGCGGGAGCTTACCGGCCGCTTCATACGCCGCCACAATCGCCCTCTAACCCAACGAGCAATAGAGGACTTTGAAGCAGCCTGTCCCTTCTTGACGCCTGCAAACAGCACAAATAACCTATCCGATTTGCGAAAGGGCTTCGTGACTTTCAGGTAACTGCGCAACACACGCCCCAAATCAAGCTTCCGGAGCACTCGATCTACGGGGGAATCCGAAAGGCCTGAAAACCTGGGCAACGCCACCGACTGGTTTACATGGAATGCGGAAACCACCTTAGGCCGAAATGAAGGAACCGTACGTAACAGAACCTTCTCTGGTAAGAAAAGCAGATACGGCTCTCGACAAGAAAGCGCTTGCAAATCGGAAATTCTCCTGGCCGAACATAAGGCGACGAGCAACGCCGTTTTCCAGGTAAATTCACGCAAGTTGCCCCCCGACACTGAAGCAAAAGGAGGACGAGCCAAAGCTTCCAACACGAGATTTAAATCCCAAGGGGGTACTATCTGGCGAAGAGGACGACGAATAAGCCGAGCAGCCCGAAAAAACCGCCTGACATCTATATGTGATGACAGAGACCGAGCCTGCACCGGACCACGAAAGCAAGCCAGAGCCGCCAAGTGAACCTTTAGCGTACCTAGCGCTAAACCTTTATCTAGCCTGCCCTGAAGGAACAACAGGAGCTGCGGCAGGGCCGTGGACATGGGCTGAAAACCTCTTTCCGCGCACCAGGCCTCAAACACGCGCCAGACGCGAACATACGCCAAGGAGGTAGAGGATCTCTTTGACCGCAACAGCGTGGAAACCACCGCCTCCGAGTACCCCTTGCGTCTCAACCGAGACCTTTCAAGAGCCAAGCCGTAAGCAAGAAGTGATCCACCTGCGGCATGAGCACTGGTCCCTGATTCAACAAGTTGACGCGATCGGGTAGACGCCACGGAGAAGCTACCAACATTCGCAGCATATCCGCATACCAGGGCCGACGAGGCCAATCTGGAGCTATCAGGATCACCGATCCGCGGTGATGCGCTATCCGTTGAATGACTCGGGACAACATCGGCCATGGAGGAAAAACGTAGAGAAGAGTCTCCGCCGGCCATGGCTGAACCAAGGCATCTAAGCCTTCCGACATGTGTTCCCTGCGCCTGCTGAAAAAACGAGGAGCTTTCGCATTGGACAGGGTCGCCATAAGATCCATCACTGGCCGACCCCATCGGAGAGTGAGATCGTGGAAAACTGCCGCGTTTAACTCCCATTCCCCGGGATCGAGAACATTGCGACTGAGAAAATCCGCTTGCACATTGAGCTTGCCCGCCACGTGCGATGCGGACAGGGCGACGAGGTGAAGTTCTGCCCAAGACATCAACTCTCGAGACTCCACCATCAGAGACGAGCTCTTGGTTCCTCCTTGACGATTGATGTAAGACACCGTCACCGCATTGTCGGAAAATACGCGAACCGCCTTCCCCACAATCAAGCCATGAAACTGCAGAAGAGCGAGGCGGACGGCCCTCAGCTCCAACCGATTGATCGACCACTGCCGTTCTTCTGTGGTCCAAAGGCCTTGCGCCACTTGAGACAGGCAGTGAGCTCCCCAGCCGGAAAGGCTGGCGTCTGTGGTCACCAGAACCCACGGAGGATCCTGCAGAGGCATGCCAGCCAGAAGATGTTCGGGGTCGAGCCACCAGTGCAAGCTGCGACGAACTAGATCGGGCCAGGACAGCCTTTGAGACAGAGGGTGAAGCTGCGGGGACCACCGGGAGAGCAAGGCCTGCTGCAGCGGTCTCATATGGGCCTTGCTCCAGGGGACGAGCTCCAACGCCGCCGCCATGGACCCCAGCAGTTGTAAATAGGTCCATGCTGACGGAGCCGGATCCCCCAGAAAAGCTCGAACTTGGTTCACCAGCTTCTGGGCTCTGCTTTCGGGCAAAAACACCGAACCGCGACCCGTATCGAACAGAGCCCCGAGATAAAGAAGCTGCTGCACCAGCTGAAAATGACTCTTCTCCCGGTTGATGACCCATCCGAGACTCTCTAACAACTGCACCACCTTCGCCGTCGCCACCAGAGAGGCCTGAAAAGAGTCTGCCCGGATAAGCCAATCGTCGAGATACGGGTGAACTCGAATACCCTCTTTGCGCAAGGCCGCCGCTACTACCACCATCACCTTGGTGAAGGTGCGAGGAGCCGTCGCAAGCCGGAACGGCAACGCTCGAAATTGGAAGTGACCCCAAGGAAGAGCAAACCGTAAGAAACGCTGATGATCGGAGTGAATGGGAATATGTAGATACGCCTCTGTGAGATCCAGCGCGGAGAGGAACTCCCCCGGCTGTACAGCTCGGATGACCGCCCTTAAGGTCTCCATCCGAAAGTGAGGCACCCGGATACAGCGGTTGACGTGCTTGAGATCCAGAATAGGCCGAAAAGCGCCCTCTTTTTTGGGAACCACGAAATAAATGGAGTATCGACCGAACCCGTACTGGTCGCGAGGAACTGGAACCACTGCATGCAGACGCAACAGGCGCTGTAGGGTGTCCGCCACGATCTGAGCCTTCGGACTGGACGGACACAGAGACATTACAAAGGCGTCCGGTAACGGGCAATCGAAGTCCAGCGCATAGCCCTCTTGAACTATCTGGAGCACCCATTGGTCGGAGGTTATCGCGGTCCAGGCCGCCCAGAAGTCCCGCAGGCGACCTCCCACAGGAACTGGAGCCTGGACCAAGACACCTTCATTGCGGCTTCTTACCGGAAGAGGACTGGGAACCAAAATAGGGCCTCCCAAATCCTCTAGCACCGCGAAAGGAAGAGCCACGCGCTCCGAAACGTCCTCTAGGATAAGGAAGAAAACGAGCTCCACGGAACCTACAAAAATCTTTTCCGTGACCACGAGGAGCCAACCCTCCTCGAGAGAGCTTAGGACGATCCTCCGGCAAGCGACCTCCCTTGGAGTCCCCAAGATCTTTAACAATTTTATCCAAAGCTTCACCAAAAAGCAATTTACCTTTATACGGAAGTTTGCTAAGACGCGACTTAGAGGAAACGTCCGCAGCCCAATTGCGCAACCAAAGAAAACGCCGGGCCGCCACCAGCGAAGCCATAGACTTCGCCGCAATTCGTATCAAATCATAGAAGGAGTCCGCCATATAGGCCGCTGCGGATTCCAATTTGGCCCCTTCCAACGGAGAAGCTTCTGCCTGCGGAGCCGAAACGTCCCCATGCAACCATCGAATTGAAGCGCGGGACACATACGCCCCACAAATGGAAGCCTGAAGAGCCAGAGCGCTGGAATCAAAAGCCTGCTTCAAAAGCCCCTCCAGCTTCCTATCCTGCAGATCTTTAAGAGCCGCTGCCCCCTCCACCGGAATAGTGGTCTTTTTAGTCACCGCTGACACAAGGGCATCCACCTTAGGCAACTTCAACAAGTCCTTCTCCTCCTGAGGAACCGGGTAAAGACGAGACAAAGCCCGAGCATCCCTCAGGGAACTCCCATTCAGCTTCGATCATTTGTTTGATGACACGGTGCACAGGGAAACAGCGTTGCTCCGTTTTAAACCCTTGTAACAAGGGATCCTCCAAGGGCTCCTGAGAGACCGAGGGCAAGAGAAGGTTCAGGGCAGTCAATGATTGTGAAATGAGAGCCCCCAGCTCCTCCTTGCGGAAGACCCGAAAGACATTCGGATCTTCCCCTGGAGCAAGTTCGCCCTCCTCCAACAATCCTGGATCAGACTCCCAGTCTTGCTCTGGAAACAGCTCCCCTTCCTCCAACCCCTGAGGATCATGGCCCTGCAGACCAAAAAGATCTATCCCAGGTCTAGCAGGGAGGAACCCCTGGGAAGGACCCTCCCCCGCGGCTGTGGAAGTCTGTCCCGGCTGGTTGACATCAAAAAACCCTGGTAGGGCAGCCTCTGACTGAGCTGCTTTCATAGCTGAGTCTGGTTGAGCCATTTTCAGGAGGAAGGCTTGATGAAGCGCCAAAATAAACGCGGGGGAGAAAACAGAGGAAAGAGCTTCCGGAGCCTCAGAAACCATCGGGGAGGACTGAGGAGGGGCCGAAACCGGCTTACCCGACTTTGATTTTCGCTTACCCGACTTGATCTGGCCCACGGGAACGACCAACGGCTCCTGCAAGATGGCCGCTGTTCCCGCCTTAACAGAGCTCGCCCCCGCGCTGGGGCCTTCTGAAGAAGGATTTTCGGCCATGAAAAAAGACGTGCGAAAAACTAAACTAAACTAAAATAAAAAAGCAAAAAGAAATTAAACAAGCGAAATGGGACTCGAGCTATGTCAACGGACCCTCCGTCCGCACGCGATCCGCTTCTGCCGCTCACCTGAAAAAAGGCACACGGTGAGACACCGGTCCCCCTCTCACCCGCAGCTAGCGGGAGGTCTCGGGACTTGCTTGGCCGGCCCTGCAGAGGGTAACTGGGGCTCCCAGAACCAATCTGCAGGAGAACATCAATTTCCCTGGAGAGAGGCAAACGCTGTGCAGCTCCTTCGCTGCCCCCCACTGACGCGGGGCAGGCCAGACAGAGCACAGTGAACCCAAAGCGTAAAGAAAATAAAAGTAAACTTAAACCCAACTAAACTAAAAAAGAAAATGCTCCGGGGAATATAGCAGCTTATAAGCCCTGCTCGAGCTCAGCGCTAACACAGAAAACCTAGGGAAAAAAATAATAAAAGATCAAAATCTGCACCAGAACTGTCAGCCGGGTAAGCTGCTGAGGACTGAAAGACTGATCTGCTGTCATCAGGAGGAGTGGCTTAACCTGTCAGCAAAGTTTCAAGTTTTTTCAGTCCTCAGCTGCTGAAGGGGATTGACAACCCTAACGTACCCTGGACTGGCCCGGAGAAGTGATAAGGAAGCTGGCTCTTTCCCTGATTGATCACACAGCCACAGCTTTCCAAAAAGGACATCACCCAAGACGCTTGAATGGGCGTGGATGAGTCAGTCGTCCAGATAGGTATGGACAGAGATCTCTTGGTGCTGCAGCCACCACAACCATAACCTTGGAGAACATCCTTGGGATAGTGGAGAACCTCAAAGAAGGGCGGAAAACTGATAGAGTGAAGCACTGCAAAACGTAAATACCTTTGATCTGCCCAGATCGGGATATAAAATATATGCCTCGGCCAGATTCAGAGAAGCCAAGAATTCTCCTCAACGCACTGCTTGAATCATGGAGCACAGGTTTTCCATCCAAAAGCACAGAACATGCAAGTGTTTGCTGACCTCTTTGAGGTCCAGGATGAGCCAAAAGGAAGTCCTCCTATGGCACCACAAAGTTGATGGAGTATCTGCCCTTGCCCTGCTTGTCGGGGAGGGGGGGGGGGGGGACGACGACGGGGGGATGGGCACCACCGCTTTCAGGTGCAACAACTTGTCCAAGGTGATCTGCACTGCGGCACCTTTGATCGCAGACCACAGGGGGAGATAAAGAGTAGTTACTCACCTGTAACAGGTGTTCTCCAGGAGCAGCAGGAATCAGTCCTCACATACGGGTGACATTGGTGCCGATGGAGCCCTCGTGCGGAGCATTTCCCCAGCTTTCACAGAAAGCCTTTGGGAATTGCAGCGTGCATGCACAGTCCCCTTCCCGCCCAAGGGTGCCATCTTGCTCAGTCTGATGACATAGCTAAAAGACAGCAAAAAATTAGCAAAAACAAATCATATGACTGCAACTCCAAGGGGAGGAGGGAGGGTTGTGAGGATTGATTCCTGCTGCTCCTGGAGAACACCTGTTACAGGTGAGTAACTACTCTTTCTCCAGGACCAAGTAGGAAGTCAGTCCTCACATATGGGACTCCCCAGCTTAAGGCTACCGGAGACCCCATGCGGAAAAATGAGCTCCCTCTAGCTCGTCAGCACAGAAGGAAGGAATCTTCTCTGAGAACGCCCCTGACCGGTAGCCCAACACCTGGGCCGGAGGGTAGGAGTTGCCTAAATCCCAAAGAGATTATGGAGTACTGCCTGTCCGAAAGCACTGTCCCTGTGGGACTCCCTCTCAAGGCAGTAATGGGCCGCAAAAGTCTGGCTTGAAGACCAAGTAGCGGCCCGGCAGATGTCTGCCAACGGAACAGAGCGGAGATGAGCCACTGACGCAGCCTTCGCCCTGACACGGTGAGCCGTGACTCGACCCTCCAACGAGAGGCCAGCTGCCCCATAAGCCCAGGCGATACAGTCAGCGACCTATATGGACAACGTACGCTTGGAGACAGGGAGCCCCAACTTATTGGGGTCAAAAGAAACGAAAAGCTGAACAGCTCCCGCGTACGGTCAAGGTAGAAGGATAACGCCCTCCTACAGTCCAGGGTATGCAAGACCATCTCAACCCAGTTGGCATGCGGCCTGGGAAAGAAGGTCGGAAGAACCACCTCCTGATTGAGGTGAAAAGGTGAGACAACTTTAGGAAGAAACTTAGGGTGAGTCCGTAGGACTACCCTATTCCGGTAGAACCTAGTGTAAGGAGGATCAGACACTAGTGCCTGCAGTTCACTCACTCGCCTAGCAGAGGTGAGAGCTACCAGGTAGCCATAGGTTCAAAAGGCAGACAAGTAAGCCGCTGCAAGACCACATTCAGATCCCACTCAGGGGCCGGTGGACGCAAAGGAGGCTTAAGCAGAAGAAGGCCTCTGAGGAAACGAGCCACCAAAGGGTGGCTGGAAAGAGGCCTGCCGTCCACCGGCGAGTGGTGTGCTGATAGAGCACTAAGGTGAACTCGGACAGAGTTAGACTTAAGGCCCAGAACAGTCTTCCAGGCCATCATAATGCCCCACTTCGATTACGCCAATTCTATCCTACTTGGCCTCCCAAAAAGCTCGACGAATCCTTTACAGCTAGCTATGAACACCGCAGCAAGAACCCTATACGGAGCAGCTCGCAAAGACCACATTACCCCTATCCTGAAGAGCCTGCACTGGCTCCCCATACAACACCGGATCACATTCAAGATCTTAACCATGACATTTAAAGCAGTTCATAGAATCACCTCAACCACCTTGTCAGACCTGATACAACCCACCCCAGACAACAGACTCAGAAGAACCAAGTCCTACAATACCATTCTGCTCCCAAAAGCTATCACTAAATGTAACAAATCAACAAGTAGAAGGGCCTTTGCCTTGTTTGCACCCTCCAGCTGGAATTCTCTCCCAGCAGAAATCCGGGCCATAAACAACCTCACCCAATTCAGAAAGGCCGTCAAACACTACCTATTTCAACAGCACTTCTGTAACTCTGACAACATTACCTAGACAGCAGTACACGACCCAACAGTCCCTCATCCCATAGCCGCCGAACTAATCTCTAATCTAACTTTCAATTACACAGAACCACCCCTTGCAGGGCTGGTACTACAAATCCATCTATGATGCAACCCTCTTTATGTAAATAGTGTATAAAGTTCACCTGTTATCCAAGTTGAAATTCCCTGTTATATGTAAGTTCAATGTCTGATTGTTCCACATTGTACAAACCTGTTCATTGTAAACCGCGCTGATTCCGAATAGTGCGGTATAGAAAACTAATAATAAATAAATAATAAATAAATAAAAACTAAGCACGAGAAGGGATTGCAACATTGCAACACTACTGCAACTAAGCACGAGAAGGGATTCTCACTGTGCTGAGCACACCAGGCGGAGAATCTACGCCACTTAAGAGCGTAGGATTTCCTGGTGGATTGACGCCGAGAGGCCAAGACTACATCTTCCACTACTCGAGGCAGTAGTAGGGGTGCGAGGACTACCCTTTCAGCAGCCAGGCCATCAGATGAAGGGACTGGAGGTTGGGGTGCAAGAGAGTCCCCTGATCCTGTGACAGGAGATCGTGTTGAAACACCAGAGGAAGAGGTGTGTCCACCGCCAGTTGTAGCAGAAGTGGGAGCCACAGTTGCCTCAGCCACCTGGGGGCTATGAGAATCAATGAAGCCCCGTCCTGGAGGATTTTGAACAGTGTTCTGGACACTAGTGGTGTGGGAGGAAACGCATACAGTAGGCCTGTGGACCACGAGATCAGAAACGCATCCGCTGCTACTCTGAGAGGATGCGGTTGTCTGGAGCAAAATCTCGGGAGTTGCCGGTTCAGAGGACTGGCGAAAAGATCCATGGTGGGAGCCCCCACTTGAGAAAGACCTGCTGAACCACCAATGGGTTCAATCTCCATTAGTGTGGTTGCAGGATCCGACTCAGTCTGTCTGCCAGGCAATTTTCCTGACCTGGGAGGTAGACAGCTTTGAGAAGGATTCCGTGATTGACAGCCCAAGAGCACAGTCGTCGTGCCTCCTGACAAAGAAGGAAGGAACCTGTGCCTCCTTGTTTGTTCACATAGAACATGGCAACTTGATTGTCCGTCTGGACCAGTACAGACTGGTAAGAGGCGAGGTGGGAGAAGGCTCTCAGAGCTAGGCGTATCGCCCGTAGCTCCAGGAAGTTTATCTGCTGAGTAGCCTCCCAAGGGATCCAGGGACCCTGAGTGCATGCCCCTTGGCAATGTGCTCCCCAACCGAGAAGAGAGGCATCGGTTGTCAGCACCTGAGTATGCGGAAGGGATTGGAAAACCACTCCGAACACTAGATTTGGAAGATGAAGCCACCATTGCAGGGAGATCAGGAGGTCGGAAATCCTCACTGAGTCCGTTAGGCCTCCAGTGGCTTGATGCCACTGAGTGCGAAGGCTCCACTGAGCAGGACGCATGTGCAGGCGGGCATTGGGGGTGACATGGACTGTGGAAGCCATATGGCCGAATAGTCTCAGGAATTGCCTGGCAGAGACCAGGGAATTGCTGCGAAACTGGCTGGCCAGATCCATTAGCCTGTGGGCCCTGTCCAGAGGCAGGAAAGCCTTTGCTTGAAGAGTGTCTAGTCAGGCCCCTATGAACTCTAAGTTCTGGGACGGGAGCAAAGTGGACTTTGCGAAGTTTATGACAAACCCCAAGTGCTGAAGCAGAGCCACAGTGCGAAGGGTGGCCTGGTTGGTCTCCTGGGAAGATTGGCCCCTTATCAGCCAGTCGTCCAGGTACGGAAACACAAAGAGACCCTGAAGCCTCAGGTAGGCCGCCACCACTGCCAGGCACTTGGTGAACACCCTGGGAGCGTATGAGAGGCCAAAGGGAAGCACTCTGTACTGATAGTGCTTTCCTCCCACAACAAACCTGAGATATTGTCGGTGGTCTGGATGGATAAGGATGTGAGTATACGCATCCTTTAGATCCAAGGAGCATAGCCAGTCTCCCTGCTGGAGGTAGGGCAGCAGGATTCCAAGGGTAAGCATCTTGAACTTTTCCCTCTGCAGGAACTTGTTGAGGTTTCGCAAGTCTAGGATGGGTCTGAGGCCTCCTGTTCTTTTTGGTACCAGAAAGTACCTGGAATAAAAGCCTTGACCTCTCAGGTGGTGGGGCACCGGTTCCACAGCCTGATCCTTTAGTAGACCTGTCAACTCCTGAAGGAGTAGGTCCCGGTGCAGAGGGAGTCTTGGAGGCTCCCCTGGAAAATAGGAGGGAGGTACCTGGTGAAAATGGAGAAGATAGCCCTTTTGGACTATATGAAGAACCCAGGTATCTGATGTGACGGCTGACCACCTGTGGGCAAAGTGGGCCAGTCGGCCTCCTGTGCTGAGAGAAGCCAGCTGAGAAGAGGCTATGCTGTTTGAGTCAAAAACCCCTACCCTGCTGAGCAGGGGCCGGTGTTGGTGGCTTGGGGGTCTTCGGCCTACGGGGCCCTTGACCCTGTCCCTTGGCCTGCTGACCCTGTTGGGGAGCTGCAGAGGCCTGATAATGAGGGTACTGTTTGTAGGCAGATGACTTCCTCGGGTAAAAGGTCTTTTTTCCCGAGCCCTTCTTTTTCTGAGAAGGGGCAGAGGTTTTCCTGGAAAGCCTAGTCCTGGTCAGAGTCTCGGTCTTGAGTTCTGCAGCCTTTTCAGCCATGGGCTTGCCAAAGAGGTTTTCACCTCGGCAGGGGACGTCGACCAACTTGTCCTGGACCCATGGCTCGAGGTCGGTTGACTGTAGCCAAACCTGTCGGCGGGCACCGATGCCGGCCCCAGCTACTCGGGCCGAAGCCTCGAAGCCATCATAGGCTGCTCGAGAGATAAACTTCGAGCACTCTCGAATACCGGTGGACAAGGCCTGGAACCTCTGCAAAGGTTCCTCGGAGAGACCAGCAATTTCCTTTGCCAGGTCTCGGAGGTACATGCCCATGTAGAGCTGGTAGGTCTGGACACGGCAAGCAAGCAGAGCCCTGGAAGCACTTCTTACCGAGGGCATCCAGGTTCTGGGCCTCCCGGCCGGGAGGCACCGAGGAGTGCATGTTCTGACTTTTCAGTCAATGCATGGCCGATTCCACAACCATGGAGTGGTGCGGTAATTGCGCCTTTTGGAACCTGGGGCTCTTGCGGACTCGATAAATGGAATCAAACCGCTTGCTTAACACCGGCGTCGAAGCCGGGGTCTCCCACATGCGGAAGAGTAGCCGCTCCAGCATCGGAGGAACCGGAACAGTAAAGGACTCCTTCGGAGGAGAGTCATACTGGAGGGCCTCGAGCTCCTTGGCTCGAGGCTCCTCCTCGGGATCCGCGGGGAAGGCCAAGGCCTTGGCCATATTCCACACGAAGTCCGAGAACCGGGTATCCTCCGGTGGGGACCGTCTTCGAGGTTCGGACTCGGGTGAGTCCGAGGGGACACACCGAGTCCGATGGGTGTCGGGTGACTCTTCGTCCTCCGTCTCCCAGCCCGATTCCTCGGAGGAGGAATTGAGCGGCTCCAGTCAGGCGGGCACCGATGCCCTCCGCCCCAACGCCGAGGGTATCGGCGACAACGACCTCGGCCCCGAACGGGAGGTCGAGGGAGACTGTGGCCGAGGATCGACTCGAGCCCGCATGGACTCGAGGATCGGCTCGGCCTCCAGGGTCGACTTGGATGTCGAGGTCCCAGTGGTCGCGGCAGATGCACCGGTGAGACCGGCGATCAATGCCCGCTGATGTTCCATGAAGGCAGCGAAGCTGCTCTCCAAGGCCGTCAACCTGAGTCCGAGCTCAGGAGACCCAGCAGCCCCCGACTCGGGCCCCGACGGCATCGGGCCTGACGTCGGCTCCCTCAGAGGAGAGTCAACGAGGACAACAGCACTTACGTGTCCAGGAGACTCCATCTCGACACGAGGATGCTTCGCAGGTCTCTCCGACTCCGAAGACCCGGGACGGCTATCAGGGCTATGCGACCTGGCCCTCGAGGAACCAGGAGCGTCCACCGACGCCGCCCTCGCGGGTTTCTTCTTCCTGCGATGTTCCCGCGAAGGAGACCCCCGCTCAGAGGAACCCCGACGCTGCTCGGGGCCGGAGTCCCGAGACGTCGAGGCCTCTGACGAGGTCCGGGCCCGGCCGGACGCGGAGTCAGAAAAAATTCTATCCCTATGGTGCTGCCAACTCAACGCCTTCGAGGACATTTTGCCACACGGACCACAGATCATCGGGTCATGATCGGGTCTGAGGCAACGGAGGCAGCAGTCATGTGTGTCGGTAAGAGACATAAACGTTTCTTACACCGATCACATTTCTTAAACCCACTGGCAGCCATCAGGGGAAAAAGGGCCCCTGCTAGGTCAAAAGACCGGTCTGCCAGGGAAAAAAGAAAAAAGGCGCGAACGCCAGTCACAAAGGACAAACACCGAAAAAGAGAGAAAGGACTCGATACCGGCGTATCGGTCCGAGCGGGAAAAGGATCCGGCGTCGAACCGGAGAAAAAATAGAAAAATAGAGAAAATCAACCTTTTCCTCAGGGAAAAACGAACTACGTCCGTCGGGCTCCGCGGAAAAAAGAAGACTGAGCAAGATGGCACCCTTGGGCGGGAAGGGGACCGCGCATGCGCGCTGCAATTCCCAAAGGCTTTCTGTGAAAGCTGGGGAAATGTTCCGCACGAGGGCTCCGTCGGCGCCGACGTCACCCGTATGTGAGGACTGACTTCCTGCTTGGTCCTGGAGAATGAAGGCATCGGGAATTAGCTCCTTGCATTTCAGGACACAGCCGAATTGAATGATGTCTAGCACTTAGCTATCCTTGGTACCCAGGCCCATTCCTGAAATTAAATTGCTTTTATAGAATGTGTGTTAAAGGTGCCAAGGAAGGAGCATTGGAGCCACTTGGGCAGAACGCACATTAGGACCGTACGATCCCCAGGTGCACAGTAGGTAAAAATGCTAATGTGTGCAGAAAAAACCCACACAACACCAACAGCCAGTAGCAGTCCACCACAAATTGCACCCCTCAGAGATGGAACTGGGAGCCCTCAACAAGGACAATGAGAAGGTCAAGCCTGGATACTCACCCCGAGAGCCCTGGGCATAGGATTCGTGCCGAACTCAGCTCTACTCTCCTGAAACCGCTTCACCGGCTGGGTTTATTTTTCAGCAGCCACTCTCCTGCCTCTAAGGTTGAAGCTGGGGACTACTGTCAGATCACACAGTGTTATACAAATGAATGAATAGGTGACTAGCAGGCAGATCCCTCTGAGAACTTTCTGCAATCTTCAGGAAAGAGCAAGGGGGAAAGGAAGAGGAAGGAGGGGGTGCTGAGGTTGTGTGAGGCTGCTGTACTCGTCCAGATTCTTCCAGTTGTGGCTGCTCAACAGGCCCTTATCTTGATAAGGATGTGGCGCTGAACAAATTTTTCCATCCTCCTATGGCTACCAAAAAAAAGACCGTAGTCTAGTGGAGCCTCCCATGTCATGCTCAAGTGAGAGAGTCACCCCTTTAGGGTTTGAGATGGTCGTTCACGAGTGTTTAATCAATTGCTTTCCCTTTCAATCTTCAGATTTTCTACAGAGAGGAGAAAATCCATCCACCATCTGCTGGAGACAAAGAAATACTGAAGGGAACTTTGCTGAGCCGGATAGAGGCATGGGAGTGATGTCACTGAAAACTGGGCTTTTTATTAGTTCTTCGTCTCCACTAGTCTAGCAGGATGATATAAAAATGCAATTTGCACCCTTCACAGACTATTCTAAGAACCCAGCATCAGAGAATTCAAGGGGCCAATGTTCTACAAAGGTGGCGAGCCTCATCAACAGGAAAGCCATCCGGGACCAGGATGGAGGTATTGGCTATTTTCAAAGAGTCTGTCAAAACCCTGAGATGCAGCCTGGGACTTCTGGACTCTTTGCTGACTAGGGTGGAATGAGATTTCTTAGTTTGGGGCTGAACGGGAGGAAGAAGGATACCTATGCCTGTGAGAGTAAAGCGTAGTTACTCACCTGTAACAGGTGTTCTCCAGGGACAGCAGGAATCAGTCCTCACAAATGGGTAACATCAGCACCGACGGAGTCCTCATGCGGAGCAAATCTCCAGCTTTCTAAGAAAGCCTTTGGGATTAAATCATGCATGCACGGTCCCCTTCCCGCCCAAGGGTGCCATCTTGCTCAGTCAAATGACATAGCTAAAAAGACGGCAAAATGAATAAAATATAATAGGACTGCAACTCCAGGGGGGGAGGGAGGGTCGTAAGGACTGATTTCTGCTGTCCCTGGAGAACACCTGTTACAGGTGAGTAACTACGCTTTCTCCAGGAACAAGCAGGACGTCAGTCCTCACATATGGGATTCCCTAGCTATAGGCTACCAAGAACCCATAACTGAAAATAGGCTCCCTCTAAAAGAGCCACAACAGCCACAATAGGAGTTCAACTGAGAACGTAACACTCCGGTAGCCTGACACCAAAGGGTTGGAGTTGCCTAAACCTTGAACAGGTTACGGAGTACCACCTGGCCGAAAGCACTGTCCCGTCGGGACTCCCTATCCAGGCAGTAATGGGCTGCAAAAGTCTGACCCGAAGACCAGGTGATGGCCCGGCAGATTTCTGCCTGTGGAACAGAGCACAAGTGAGCCACTGATACCGCCTTAGCCCTGCTCTGTCTAAGAGTGTCGAAACATGCTCCCAGAAACTCCAAAAACTGAAGGCAAAAGGTGGAATTAGGTCTTACCTGCTAATTACTTTTCCTTGAATCTTCTCCGGGCCAGTCCAGGGTACGTTAGGGTTGTCAATCCCCTTCAGCAGCTGAGGACTGAAAAAACTTGAAACTTTGCTGACAGGTTAAGCCACTCCTCCTGATGACAGATCAGTCTTCTCCTGACAAAGCAGCTAGAACAGAATCTAAAAGACATAACCGAGAGAACCAATAAGACTGTACATTCCCCCGCATCCGAAATCGCAATACCTGAAGTACTGCATCTAATGCAAAAAAGTGTTTTGTTTTTTTTTGTTTAATAAAAGACTATAAGCCCAAACCCAGGAGTATGCCCCCATGCAGACGCCGAGGAGCCCCTAGTCCCCACAACCAAGAAACTCCAATCCTTATTTCTTAGGCGCCAGGAGACGAAACCACAGGACACTGAAGACAAAAGAAAAGGGGTGGGCCCTGGACTGGCCCGGAGAAGATTCAAGGAAAGGTAATTAGCAGGTAAGACCTAATTCCACCTTCCTTATCACTTCTCCGGGCCAGTCCAGGGTACGTTAGGGCAGTACCAAAGCAGCACCTAAACCTGGGAGGGACCCGCAAGACCAGCCACTAAGACCGAAGCTCCGACATTCGCATCCACTCTAGCATGAACATCCAAACGGTAATGTCGAGCAAAAGAATGGAGAGAAGACCACATCGCCGCCCTGCAACCGGAGGCACAAAGGCAAATTCCGCCCAAGAAGAGGCTTGAGCACGAGTCGAATGAGCCTTAAGATCTGGAGGCGGGAGCTTACCGGCCGCTTCATACGCCGCCACAATCGCCCTCTAACCCAACGAGCAATAGAGGACTTTGAAGCAGCCTGTCCCTTCTTGACGCCTGCAAACAGCACAAATAACCTATCCGATTTGCGAAAGGGCTTCGTGACTTTCAGGTAACTGCGCAACACACGCCCCAAATCAAGCTTCCGGAGCACTCGATCTACGGGGGAATCCGAAAGGCCTGAAAACCTGGGCAACGCCACCGACTGGTTTACATGGAATGCGGAAACCACCTTAGGCCGAAATGAAGGAACCGTACGTAACAGAACCTTCTCTGGTAAGAAAAGCAGATACGGCTCTCGACAAGAAAGCGCTTGCAAATCGGAAATTCTCCTGGCCGAACATAAGGCGACGAGCAACGCCGTTTTCCAGGTAAATTCACGCAAGTTGCCCCCCGACACTGAAGCAAAAGGAGGACGAGCCAAAGCTTCCAACACGAGATTTAAATCCCAAGGGGGTACTATCCGGCGAAGAGGACGACGAATAAGCCGAGCAGCCCGAAAAAACCGCCTGACATCTATATGTGATGACAGAGACCGAGCCTGCACCGGACCACGAAAGCAAGCCAGAGCCGCCAAGTGAACCTTTAGCGTACCTAGCGCTAAACCTTTATCTAGCCTGCCCTGAAGGAACAACAGGAGCTGCGGCAGGGCCGTGGACATGGGCTGAAAACCTCTTTCCGCGCACCAGGCCTCAAACACGCGCCAGACGCGAACATACGCCAAGGAGGTAGAGGATCTCTTTGACCGCAACAGCGTGGAAACCACCGCCTCCGAGTACCCCTTGCGTCTCAACCGAGACCTTTCAAGAGCCAAGCCGTAAGCAAGAAGTGATCCACCTGCGGCATGAGCACTGGTCCCTGATTCAACAAGTTGACGCGATCGGGTAGACGCCACGGAGAAGCTACCAACATTCGCAGCATATCCGCATACCAGGGCCGACGAGGCCAATCTGGAGCTATCAGGATCACCGATCCGCGGTGATGCGCTATCCGTTGAATGACTCGGGACAACATCGGCCATGGAGGAAAAACGTAGAGAAGAGTCTCCGCCGGCCATGGCTGAACCAAGGCATCTAAGCCTTCCGACATGTGTTCCCTGCGCCTGCTGAAAAAACGAGGAGCTTTCGCATTGGACAGGGTCGCCATAAGATCCATCACTGGCCGACCCCATCGGAGAGTGAGATCGTGGAAAACTGCCGCGTTTAACTCCCATTCCCCGGGATCGAGAACATTGCGACTGAGAAAATCCGCTTGCACATTGAGCTTGCCCGCCACGTGCGATGCGGACAGGGCGACGAGGTGAAGTTCTGCCCAAGACATCAACTCTCGAGACTCCACCATCAGAGACGAGCTCTTGGTTCCTCCTTGACGATTGATGTAAGACACCGTCACCGCATTGTCGGAAAATACGCGAACCGCCTTCCCCACAATCAAGCCATGAAACTGCAGAAGAGCGAGGCGGACGGCCCTCAGCTCCAACCGATTGATCGACCACTGCCGTTCTTCTGTGGTCCAAAGGCCTTGCGCCACTTGAGACAGGCAGTGAGCTCCCCAGCCGGAAAGGCTGGCGTCTGTGGTCACCAGAACCCACGGAGGATCCTGCAGAGGCATGCCAGCCAGAAGATGTTCGGGGTCGAGCCACCAGTGCAAGCTGCGACGAACTAGATCGGGCCAGGACAGCCTTTGAGACAGAGGGTGAAGCTGCGGGGACCACCGGGAGAGCAAGGCCTGCTGCAGCGGTCTCATATGGGCCTTGCTCCAGGGGACGAGCTCCAACGCCGCCGCCATGGACCCCAGCAGTTGTAAATAGGTCCATGCTGACGGAGCCGGATCCCCCAGAAAAGCTCGAACTTGGTTCACCAGCTTCTGGGCTCTGCTTTCGGGCAAAAACACCGAACCGCGACCCGTATCGAACAGAGCCCCGAGATAAAGAAGCTGCTGCACCAGCTGAAAATGACTCTTCTCCCGGTTGATGACCCATCCGAGACTCTCTAACAACTGCACCACCTTCGCCGTCGCCACCAGAGAGGCCTGAAAAGAGTCTGCCCGGATAAGCCAATCGTCGAGATACGGGTGAACTCGAATACCCTCTTTGCGCAAGGCCGCCGCTACTACCACCATCACCTTGGTGAAGGTGCGAGGAGCCGTCGCAAGCCGGAACGGCAACGCTCGAAATTGGAAGTGACCCCAAGGAAGAGCAAACCGTAAGAAACGCTGATGATCGGAGTGAATGGGAATATGTAGATACGCCTCTGTGAGATCCAGCGCGGAGAGGAACTCCCCCGGCTGTACAGCTCGGATGACCGCCCTTAAGGTCTCCATCCGAAAGTGAGGCACCCGGATACAGCGGTTGACGTGCTTGAGATCCAGAATAGGCCGAAAAGCGCCCTCTTTTTTGGGAACCACGAAATAAATGGAGTATCGACCGAACCCGTACTGGTCGCGAGGAACTGGAACCACTGCATGCAGACGCAACAGGCGCTGTAGGGTGTCCGCCACGATCTGAGCCTTCGGACTGGACGGACACAGAGACATTACAAAGGCGTCCGGTAACGGGCAATCGAAGTCCAGCGCATAGCCCTCTTGAACTATCTGGAGCACCCATTGGTCGGAGGTTATCGCGGTCCAGGCCGCCCAGAAGTCCCGCAGGCGACCTCCCACAGGAACTGGAGCCTGGACCAAGACACCTTCATTGCGGCTTCTTACCGGAAGAGGACTGGGAACCAAAATAGGGCCTCCCAAATCCTCTAGCACCGCGAAAGGAAGAGCCACGCGCTCCGAAACGTCCTCTAGGATAAGGAAGAAAACGAGCTCCACGGAACCTACAAAAATCTTTTCCGTGACCACGAGGAGCCAACCCTCCTCGAGAGAGCTTAGGACGATCCTCCGGCAAGCGACCTCCCTTGGAGTCCCCAAGATCTTTAACAATTTTATCCAAAGCTTCACCAAAAAGCAATTTACCTTTATACGGAAGTTTGCTAAGACGCGACTTAGAGGAAACGTCCGCAGCCCAATTGCGCAACCAAAGAAAACGCCGGGCCGCCACCAGCGAAGCCATAGACTTCGCCGCAATTCGTATCAAATCATAGAAGGAGTCCGCCATATAGGCCGCTGCGGATTCCAATTTGGCCCCTTCCAACGGAGAAGCTTCTGCCTGCGGAGCCGAAACGTCCCCATGCAACCATCGAATTGAAGCGCGGGACACATACGCCCCACAAATGGAAGCCTGAAGAGCCAGAGCGCTGGAATCAAAAGCCTGCTTCAAAAGCCCCTCCAGCTTCCTATCCTGCAGATCTTTAAGAGCCGCTGCCCCCTCCACCGGAATAGTGGTCTTTTTAGTCACCGCTGACACAAGGGCATCCACCTTAGGCAACTTCAACAAGTCCTTCTCCTCCTGAGGAACCGGGTAAAGACGAGACAAAGCCCGAGCATCCCTCAGGGAACTCCCATTCAGCTTCGATCATTTGTTTGATGACACGGTGCACAGGGAAACAGCGTTGCTCCGTTTTAAACCCTTGTAACAAGGGATCCTCCAAGGGCTCCTGAGAGACCGAGGGCAAGAGAAGGTTCAGGGCAGTCAATGATTGTGAAATGAGAGCCCCCAGCTCCTCCTTGCGGAAGACCCGAAAGACATTCGGATCTTCCCCTGGAGCAAGTTCGCCCTCCTCCAACAATCCTGGATCAGACTCCCAGTCTTGCTCTGGAAACAGCTCCCCTTCCTCCAACCCCTGAGGATCATGGCCCTGCAGACCAAAAAGATCTATCCCAGGTCTAGCAGGGAGGAACCCCTGGGAAGGACCCTCCCCCGCGGCTGTGGAAGTCTGTCCCGGCTGGTTGACATCAAAAAACCCTGGTAGGGCAGCCTCTGACTGAGCTGCTTTCATAGCTGAGTCTGGTTGAGCCATTTTCAGGAGGAAGGCTTGATGAAGCGCCAAAATAAACGCGGGGGAGAAAACAGAGGAAAGAGCTTCCGGAGCCTCAGAAACCATCGGGGAGGACTGAGGAGGGGCCGAAACCGGCTTACCCGACTTTGATTTTCGCTTACCCGACTTGATCTGGCCCACGGGAACGACCAACGGCTCCTGCAAGATGGCCGCTGTTCCCGCCTTAACAGAGCTCGCCCCCGCGCTGGGGCCTTCTGAAGAAGGATTTTCGGCCATGAAAAAAGACGTGCGAAAAACTAAACTAAACTAAAATAAAAAAGCAAAAAGAAATTAAACAAGCGAAATGGGACTCGAGCTATGTCAACGGACCCTCCGTCCGCACGCGATCCGCTTCTGCCGCTCACCTGAAAAAAGGCACACGGTGAGACACCGGTCCCCTCTCACCCGCAGCTAGCGGGAGGTCTCGGGACTTGCTTGGCCGGCCCTGCAGAGGGTAACTGGGGCTCCCAGAACCAATCTGCAGGAGAACATCAATTTCCCTGGAGAGAGGCAAACGCTGTGCAGCTCCTTCGCTGCCCCCCACTGACGCGGGGCAGGCCAGACAGAGCACAGTGAACCCAAAGCGTAAAGAAAATAAAAGTAAACTTAAACCCAACTAAACTAAAAAAGAAAATGCTCCGGGGAATATAGCAGCTTATAAGCCCTGCTCGAGCTCAGCGCTAACACAGAAAACCTAGGGAAAAAAATAATAAAAGATCAAAATCTGCACCAGAACTGTCAGCCGGGTAAGCTGCTGAGGACTGAAAGACTGATCTGCTGTCATCAGGAGGAGTGGCTTAACCTGTCAGCAAAGTTTCAAGTTTTTTCAGTCCTCAGCTGCTGAAGGGGATTGACAACCCTAACGTACCCTGGACTGGCCCGGAGAAGTGATAAGGAAGCTGGCTCTTTCCCTGATTGATCACACAGCCACAGCTTTCCAAAAAGGACATCACCCAAGACGCTTGAATGGGCGTGGATGAGTCAGTCGTCCAGATAGGTATGGACAGAGATCTCTTGGTGCTGCAGCCACCACAACCATAACCTTGGAGAACATCCTTGGGATAGTGGAGAACCTCAAAGAAGGGCGGAAAACTGATAGAGTGAAGCACTGCAAAACGTAAATACCTTTGATCTGCCCAGATCGGGATATAAAATATATGCCTCGGCCAGATTCAGAGAAGCCAAGAATTCTCCTCAACGCACTGCTTGAATCATGGAGCACAGGTTTTCCATCCAAAAGCACAGAACATGCAAGTGTTTGCTGACCTCTTTGAGGTCCAGGATGAGCCAAAAGGAAGTCCTCCTATGGCACCACAAAGTTGATGGAGTATCTGCCCTTGCCCTGCTTGTCGGGGAGGGGGGGGGGGGGGACGACGACGGGGGGATGGGCACCACCGCTTTCAGGTGCAACAACTTGTCCAAGGTGATCTGCACTGCGGCACCTTTGATCGCAGACCACAGGGGGAGATAAAGAGTAGTTACTCACCTGTAACAGGTGTTCTCCAGGAGCAGCAGGAATCAGTCCTCACATACGGGTGACATTGGTGCCGATGGAGCCCTCGTGCGGAGCATTTCCCCAGCTTTCACAGAAAGCCTTTGGGAATTGCAGCGTGCATGCACAGTCCCCTTCCCGCCCAAGGGTGCCATCTTGCTCAGTCTGATGACATAGCTAAAAGACAGCAAAAAATTAGCAAAAACAAATCATATGACTGCAACTCCAAGGGGAGGAGGGAGGGTTGTGAGGATTGATTCCTGCTGCTCCTGGAGAACACCTGTTACAGGTGAGTAACTACTCTTTCTCCAGGACCAAGTAGGAAGTCAGTCCTCACATATGGGACTCCCCAGCTTAAGGCTACCGGAGACCCCATGCGGAAAAAATGAGCTCCCTCTAGCTCGTCAGCACAGAAGGAAGGAATCTTCTCTGAGAACGCCCCTGACCGGTAGCCCAACACCTGGGCCGGAGGGTAGGAGTTGCCTAAATCCCAAAGAGATTATGGAGTACTGCCTGTCCGAAAGCACTGTCCCTGTGGGACTCCCTCTCAAGGCAGTAATGGGCCGCAAAAGTCTGGCTTGAAGACCAAGTAGCGGCCCGGCAGATGTCTGCCAACGGAACAGAGCGGAGATGAGCCACTGACGCAGCCTTCGCCCTGACACGGTGAGCCGTGACTCGACCCTCCAACGAGAGGCCAGCTGCCCCATAAGCCCAGGCGATACAGTCAGCGACCTATATGGACAACGTACGCTTGGAGACAGGGAGCCCCAACTTATTGGGGTCAAAAGAAACGAAAAGCTGAACAGCTCCCGCGTACGGTCAAGGTAGAAGGATAACGCCCTCCTACAGTCCAGGGTATGCAAGACCATCTCAACCCAGTTGGCATGCGGCCTGGGAAAGAAGGTCGGAAGAACCACCTCCTGATTGAGGTGAAAAGGTGAGACAACTTTAGGAAGAAACTTAGGGTGAGTCCGTAGGACTACCCTATTCCGGTAGAACCTAGTGTAAGGAGGATCAGACACTAGTGCCTGCAGTTCACTCACTCGCCTAGCAGAGGTGAGAGCTACCAGGTAGCCATAGGTTCAAAAGGCAGACAAGTAAGCCGCTGCAAGACCACATTCAGATCCCACTCAGGGGCCGGTGGACGCAAAGGAGGCTTAAGCAGAAGAAGGCCTCTGAGGAAACGAGCCACCAAAGGGTGGCTGGAAAGAGGCCTGCCGTCCACCGGCGAGTGGTGTGCTGATAGAGCACTAAGGTGAACTCGGACAGAGTTAGACTTAAGGCCCAGAACAGTCTTCCAGGCCATCATAATGCCCCACTTCGATTACGCCAATTCTATCCTACTTGGCCTCCCAAAAAGCTCGACGAATCCTTTACAGCTAGCTATGAACACCGCAGCAAGAACCCTATACGGAGCAGCTCGCAAAGACCACATTACCCCTATCCTGAAGAGCCTGCACTGGCTCCCCATACAACACCGGATCACATTCAAGATCTTAACCATGACATTTAAAGCAGTTCATAGAATCACCTCAACCACCTTGTCAGACCTGATACAACCCACCCCAGACAACAGACTCAGAAGAACCAAGTCCTACAATACCATTCTGCTCCCAAAAGCTATCACTAAATGTAACAAATCAACAAGTAGAAGGGCCTTTGCCTTGTTTGCACCCTCCAGCTGGAATTCTCTCCCAGCAGAAATCCGGGCCATAAACAACCTCACCCAATTCAGAAAGGCCGTCAAACACTACCTATTTCAACAGCACTTCTGTAACTCTGACAACATTACCTAGACAGCAGTACACGACCCAACAGTCCCTCATCCCATAGCCGCCGAACTAATCTCTAATCTAACTTTCAATTACACAGAACCACCCCTTGCAGGGCTGGTACTACAAATCCATCTATGATGCAACCCTCTTTATGTAAATAGTGTATAAAGTTCACCTGTTATCCAAGTTGAAATTCCCTGTTATATGTAAGTTCAATGTCTGATTGTTCCACATTGTACAAACCTGTTCATTGTAAACCGCGCTGATTCCGAATAGTGCGGTATAGAAAACTAATAATAAATAAATAATAAATAAATAAAAACTAAGCACGAGAAGGGATTGCAACATTGCAACACTACTGCAACTAAGCACGAGAAGGGATTCTCACTGTGCTGAGCACACCAGGCGGAGAATCTACGCCACTTAAGAGCGTAGGATTTCCTGGTGGATTGACGCCGAGAGGCCAAGACTACATCTTCCACTACTCGAGGCAGTAGTAGGGGTGCGAGGACTACCCTTTCAGCAGCCAGGCCATCAGATGAAGGGACTGGAGGTTGGGGTGCAAGAGAGTCCCCTGATCCTGTGACAGGAGATCGTGTTGAAACACCAGAGGAAGAGGTGTGTCCACCGCCAGTTGTAGCAGAAGTGGGAGCCACAGTTGCCTCAGCCACCTGGGGGCTATGAGAATCAATGAAGCCCCGTCCTGGAGGATTTTGAACAGTGTTCTGGACACTAGTGGTGTGGGAGGAAACGCATACAGTAGGCCTGTGGACCACGAGATCAGAAACGCATCCGCTGCTACTCTGAGAGGATGCGGTTGTCTGGAGCAAAATCTCGGGAGTTGCCGGTTCAGAGGACTGGCGAAAAGATCCATGGTGGGAGCCCCCACTTGAGAAAGACCTGCTGAACCACCAATGGGTTCAATCTCCATTAGTGTGGTTGCAGGATCCGACTCAGTCTGTCTGCCAGGCAATTTTCCTGACCTGGGAGGTAGACAGCTTTGAGAAGGATTCCGTGATTGACAGCCCAAGAGCACAGTCGTCGTGCCTCCTGACAAAGAAGGAAGGAACCTGTGCCTCCTTGTTTGTTCACATAGAACATGGCAACTTGATTGTCCGTCTGGACCAGTACAGACTGGTAAGAGGCGAGGTGGGAGAAGGCTCTCAGAGCTAGGCGTATCGCCCGTAGCTCCAGGAAGTTTATCTGCTGAGTAGCCTCCCAAGGGATCCAGGGACCCTGAGTGCATGCCCCTTGGCAATGTGCTCCCCAACCGAGAAGAGAGGCATCGGTTGTCAGCACCTGAGTATGCGGAAGGGATTGGAAAACCACTCCGAACACTAGATTTGGAAGATGAAGCCACCATTGCAGGGAGATCAGGAGGTCGGAAATCCTCACTGAGTCCGTTAGGCCTCCAGTGGCTTGATGCCACTGAGTGCGAAGGCTCCACTGAGCAGGACGCATGTGCAGGCGGGCATTGGGGGTGACATGGACTGTGGAAGCCATATGGCCGAATAGTCTCAGGAATTGCCTGGCAGAGACCAGGGAATTGCTGCGAAACTGGCTGGCCAGATCCATTAGCCTGTGGGCCCTGTCCAGAGGCAGGAAAGCCTTTGCTTGAAGAGTGTCTAGTCAGGCCCCTATGAACTCTAAGTTCTGGGACGGGAGCAAAGTGGACTTTGCGAAGTTTATGACAAACCCCAAGTGCTGAAGCAGAGCCACAGTGCGAAGGGTGGCCTGGTTGGTCTCCTGGGAAGATTGGCCCCTTATCAGCCAGTCGTCCAGGTACGGAAACACAAAGAGACCCTGAAGCCTCAGGTAGGCCGCCACCACTGCCAGGCACTTGGTGAACACCCTGGGAGCGTATGAGAGGCCAAAGGGAAGCACTCTGTACTGATAGTGCTTTCCTCCCACAACAAACCTGAGATATTGTCGGTGGTCTGGATGGATAAGGATGTGAGTATACGCATCCTTTAGATCCAAGGAGCATAGCCAGTCTCCCTGCTGGAGGTAGGGCAGCAGGATTCCAAGGGTAAGCATCTTGAACTTTTCCCTCTGCAGGAACTTGTTGAGGTTTCGCAAGTCTAGGATGGGTCTGAGGCCTCCTGTTCTTTTTGGTACCAGAAAGTACCTGGAATAAAAGCCTTGACCTCTCAGGTGGTGGGGCACCGGTTCCACAGCCTGATCCTTTAGTAGACCTGTCAACTCCTGAAGGAGTAGGTCCCGGTGCAGAGGGAGTCTTGGAGGCTCCCCTGGAAAATAGGAGGGAGGTACCTGGTGAAAATGGAGAAGATAGCCCTTTTGGACTATATGAAGAACCCAGGTATCTGATGTGACGGCTGACCACCTGTGGGCAAAGTGGGCCAGTCGGCCTCCTGTGCTGAGAGAAGCCAGCTGAGAAGAGGCTATGCTGTTTGAGTCAAAAAACCCCCTACCCTGCTGAGCAGGGGCCGGTGTTGGTGGCTTGGGGGTCTTCGGCCTACGGGGCCCTTGACCCTGTCCCTTGGCCTGCTGACCCTGTTGGGGAGCTGCAGAGGCCTGATAATGAGGGTACTGTTTGTAGGCAGATGACTTCCTCGGGTAAAAGGTCTTTTTTCCCGAGCCCTTCTTTTTCTGAGAAGGGGCAGAGGTTTTCCTGGAAAGCCTAGTCCTGGTCAGAGTCTCGGTCTTGAGTTCTGCAGCCTTTTCAGCCATGGGCTTGCCAAAGAGGTTTTCACCTCGGCAGGGGACGTCGACCAACTTGTCCTGGACCCATGGCTCGAGGTCGGTTGACTGTAGCCAAACCTGTCGGCGGGCACCGATGCCGGCCCCAGCTACTCGGGCCGAAGCCTCGAAGCCATCATAGGCTGCTCGAGAGATAAACTTCGAGCACTCTCGAATACCGGTGGACAAGGCCTGGAACCTCTGCAAAGGTTCCTCGGAGAGACCAGCAATTTCCTTTGCCAGGTCTCGGAGGTACATGCCCATGTAGAGCTGGTAGGTCTGGACACGGCAAGCAAGCAGAGCCCTGGAAGCACTTCTTACCGAGGGCATCCAGGTTCTGGGCCTCCCGGCCGGGAGGCACCGAGGAGTGCATGTTCTGACTTTTCAGTCAATGCATGGCCGATTCCACAACCATGGAGTGGTGCGGTAATTGCGCCTTTTGGAACCTGGGGCTCTTGCGGACTCGATAAATGGAATCAAACCGCTTGCTTAACACCGGCGTCGAAGCCGGGGTCTCCCACATGCGGAAGAGTAGCCGCTCCAGCATCGGAGGAACCGGAACAGTAAAGGACTCCTTCGGAGGAGAGTCATACTGGAGGGCCTCGAGCTCCTTGGCTCGAGGCTCCTCCTCGGGATCCGCGGGGAAGGCCAAGGCCTTGGCCATATTCCACACGAAGTCCGAGAACCGGGTATCCTCCGGTGGGGACCGTCTTCGAGGTTCGGACTCGGGTGAGTCCGAGGGGACACACCGAGTCCGATGGGTGTCGGGTGACTCTTCGTCCTCCGTCTCCCAGCCCGATTCCTCGGAGGAGGAATTGAGCGGCTCCAGTCAGGCGGGCACCGATGCCCTCCGCCCCAACGCCGAGGGTATCGGCGACAACGACCTCGGCCCCGAACGGGAGGTCGAGGGAGACTGTGGCCGAGGATCGACTCGAGCCCGCATGGACTCGAGGATCGGCTCGGCCTCCAGGGTCGACTTGGATGTCGAGGTCCCAGTGGTCGCGGCAGATTGCACCGGTGAGACCGGCGATCAATGCCCGCTGATGTTCCATGAAGGCAGCGAAGCTGCTCTCCAAGGCCGTCAACCTGAGTCCGAGCTCAGGAGACCCAGCAGCCCCCGACTCGGGCCCCGACGGCATCGGGCCTGACGTCGGCTCCCTCAGAGGAGAGTCAACGAGGACAACAGCACTTACGTGTCCAGGAGACTCCATCTCGACACGAGGATGCTTCGCAGGTCTCTCCGACTCCGAAGACCCGGGACGGCTATCAGGGCTATGCGACCTGGCCCTCGAGGAACCAGGAGCGTCCACCGACGCCGCCCTCGCGGGTTTCTTCTTCCTGCGATGTTCCCGCGAAGGAGACCCCCGCTCAGAGGAACCCCGACGCTGCTCGGGGCCGGAGTCCCGAGACGTCGAGGCCTCTGACGAGGTCCGGGCCCGGCCGGACGCGGAGTCAGAAAAAATTCTATCCCTATGGTGCTGCCAACTCAACGCCTTCGAGGACATTTTGCCACACGGACCACAGATCATCGGGTCATGATCGGGTCTGAGGCAACGGAGGCAGCAGTCATGTGTGTCGGTAAGAGACATAAACGTTTCTTACACCGATCACATTTCTTAAACCCACTGGCAGCCATCAGGGGAAAAAGGGCCCCTGCTAGGTCAAAAGACCGGTCTGCCAGGGAAAAAAGAAAAAAGGCGCGAACGCCAGTCACAAAGGACAAACACCGAAAAAGAGAGAAAGGACTCGATACCGGCGTATCGGTCCGAGCGGGAAAAGGATCCGGCGTCGAACCGGAGAAAAAATAGAAAAATAGAGAAAATCAACCTTTTCCTCAGGGAAAAACGAACTACGTCCGTCGGGCTCCGCGGAAAAAAGAAGACTGAGCAAGATGGCACCCTTGGGCGGGAAGGGGACCGCGCATGCGCGCTGCAATTCCCAAAGGCTTTCTGTGAAAGCTGGGGAAATGTTCCGCACGAGGGCTCCGTCGGCGCCGACGTCACCCGTATGTGAGGACTGACTTCCTGCTTGGTCCTGGAGAATGAAGGCATCGGGAATTAGCTCCTTGCATTTCAGGACACAGCCGAATTGAATGATGTCTAGCACTTAGCTATCCTTGGTACCCAGGCCCATTCCTGAAATTAAATTGCTTTTATAGAATGTGTGTTAAAGGTGCCAAGGAAGGAGCATTGGAGCCACTTGGGCAGAACGCACATTAGGACCGTACGATCCCCAGGTGCACAGTAGGTAAAAATGCTAATGTGTGCAGAAAAAACCCACACAACACCAACAGCCAGTAGCAGTCCACCACAAATTGCACCCCTCAGAGATGGAACTGGGAGCCCTCAACAAGGACAATGAGAAGGTCAAGCCTGGATACTCACCCCGAGAGCCCTGGGCATAGGATTCGTGCCGAACTCAGCTCTACTCTCCTGAAACCGCTTCACCGGCTGGGTTTATTTTTCAGCAGCCACTCTCCTGCCTCTAAGGTTGAAGCTGGGGACTACTGTCAGATCACACAGTGTTATACAAATGAATGAATAGGTGACTAGCAGGCAGATCCCTCTGAGAACTTTCTGCAATCTTCAGGAAAGAGCAAGGGGGAAAGGAAGAGGAAGGAGGGGGTGCTGAGGTTGTGTGAGGCTGCTGTACTCGTCCAGATTCTTCCAGTTGTGGCTGCTCAACAGGCCCTTATCTTGATAAGGATGTGGCGCTGAACAAATTTTTCCATCCTCCTATGGCTACCAAAAAAAAGACCGTAGTCTAGTGGAGCCTCCCATGTCATGCTCAAGTGAGAGAGTCACCCCTTTAGGGTTTGAGATGGTCGTTCACGAGTGTTTAATCAATTGCTTTCCCTTTCAATCTTCAGATTTTCTACAGAGAGGAGAAAATCCATCCACCATCTGCTGGAGACAAAGAAATACTGAAGGGAACTTTGCTGAGCCGGATAGAGGCATGGGAGTGATGTCACTGAAAACTGGGCTTTTTATTAGTTCTTCGTCTCCACTAGTCTAGCAGGATGATATAAAAATGCAATTTGCACCCTTCACAGACTATTCTAAGAACCCAGCATCAGAGAATTCAAGGGGCCAATGTTCTACAAAGGTGGCGAGCCTCATCAACAGGAAAGCCATCCGGGACCAGGATGGAGGTATTGGCTATTTTCAAAGAGTCTGTCAAAACCCTGAGATGCAGCCTGGGACTTCTGGACTCTTTGCTGACTAGGGTGGAATGAGATTTCTTAGTTTGGGGCTGAACGGGAGGAAGAAGGATACCTATGCCTGTGAGAGTAAAGCGTAGTTACTCACCTGTAACAGGTGTTCTCCAGGGACAGCAGGAATCAGTCCTCACAAATGGGTAACATCAGCACCGACGGAGTCCTCATGCGGAGCAAATCTCCAGCTTTCTAAGAAAGCCTTTGGGATTAAATCATGCATGCACGGTCCCCTTCCCGCCCAAGGGTGCCATCTTGCTCAGTCAAATGACATAGCTAAAAAGACGGCAAAATGAATAAAATATAATAGGACTGCAACTCCAGGGGGGGAGGGAGGGTCGTAAGGACTGATTTCTGCTGTCCCTGGAGAACACCTGTTACAGGTGAGTAACTACGCTTTCTCCAGGAACAAGCAGGACGTCAGTCCTCACATATGGGATTCCCTAGCTATAGGCTACCAAGAACCCATAACTGAAAATAGGCTCCCTCTAAAAGAGCCACAACAGCCACAATAGGAGTTCAACTGAGAACGTAACACTCCGGTAGCCTGACACCAAAGGGTTGGAGTTGCCTAAACCTTGAACAGGTTACGGAGTACCACCTGGCCGAAAGCACTGTCCCGTCGGGACTCCCTATCCAGGCAGTAATGGGCTGCAAAAGTCTGACCCGAAGACCAGGTGATGGCCCGGCAGATTTCTGCCTGTGGAACAGAGCACAAGTGAGCCACTGATACCGCCTTAGCCCTGACCTGGTGGGCCATGACTCGACCCTGCAACAGGAGATTGGCCGCCCTGTATGCCCAGGCGATTCAGTCCGCCACCCAAGTCAACAACGTACACTTGGAGACAGGCGTACTGGGGTCATAAGAGATGAAGAGCTGAGAAGCCCTTCTATCTCCCCACGTATGCTCCATGTAGAAGGCCAAAGCCCTCTTAGAGTCCAGGGTGTGCAGAACTGCTTCTGCCCGACTGGCATGCGGCTTGGGAAAGAAGGTCAGAAGTACCACCTCCTGGTTGAGGTGGAACGAAGAGACCACTTTCGGAAGGAACGGGGTGAGTGCGAAGCACCACCTGTTCATATAGACCGTGTGTACAGTCTATCGGAAACCAGAGCCTGCAGCTCACTCACTCGTCTCGCCGATGTGAGTGCCACCAAGAAAAGCACTTTCCAAGAGAGAAAGCGGAGATGGCAGGTAGCCATCAGCTCAAAAGGTGGGCGAGTAAGCTCCTCTAAGAGCACATTCAGATCCCATTCGGCCAGCCGGGGGCTTCAGCAGAAGTAAACCTCTCAGGAACCTGGACACCAAAGGGTATGCAGAAAGAGGTTGTCCTTCCACTGGAGAGTGGTGTGCTGATAAGACACTAAGGTGGACTCGGATAGAGTTTGACTTGAGGCCTAAATCTGAGAGGTGAAGCAGGTACTGCAACACCACTGACACTTGGCGGGAGAAAGGGTTTTCGCTCTGCTTATCACACCACACCTCAAACCTATGCCACTTAAACGCATAGGTTTTCCTAGTCGATTGCCTTCTTGAGGCTAGCAGTACATCCTCTACATTTTTAGGGAGCAGAAGTGGTGTGAGGACTACCCTTTCAGCAGCCATGCCATCAGGTTGAGAGACCTGAGGTTGGGATGCAGGAGAATGCCCCCCTCCTGCGACAGAAGGTTGGGATGTAATCCCAGAGGAATTGGTGCCTCTGCCGCCAGTTGAAGCAGCAGCGGAAACCATGGCTGTCTCGGCCACCTGGGGCTACCAGGATGACCGAGGCTTTGTCCTGAAGGATCTTGAACAGAGTCCTGGCCACCAGGGGCATGGGTGGAAACGCATACAGAAGGCCCACAGACCATGATATTAGGAAAGAATCTGCAGCCACCCTGCATGGGTATGGCTGTCTGGAGCAGAAGCGGGGCAACTGGTGATTCTGTGGGCTCACAAACAAATCTATGGATGGTCGCTCCCAGCAGTGGAACAAATGCTGGGCTATGTTGGGATCCAGTTGCCATTCGTGTGGCTGGAGAATTCTGCTTAGCTTGTCAGCTAAGAAGTTCTCCTGACCTGGCAAGTAAACTGCTTTGAGGTGCATACCCTGGTTGACTGCAAAAGAGCACAGGTTGTGGTGACGAATCTGCTCCAGAGCCCGGGGAAATAGAAAAAACACAGACCTTTACCCTCCAGGCAGTAAGAAAGTGCAGGGAGCCATGACTTTAAAAGTTCAGCTGGAGAGAAAAAAAAACATATCTAAAGCTGCTGTCCTAAGGCCACGCCCCAACACCATAGCAACTAAAGGAGGTAATGAGAGACAGCTGAGGGAGGAGTGGAAAGGTGCAGGGCATCCCCACTCATTTAAGCCCCAGAGAACAGGAAGTGAGAAAGACGGAAGTGGGAACGGAAGAGAAATCAGGAGCAAGTACAACCAAGAGAACAGCAGAGAAACAGAAGAGGAAGAAATCCTGAAGGAAACAGAAAGAAAGGATTCTAGCAGAGAGCCCAGAGAAAGGTACTCTAATGACAGCTTAAGGGAAGACTCTCCTCATAGCCAGCAACAGAGTCTTGAGCAGAGCCAGTGTGGTAGAAAGGCTACAGCTGGTCTAGAAAGCAGGAGGTTTATTCCTGAAGAGACTGCTGTCTATAACCCAGGTACGGGGACAGGGACTTTCCAGGAGGAGCTGGGTCAAAGAGGTTTACCTTGGAGAAGGCTGTTAAAGAGAGCTGTTAAAAGAAAGGAGCTGAATTCTTTAGAAGTTCTAAATAGCTTGCTACGGGATAAGGATTTCCTGTGCCCTGATAACACCCCTGAGCCAAGAGTGAGGTCTCATTGGGAACGGGTTGTTAAGCTGCTGGAAGAAATTAAACCCACACTTTCCCAAGCTGTTTCCAGTCCGGAGACTGCAGAGTCTGACTGTGAGTGTATGCAAATAGATGAGGCTGATATTGAATCTGATTTCTCAGAATGTGAGATGGACTGTGCTTTATCTAGGAGGGTAAAGTGAAAATCTATAGATTGTAAACCTGAAGAAAATCCCAGACTTATTATGCTTGAATGTCTGTGGTTAAAGCAAGCCTAAGAAGATTTGATATGAAGTTGCTGCTGTGGTTTTAAAATGCATGAGACCGTCAGGACTGCATTCTGAATGTGTCTGGAGCAATTAACAAAACCTGTGATAATCCAAGTAAAAAGGAAAACTTAAAGTATAAGTGCTGCAGTTTAAAGACCATTGTTTTGGCTTAAAGTATAAGTGTTGCAGTTTAAAGAACGCTGTTTGGAAGCTAAAGCTAGCCAAAGACTGTAACGTGATAATTTGTGGCGTGAAGAGATATTTACCTTGCTAAGGGAAGCAAAGGTAATTAGAGACTCTGGAAAAAGTTTTGTACAGAAGTTATCTTTCTTTTGAGGAAAAGTATCTTACCTTATATGATGTGCCAAGCTTCTATGGAGGTTCCTTGAACAAAGGAGGCAAATAAATTTTCTGTGTTGCTTTCAAACCCTCGGCTTAATCATTTATTCACAACTACAACTCAGTGCAAGCAACTACAACACCTCAGCAAGGAACATCGACCAACTTGTCTTGTACCCACTGCTCCAGGTCTGATGACTGTAGCCATGCCTGGCGGCGTGCACCGATGCCAGTTGCAGCTACCCGGGTCGACACCTCTAAGCCATCATAGGCTGGACGAGTCATAAACTTCGAGCACTCACTGATCCCAGTGGACAAGGTCTTGAAGCGCTGCAAAGGTCCCTCGGAGAGCCCAGCTAAAAACCTGGTAATCTCCTTTGCCAGGTCTCGCAGGTACATGCCCATGTACAGCTGGTATGTCTGGATTCGGCATGACAGCATTGAACCCTGGTAGCACTTCTTACCGAGGGCATCCATGTTGCAGGCCTCCTGGCCAGGAGGCACCGAGGAGTGTGTCTTCTGGCTCTTGAGCCGGCACATGGCCGAATCCACAACCATGGAGTTGTGCTTTCTGGAACCCAAGGCTCTTGCAAACTTGGTAAATGGAACCGATTCGCCTGCTGAGTACCAGCATCGAGGCAGGTGTCTCCCACATGCGGAGCATCAGCCGTTCCAGAATTGGAGGCACCGGTACAGTAAGGGCTTCCCGAGGGGGAATGCCATATTGGAGAATCTCGAGCTCTTCGGCTCCTCCTCGGCTTCCACCGGGAAGGAGAATGCCTTGGCCATGTCCCAGACGAAGTCTAAGAACCGAGTATCCTCTGGGGGGGGGGGGGGGGGGAGGGACCTTCTCCGAGGTTCAGAACCCGGGGAATCAGAGGGAACGCATCTGGTCCGATGGGTGTCCGGTGACTCCTTGTCTTCCGTCACCCATCCTGACTCCTCCGAAGAGGAATCGAGTGGCTCCGGTCTTGACCGCCCCAACGTCGGTCCCAAACGGGAGGTCGAGGGGGACATTGGCCGAGGATCGACTCGAACTCTTAGGGTCTTGAGGATTGGCTCGGCCTCTGGGGTCGACTTGGACGTCGATGTCCCGGTGAGACTGGCAATCAGTGCCTGCTGCTGGTCCATGAAGAAGGACGTGCTGTGCTCCAAGGCCACCATTCTGAGACCGAGCACAGAAGGCTCTGCAGCCCCCGGGTTGGGTCCCGACACCTGTTCTCCCAGAGGAGAGTCCCCAACGAGAACTGTAGTTACCTGCCTCGGCGTTTCCGGTTCCTTGCGAGGGAGTTTCACTGGGCGCTCCAACTCCAAGGATCTGGGACGACTGTCTGGACTCCGCGACCTGGCCCGCGAGGGACCAGGCCACTCAGAGCCATCCAACGATGCCACCCTCACAGATTTCTTCTTCCTCCGGTGTTCCCACGAGGGAGACCCCCTTTCGGAGGACACTCGACGCTGCTCAGGATCAGACAGCTCCCGAGATGTCGAGGCTTCTGACGAGGTCCGGGCCCGGACGGGTGCAGACTCAGGAAACATCCTATCATGATGCTGCTGCCTACTCCTCAAGGCCTTGGAGGACATTTTCCTACACGGGCCACAGACCTTCGGGTTGTGGTCGGGCCCAAGGCAACGGAGACAGCAGTTGTGTGTGTCAGTGAAGGACATTAACTTTGTACACCAATCACACTTTTAAAACCTGCTGGCAGCCATCAGGGGAAAAGGGGCCCCTGCGAGGTCAAAGGACCGGGCTGCCAGTGAAAAAGAAAAAGAGCACGAACGCTAGTCACAAAGGACAAAAAAAGAAAATCTGGACTGGACTCGATACCGGCGTACCGAGCCAAAGGCGGGAAGGGGAACCGGTGTTGAACCGGTCAGACAGAAAATAATTTTTCTAACTTTAAGCACGTTTTTCGCGAGGGAACTTGGACGACGTCCGTTGGGCTCTGTGGAAAAAAGGAGACTGAGCAAGATGGCACCCTTGGGTGGGAAGGGGACCGCGCATGCGTGATGCAATCCCAAAGGCTTCCTTAGAAAGATGGGGATTTTCTCCGCATAAGGGCTCCGTCAGCACCAACGTCACCCATATGTGAGGACTGACTTCCTGCTTGTTCCTGGAGAATAGGATCTTCTCTGCCCCCCCTCTCGCTTTGGAACCTCTGAGATGAGGCGGCGGTTGGGTCAGAAATGGGCCTGGAGAGCATCTTAAGGATGTCACTGGAATAATCTGTACAGAAAAATAGCTGCAGCGAAATCAAATGACTATCTTGAAAACATCTGAGGTCTAAATGTGGCCTGTAGAAGTGACACAGTAAAAAAAAAAAAGAAAGGAACTTATAAACACTTGAAAATACTAAAGATTCTAACTGTAAAACAGACATGTGACAATGGTAGTGGAAATGAGAGAAAAAGAAGAACAGAACACTAAACACAGAAAGTAAAGATAAGTAACAAAGAAGCATGTGGACCAATAGGAAACATTGTTAGAGCTCCATGGACAAAGATTTAGGAGATGAGGTGCAGTGGCAGAAGATGGGAACTCATGTGCATTCATGGCAAAACCTCTCCAAACGTTCTAGGAACAGCTAGGAGAACTTCCCGTATGGGGCTCTGTCACCCATATGCAAGTACTTATCCTGCTTGTCCAGGGAGAGATCAAATTTTAATAAACACAGCCATGAAGGTTATGAGGCAGTTATATAAAAAAATCTGGCTTCCTCATGCTCACTAAAGTTAAATTAGGCCTTACCTGCTAATTGGCGTTCCTTGAGTAACTCCAGTCCAGTCCCGCCCCGCACCTCTGGGTAGTCAACCTCCTCCAGCAGCTTGGAGACTGAGCATGTCATCTTTTGATGACATCAGTAAACTTAGGCAGCTGGCCCCACCAAAAAGCAGACTCACAGGAGCAACAAATAAGTAGTCAAACATTATAAACAACTCTATATAACTATGGGCCCCTACTCCCCTCCCGGAACAAGGAGGCTTACCTGTATAGTTGAGAAGACCTGGAGGTTCTATAAATGATCCTGTCACCTACCTGGCAACCAAAAATGTTAAAGTGCACGGCAAAAAATGATAGATAGCACTCTTGTCCAGCCCCCTTCACTTCCATGTCATCCCCAAGCTGTAGCAATTTCCCATAGTAACCTTTTTCAAGCCTGGGATCGCCTAGCTGAATACTGTAATTGAGCAGGGAGGGTTTCAGGACTGGACTAGAGTTACTCAAGGAATGCCAATTAGCAGGTAAGGCCTAATTTAACTTTCCTCATCGTCCCTACAGTCCAATCCCGCAACTCTGGGAAAAGAACATAAGATATGCCATACTGGGTCAGACAAAGGTCCATCAAGCCCAGTATCCTTTCCAACAGTGGCCAATCTAGGTTATAAGTACCTAGCAGTTTCCCCAAAAGACACAGGTTCCACAATGCTTGTATTGGGTCAAGCAGTGATATCATGAGTCCCTTTAAATAATGATTTATGGACCTTTCCTCCAGGAACATGTCCAAACCTTTTTTAAACCCAGCTACACTAAGTTTTTACTACATCCTTTGGTAACAAATTCCAGAGTTTGATTACATGCTGAGTGAAAACATATTTCTCTTATTAGTCTTATAATAGGTTACCCTGTAGCTTCATTGCATGTCCCCTAGTGTTTTTATATTCTGATGACGTAAATAATCTATCTACATTTACCCGTTTCACTCCATTCATTGCCAGACACGGATATAAGACAGACAAGAGGTCCACTCTGGCTAGCAGACACCAAGGCCGATCTGCCTTTAGCCGCACCAGGTCTGCATACCAAGGGTGCCTCAGCCAGTCTGGGGCAATGACAATGACCATTCCTCTGTGAGCCTTGATCTGCTGCACAACACGGCCTGTAAGTGCCCACAGAGGAAAGATATATAGGATGTCCTCCGTGGGTCACCTCTGCACTAGGGCGTCCAGGCACTTAGACATCGTCTTCTGCTGAAAAAAATGGCTCCCTTTGCCTGTTGCAAACTTCACCATTAGGTCCATGACTGGCATGCCCCATCTTCTCACCACCTGAAAAAAGACCTCCTCACAGAGCATCCATTCCCCAGGGTCTACCCGAAATCGGCTCAGGTAGTCTGGCGTCACGTTGGCCGTTCTGGCAACATGCACTGCTGACAGCACTTGAAGATGCTCTTCTGCCCACGTTAGTAGAGCTTTGGCCTCTGCTTCCAAGCACACACTTCCTATGCCTCCTTGTTGATTGATATTCCACACATCAACTGCACACACAATCAGAAAAAGGACTAAACTGTAAATAGATTGTATATATGTATATAATTGTTACCCACTCCCTCCTAAGTCCAACTCTAACTGTACCCAGTCCTGGTTAAATGTACCCACCTAACTTACATTGTAAACCACTTTGATTAAAGGATAAAGCATAGTTACTCACCTGTAACAGGTGATCTCCGGGAAGAGCAGGAATTTAGTCTTCACATATGGGTATCGTCAGCACCGACGGAGCCCACGCAGGAACGCTCCCCAGCGTCCAATAGGAAAGCCTTTGGGAGCATTCCACAGCGCCTGCGTGCTGCCCTCCCGCCTTTCCCAACTGTCCCTCTCCAGTTGAGTTTAAAACTGAGACAAAAGAGAGAGAGATAGAGAGATACAACTCCTAGGGGAGGTGGGTGGGTTGTGAAGACTAAATTCCTGCTGCTCTTGGAGATCACCTGTTACAGGTGAGTAACTATGCTATCTCCAGGAACAAGCAGGAATGTAGTCTTCACATATGGGGACTCCCTAGCTGCAGATGCCAGGGAGAAGGCCCCAGACTTTGTATGCCCTTGTGAAAGGGCTCCACTTCCCCCCATGGATCTCTGGCATCCTACCAGGGATGGTGGGTAGGAGTTGATTAAGTATGGAACAGGTGTTGAAGAACAGCCTGACCAAACAAGGCATCCCGGTGGGAGTCCTCGTCTAGGCAGTAATGGGCTGTGAAGGTATGAACCGAAGCCCAAGTGGCTGCTCGACAGATGTCGTCGATAGACACAGAGTGAAGATGAGCCATAGAGGCTGCCATAGCTCTCACATTGTGAGCTGTGACATAGCCTTCAAGAGGAAGGTTTTTACTCTTATAGGTAAAAGATATACACTGTGCAATCCAGCTGGACAGTGTTCTTTTGGAGACTGGAAGTCCCAAATGAGTAGGATCAAAAGCAACAAAGAGTTGAGAGGACTTTCTATGTTGCTGTGTCCTTTGCAAGTAAAAGGCCAAAACCCTTTTACAGTCCAAATTATGAAGATTCCTTTCTGCATTTGAGGCATGAGGCCTTGGGAAGAATACAGGAAGGTAAACCGCTTGGTTTAAATGAAAAGGTGACACCACCTTTGGCATAAAGTGTGGATGAGTCCTAAGGACTACCTTATCATGATGGAAACTTGTATAAGGAGGATCAGCCACCAACGCTTGCAATTCACTGATGCGACGTGCTGATGTGATTGCAATAAGATGACCTTGCAGGAAAGGAATTTCAAAGAGGTAGTGGCTAATGGTTCAAAGGGCGGTTTCATGAGCTGCCCAAGAACCAGATTTAAGTCCCATGACACCAGTGTTGGCTTAATGGGAGGCTTAGTTAAAAGAAGGCCTCTCATAAATCTCGCTACGAGAGGATGAGAGGAAATAGGTTGTCCATTTAGAGGTTTGAAAGAAGCTGCAATAGCACTCAAATGAACTCTCACTGAATTGGTCTTAAGCCCTGCATTTTATAAAGGGGATTTATTTATTTGCAATTCTTATATACCGCACTATTTGCGATCAGCGCGGTTTACATAAAACAAATGGTATCCGACAATGAACAAAAGTCAGGTCATTACATTGAACAGGAACAAGTAACTTGGAAAACAGGGTAAACTATATACATATGCGTAGCATTGAATAGGTAACTATATACATGTCAGATGGAGTTATTGGGTATTGATCATACTTGGTGGCTGGGGTTCGGGGCAGTCAGTGAGGTATTTGATAAAGAGGAAGTGTTTTAAGGCCTTCCTGAACTGGCTCAAGTTGGGGATTGCTCTGATGTGTGGTGGTAGGGAGTTCCAGAGACTTGGGGCGCATAGTCTAAAGGCTCTGTTCGATGTTGCCTTGGAGCATTTTGTCATGTCTCTCGGTATCGCTAGCATGTTGGCAACTGCGGTTCTTCTTAGCCTGTTGGGTATGGGTGGTTGGATGAGGTCACATAGTGATGAGGGGGAGAGCCCCTTGATGGCCTTGAATGTCATCACTAGGGTTTTGAAGCTTAACCTGGCTTGAATGTGGAGCTAGTGAAGCTGTTTCAGGAGGGGTGTGATATGCTCTCTTCTTGGCGTTCCGCGGAGAATACGCGCTGCACTGTTCATGGCAAGTTGCAGGGGATGTAAGGTGGCCTGAGGGAGTCCTTGTAGGATGGCGTTTGAGTAATCAAAATGAGGAATGATGAGGGCTTGATACTCCAGTAATGATTCCAGAGGTATCACAAGAGGGTTAAGACCCTTCTGCGAGCACCATAAGGTAAACCTTTTCCACTTAAATGCATAAGAGCATCTTGTGGAAGGTTTCCTGGAAGCATAAAGGATATCCTTTACCTGCTGGGAAAGGTTAAGACCGTGAAGTTCTAGGCTTTCAGCAACCAGGCCCTGAGTTGCAGAGACTGGGGATTGGGATGCCACAGCATCCTGTCCTCTTGAGAAAGGAGATTTGGAACAGATCCTAACTCCAGAGGCAGAGCTTGACAGAGATGTAGGAGCAGAGGGTACCACATTTGCCGTGGAGCTATGAGAATCATATGACCTCTGTCTCTCTGAAGCTTGAATAGGGTTTTGGGAATTAGGGGAATGGGTGGAAAGGCATACAGGAAGTCCTGACCCCAATGGAGGAGGAAAGCATCCATGGCATGACAACCCTGAGCCGGAATTCTGGAACAGAACCGGGGAAGTTTGGCATTCAGCGGACTTGCAAAGAGGTCTATGTCTGGGGTTCCCCAAATGTGCATGGAGAGACCATTCGTGTGGAAGCAGAACTCGACTGAGTCTGTCTGCCCAAAAGTTTTGAATGCCTGGAAGATACATTGCAAGGAGATGAATCTGATGCTCTCTGGCGAGGGCCCATAGTCGCAAAGCTTCGTTGCAGAGCGACAGAGAGCCTGTTCCGCCCTGCTTGTTCACATAGAACATGGCTACTTGATTGTCTGTTTGAACTAGGACTGTCTTGTAGCTGAGCTGGGTGTGGAATACTCGAAGAGCAAGGAAGATTGCTCTGAGCTCCAGGAGATTGATGTCTATATAGGCCTCCTGTGGAGTCCAGGTACCCTGGGTAGAGAGGCCTTGTAGGTGGGCTCCCCAACTCACCTGTGAAGCATCTGTTGTTAGCGTGGCTTGGGATGGGGGTTGCTGAAAAGGAGACCCCACCAGAAGGTTTTGGGGTGACTGCCACCATTGGAGGGACAAAATAAGGCGATCTGAGTTTGCTATTTTGTCTGACAGACAACCTGACGCCTGAGTCCACTGAGTGGATAAAGTCCACTGGGCTGCCCTCATATGGAGGCGAGCATAAGGAACCACATGCATAGTGCATGCCATGTGGCCTAGCAACTGTAACATTTCCCGAGCAGTGAGGTGAGGTTTTAGCACTGCTTGGGACGCTAACTGCACAATGCGAAGGCAGCAGGGCTGTGGAAGGTAAGCCCTTGTCTGTCTGGTATCCAGCAGAGCTCCTATAAACTCTAGGGACTGAGTGGGAGCAAGGTTGGATTTTGGGAAGTTTATGACAAGTCCCAAATACTGAAGGATGCGCATTGTGCAAGAGAGAGCAACCCTTGCCTCTGGCTCTGAAGGGGCTCGAATGAGCCAGTTGTCTAAGTAAGGGAAGACTAATATTCCCAGGGTGCGGAGAAATGCTGCCACCACAGCCATGCATTTTGGTAACATCCTTGGTGCAGAGGCCAGGCCAAAGGGAAGAACCCTGTATTGGTAGTGCTTCCCTTGAAAAAGAAAGCAAAGGAACTTACGATGAGTTGGGTGGATGAGAACATGAGTGTACGCATCCTTGAGATCTAGAGAACAAAGCCAATCCTGACTCTGAAGGTATGGCAGCAGAGTTCCTAGAGAAATCATTTTAAACTTCTCTTTGAACAGGAATTTGTTCAATTCTCTGAGGTCTAAAATGGGTCTGTGTCCTCCTGTTTTCTTTGGAATAAGGAAATAGGCGGAGTAAAACACTTATCTCTTCTATTGCACCTTGAGCAAGGAGCACAGTGACCTCTTGACCTAACTGGGCATTGAGAGAGGTCTGAGAATTGAACTGTCTTGCCATTGTAGGAGGGGGCATGCTGAGGAAATGAAGCTTGTACCCCTCTCTTACAATAGACAAGAGTCCAATTTTCTACTGTTATCTGACCCCATCTGGGGGCAAAATGACATAACCTTCCTGGGATGGTGGAGGGTTCTGGGCCGTTCAGGGCCAGGAAGGCAAAGTTCTCTAGATAGGAGTCAAAGCCCCTGTGGAGGCCAAGTCTGCTGAGCCGGTTGAGGCTTAGCTGCTTTTGTCTTTCTTTGCCTAGGTTGTTGCTGCTGTCCCTTTTGGGCAGACTGACCTAAACGATGCCCCTGCTGGGTATAGGAGGGATAAAACTTCTTCTTCTTACTGAAGAATGGTTTCTTAGAGGATTTTTTTCCTCGCAGGATCAGCTGTAGATTTAGACAATCTATCCAAAGTGATATTGTCAGCATCTATCTCATTAGCTTTTTCCTGCCAATTCTTGCCAAAGAGATTCTCTCCTGTGCAAGGAATATTCCCTAGTTTATCCTGTACCCAAATTTCCAAGTCAGATGCCTGGAGCCAGGCAATCCTACGTGCACCTATGGCAATGGCAGAGGTTCTGCTTATGCACTCAAAGCAGTCAAAGGCTGCACGATTCACAAACTTGGAAACATCCTGAGCATTTCTGACAAGGACGAGGTAATCTTGCCTCTTATCATCAGGAAGGGCTCATAAGCTCTAAATCTCCTGTGACCTCCTTAAGGAACATTCCCATATACAAGATATAGGAACTGATCCTAGCAGAAAGCCTGGAAGCCTGGAAGGTTCGACGTCCAAAGGCGTCAAGAGTCCTACACTCACGTCCTGAAGGATTAGATGCATGCCTTTTTACACTCTTTATACTTCTCATAGAAGATTCCACCCACCATGGAATGGTGTGGTAATTGAGTCTTCTGAAACCCAGGAGGAACTCGATACATGGTGTTGAGTCTTTGAGAGTGAGGAGATATGGTTAGAGGTGTTTCCCACATCCTTAACATGAGATCATGCAAGATCTCATGAATAGGTAAGGTAGCTGCCTCCTTGGGAGCTTTAGGGTATTGCAGGATTTCTAATTCCTTTGCCCTAGGCTCTTTTTCAGGAGCCACTGTGATGGAAAGACCTCGGGCCACATCTCGGATGAAGTCCTGAAAGGACATATCCTCTGGTGGAGACATCCTACGCTGAGGAGAAGAAGAATCCTCAAGAAGAAGTACTCTGGTATTGGCAGAGCTTTCAGAGTCTTCAGACTCATCCGAGGATTCGAAGTATCTCCGATCCGGGTGATCGTGCAAGGCACGGTACCGGTACCGATCGAAGATGGCATCAGAGTGGTCCAGTACCGACCTGTCAATGCCGGATAGACACGCATGACTCGGTCCTGTTAGAATACCTGCTGATGTTGGTGCCGGCACAGGATTCGGTGCCTGTCTGAAGCGGTTTCAGGGGCATCGAAGCCGTGAGAAGAACCGCCAGACTGCGTTCAATAGCCAAGAATCTCTGGTCTATCGACGCTGCCGATGCTTGGGTATCGGTACCGGATGAAGCGGCCGGCACCCCAGAGCATGGAAACAGTAGTTCTGCCGAGGTTGAAGCCTCAAGAACATCCTGGAGCCCTGTTAGTGCTTTGGAAGCCGAAGCCTCCCGCTGGGGCAATTTTGCCGGTGAAAGTCTCTCAAGGGCAACGCCAGAGGCATCTCAATGTCTAGAAGGAGATCTACCCTTTGAGGACCGGCTAGATTTATGTTTAGTTACCTGAGATCCATGGGAGGAAGACGAAGCCCTGGAAGACGATGATGCCATGGAGGCTGCATCGGAGGGAAAAAGGGTTCTAAGTTTAGCAGCTCGGTTTTGCCGGCCCCTTTTCAACATCATCCCACAGGCAACACACTCTGAAATAGAGTGTTCAGGACCTAAACATTTGAGGCACCACTCATGGGTGTCGGTGACAGAGATGCTACCGCCACACTTGGAACACTTTTTAAAACCCGAAGCGGGTTTTTCCATTTTGAAGGAAAAAGTTGGGCCTAGTGCCCAAAATGGAGCATGGCACCTGAAGAGAAAATTACTGGAAAGACTCCAGGAAGTTGTTTTGTTTTTTTTTAATAAGAAAAAAAGAAAGAAGAACTGGCAGTACCGGTGTAGCGTCGAGGGAAGGCAGACGCAACCACAAAAAAGAATAGAAGGGATTTTTTTCTGCGGTGACAGGATGTGCGCCCTGTCGGCTCCGCGGAAAACGAAGAACTGGCAAGGGACAGTTGGGAAAGGCAGAAGGGCAGCACGCAGATGTTGTGGGATGCTCCCAAAGGCTTTCCTATTAGATGCTGGGGAGCGTTCCCACACGAGCTCCGTCGGTGCCGACGATACCCGTATGTGAAGACTACATTCCTGCTTGTTCCTGGAGATGGTGATATATAAAAACTGGTAAAATAAATAAATATATATATAGGCCACTGTGGTCGCATTGTCTGTGATGATCCCAATGGCCCTCCTCTGGAGCCAAGGCTGAAACCTCTGTAGCGCCAGGGCAACTGCGTGCATTTCTAGCCTGTTTATGGACCAAACTGTTTCCTGCAGGTTCCATTGCCCCTGAGCAATGTGGGCTCCCCAGCCCAACAGACTCATGTCAGTTGTCACCAGACCCAGCATGGTGACGCGAGAGGCATCCCCGCCCCCAGTGTCCTGGGGCGCAGCCACCATCTGAGCGCCATCCTGGTCTCCATTTGGCAGGACAACTGCTGTTACAGGGGTTGGCTCTGGTATGACCACCGGCATAGCAGTGCTCTCTGCAATGGTCACATGTGAGCTCTTGCCCACGGCACAAGCTCGAGGGAGGCTGCCACGGTTCTGAGCAGCTGCAGGTAATGCCAAGCTGTCGGATCAGACATCTGCAGAAAATGACGCATTAGCTGCTGCAGCCCCTGTGCCCATTGCTCCGTAAGAAAAACCTTTGCACCTTGGGTGTCAAAGTGCACCCCCATGTACTCGAGTTCTTGGGATGGCAACAAGCGACTTTTTGACACTTTAATCACCCACTCTTGTTATAGCATGTTCGTTTCCTTCCTTGACTTTGCTCGTATGAGCCAGTCGTCGAGGTAAGGATGCATAGTGCCACCGCCACCACTATCACCTTGGTGAATGTACAGGAGCAGTTGCTAGTCCAAAATTGAAAATGGTGCATGGGCACTGCGAACCAGAGAAACTGCTGATGTTCTGGTTGGATAGGAATGTGCAGGTATGCTTCTATGAGATCGAGGGATGTCAAAAACTCTCTCTCTCTCACTATGATAGACTGCAGTGTCTCCATGTGAAACCGTGGCATCCGTAGACATCGGTTCACTTGCTTGAGGTCGAGGATAGGCTGAAGAGAGCCCTCCTTTTTTGAGTACCACAAAATAAATTGAGTACCGACCTAAGCCGCACTGGTCTTTGGGGACTGGCACCATGGCCCCCAACTACAGAAGCCACAACAAGGTGTTTTTTTTTTTTTTTTTTTTACTGCCGCAGTCTTTTTGTGTGCTTTGGAAGGGGACTGTACGAAAGATGGGCCTAGCGGCCTGGCAAATTCCAGCATGTAGCCCTCTCTGATTACCTCCAGAACCAATTGGTCGGTTGTGATCTGGACCCAGGCAGAGAAAACTCCTGCAGCTGACCTCCTATGGACTGCACCGCCACCTGGCCCCCTCACTTCATTGTGACTTCTTAGGTCCTGAGGACGGGAAGGCTCCATAATAGCTCCGCCCTGCTCCTCGAAATCCTCAAAAGCGCTGACCTCAGGTGGGGAAGCAACCCCTCTGGTAAGGCAAAACATACGGTGCGAAAAAGTCCCGCAGCTAGGTGTCAAGCTACGGACCAGTTTTTGTTTGTCCTTGGGGAGGCAGCCTCCTTTGGACTCCCCCAGGTCCTTCACCAATTCTTCCAACTCCTCTCCGAATAGAAGTTTCCCTTTGAACCAGAGCTTGCTAAGCCAGGCCTTGGAGGAGCTATCCGCCGCCCAATACCACAGTCAGAGATAGCGGTGAGCCACCACAGTCGAGGCCATACTCTTAGACTGACCTCTAATGAGATCGTATAAGGTGCCACAAGGTTTACAGCCCCTGACCAGCTTAGCTACCGGGCCTGCGGGATTGTGAGTCGCATCCTCTGGCTCTAGACCTTCTGTGCCCTCTGCAGGCAGGCTCTGGCCACCCAGGCCCCACAAATGGAAACCTGTAATCAGAGTCCATTGACATCAAAGGCTTGCTTCAACAAGGTATCCAACTTCCTATCCTGAACATCCTTGAGTGCTGTACTGCCCTTAATTGGGATTGCAGTTGTCTTTGTAACGGCTGAGACTGCCTTTGAAGATCAGAGCATGTTGCGTTCCTGCTCAGGTAGCGGGTACAGCTGGGTCATGGTCCTCACCCCCCCCACCCCTGGCCTCCGGCAGATCCCACTCATCCTGGATCATCTGCTTGACCACTCTATGCACTGGAAACACCTTCTGCATCTTATGAAAAGCAATGAGCCCTGCCAATTTCTCTCGAAGGAAGACTCTGACTACCGTGAGTCCTCTTCTTGTGGAATCTCTCCTTCCTTGAGCTCCTCTCCTTCCCACTCTTTTTTGGGGTCCACCCCCTCTGGCCCCTCAGAGCAGAGAAGGCTCCCTCCAGTCCCCCTCTTGTCTATGTCTTTTGATGGACTCCACTTGCTCTTCCTGCTCCCATGCAGCAGCCTGCTGTTTCCAGTCCTGCACTAAAGACTGGCTCTGCATATCTTGTTATCGCATACAGAATGCCTTATGCAAGAGGATGACGAATTTGGGTGAACCCCCCCCCCCCGACCACCCTCGCCTCCCCGGCCCTGAGATGTAGAGGGCCTGGGAAGGCTTTGGTCTGAACCATATGGCTCCAGCAGTGAAAGCACGGTACTCAAACCCCCCTCCCCCAAGTTCCCCTGCTACCGAGCCCTGCCCCTCCTGGGAATGCACAGAACTCCCTGCTGCTCCCGCAGAGACTGCGCTCCCCAACTGATCCTGCAAGTTCTGTTTCTGGCCTCCTTCACGCAGCTGCGGCAAAACCCCACAACAGAGATGGAACCCCGCTGGGCCCTGCCGGCATGGTTCCCCCTAATAAGCAGACAGACTCTCCTGGTCAACCAGTTCTGCAGCCAAGCGGGTGGCAGTAGAATAACCTAGATTCTGCCTGCACAATGCTGGTCTTGACGCAGGTGGACTTTTAAAATCCTGCTTGACTTTTTGGATTTTTTTAAGAACCAAAACAAGACCTGTGCCCTAATACAAGAAAAACAGCGGGCGTCCCCACCCGGAGCTTGGCAATCTTCCCCACAACAGATTATTCAAGTTGTAAAAAGCCCGCAATAAGATGGCATGTTTTCCTGTGCTACTGAGGGAAGTGCTGACAATCATGCGGTTACCCTCCTGCATGCCGAAGCAGAGTCCCCGGCTGCTAAACTGCCCCTTAGCTGGACAAACGTACTCACTGGCTTAGAAAACAAAAATTCAATGGGCCACCTCTGCTTACTATCCTCCTCGCGCTCAGTCTGCTCTTCCCAGCTTTGGCGTAAAGGTGGGAGTGCCTATGAAGGCTGCCTACTGGCTCGTGCTGAATTTGTGGCTCCTCACCCGGTCATGGATTCAGGAGTTGCTGCAAAGAGATGTCCATGTCTGGCGCCCCCCAAGCCCCTTCCTTTGCGGGGAAGAGGGGGGGGGAATGGAAAAACCTTATGCAGCTCCTGCACCGAACAAATCATGATAGCAATGGAGTCCTATTTTTTTTTTTAATCTTAAAGGACACACTGCCAATAACAAATTAAAGAAATACCCTAATAAAAACAACCTAACTCTACTCAGTTGTCCCTACAGTGAGTTCAGCCCTCTGGATCACTCCTCCAGCTGCTTGGAGACTGAGTATACTGGGGGGCTGGTAGGTGGTGCCAGCTGCTTAAGTATACTGATGTCATCAAAAGATGACATGCTCAGTCTTCCAAGTTGCTGGAGGAGGTTGACTACCCAGAGGTGAGGGGCTGGACTGGATGGACGATAAGGAAAGCTTCTGTTTTAAATCTGGCCTCTCTATATAGGTCATCCCAGCCTTCTTGGAAGTCTGATGCTATTGTACCATTGCTCTGCACAGATAGCACAGTTACTTACCTGTAACAGGTGATCTCTGGGAACAGCAGGAATAAGTCTTCACATATGGGTACGTTGGTACCGACGGAGCCTGCGCGGGAACGCTCCCCAGCTTCCCAAAAAGGAAAGCTTTTGGGAGCATCCCACAGCGCCTGTGCGCTGCCTTCCCGCCTTTCCTAACCAACTCTCCTCAGTTCGAGTTTAAAGCTGAGACAATAGAGAGAGAGAGGAAAGGAAAGATAGAAAAGAGATACAACTCCTAGGGGAGGTGGGTGGGTTGTGAAGACTTATTCCTGCTGTTCCCAGAGATCACCTGTTACAGGTAAGTAACTGTGCTATCTCCAGGAACAAGCAGGAATGAGTCTTTACATATGGGGACTCCCTAGCTGAGATGCCTGGGAGATCCCCAAGGATAAGAGACCCTGAAAGGGGTCTGCGTCCTCCTATGGATCTCAGGCATCCATCCAGGGAAGGAGGGCAGGAGTTGTTTAAGAATGGAACAGGTGTATGAGGACAGCCTGACCAAACAAGGCATCCCGGCGGGAATCCTTGTCCAAGCAGTAATGGGCTGTGAAGGTATGAACAGAGGCCCAGGTGGCTGCTCGACAGATCTGGTCGATGGACACAGAATTTAGATGAGCCATAGAGGTGGCCATGGCCCTCACATTATGAGCTGTGACATGGCTCTCCAGAGAAAGGTTCTTACTCTGGTAGGCGAAAGAAATACACTGAGCAATCCAATTGGACAGTGTTCTCAGAGACTGGAAGTCCCAAATGAGAAGGATCAAAAGCAACAAAAAGCTGGGAAGACTTTCTATGTTGCTGTGTCCTATGTAAGTAAAAAGCAAGAGCTCTTTTACAATCCAGAGTATGAAGATTCCTCTCTGCACTGGATGCATGAGGAGCTGGAAAAAAGACAGGTAGATATACCTCCTGATTAAGATGAAAAGGTGAGACCACTTTAGGCATAAAGTGTGGATTTGTTCTAAGGACTACCTTGTCATGATGGAACCTTGTATAAGGTGGATTAGCCACTAAGGCCTGCAGTTCACTGATGCGGCGAGCAGAAGTGACTGCAATGAGGAAAATAACCTTCCAGGAAAGAAATTTCAAGGAGGTAGTGGCTAAGGGTTCAAAAGGTGGCTTCATAAGCTGACCAAGAACCAAATTTAAGTCCCATGCCACCGGAGGAGGCCTAATGGGAGGTTTAGTTAAAGTTAGGCCTCTCATGAATCTTGAAATAAGAGGATGAGAGGAGATAGGTTGTCCATTGATGGGCTTAAGGGATGCTGCAATAGCACTCAAATGGACTCTTACTGAATTTGTTTTAAGTCCTGCATTGGAGAGATGCAGGAGATAGTCTAACAAAGAAGTTAAAGGTAGTGCTAGAGGGTCAAGACCCTTTTCAGCACACCAAATGGAAAATCTTTTCCACTTAAAAGCATAGGAACGCCTGGTGGAAGGTTTCCTGGAAGCATGGAGGATATCCTTCACCTGCTGAGAAAGATTCAAGTCTTGAAGGTCTAGGCCTTCACTAACTAAGCTCTGAGGTGAAGGGACTTGGGGTTTGGGTGCCACAAAGTCCCTTCCTCTTGAGACAGGAGGTCTGGAGCAGCTCCCAAGTCCAGGGATGGGGCTTGGGAGAGATGCAGAAGTAGAGGGTACCACACTTGGCGTGGCCAGCGTGGAGCTATGAGGATCATAGATCCTTGATCCCTCTGGAGTTTGAACAGAGTCTTGGGAAACAAGGGAATAGGTGGAAAGGCATACAGGAAACCCCGACCCCAATGAAGGAGGAAGGCATCCTTGGCCTGAACCCCCTGACACGGAATTCTGGAACAGAACCGGGGAAGTTTGGCATTCCACGGACTTGCAAAGAGGTCTATGTCCGGGGTTCCCCATTCTTGAAAGATTCTGAGTACCTGATCCATGTGCAGGGACCATTCATGTGGAAGCAGAACTCGACTGAGTCTGTCTGCCCAAGAGTTTTGGATTCCTGGGAGATATACTGCCAGGAGATGGATTTGATGCTCTCTGGCGAAGGCCCATAATCTTAGAGCTTCGTTGCAAAGCGACAGAGAACCAGTTCCTCCTTGCTTGTTTATGTAAAACATGGCTACCTGATTGTCCGTATGAATAAGGACTGTCTTGTAGCTGAGGAGGGTATGAAAGACCTTGAGAGCTAGAAACACTGCTCGAAGCTCCAAGTGGTTGATATGAAGAGAGGTCTCCTGTGGGGACCAAGTGCCTTGGGTGGAGAGGTCTTGTAGATGAGCTCCCCAACCTGTTTGAGAGGCATCTGTTGTGAGGGTTGCTTGGGGCAACAACTGTTGGAAGGGGGACCCCAGCAACAGATTTTGAGTGGACATCCACCATTGGAGAGACCAAAAGAGACATTTGGAGGTTGCTATTTGGTCTGAGAGAGCTCCTGAAGCTTGAGTCCACTGGGTGGACAAAGTCCATTGAGCTGCTCTCATGTGTAGGCGAGCATAGGGTACCACATGTACTGTGGAAGCCATGTAGCCTAGCAGTTGTAGCATCTCCCTGGCAGTTAAGTGGCTCCTTGACTGAATCTGGGAGGCTAGCTGCACTAGACGTTGGCAACGGGCCTGAGGAAGGTAGGCCCTTGCAGTGGTGGTATCCAACCAGGCCCCTATGAATTCCAGGGACTGAGTAGGGATGAGCTGGGACTTTGGGAGGTTTACTACCAGTCCCAGATACTGCAGAATGCGCCTTGTGCGGTCCAGGGAAATCTGGGCCTCTGATTGAGATGGAGCTCGGATGAGCCAGTCGTCCAGATATGGGAAGACAAATATTCCCAGAGTGCGTAGAAATGCAGCAACTATTGCCATGCATTTGGTGAACACTCTCGGAGCAGAGGCCAGACCAAAAGGAAGGACTCTGTATTGTTTTCCCTGGAAAAGAAAATGTAGGAATTTTCTGTGAGATGGATGGATGAGTACAGGTGTGTACACATCCTTGAGATCTAGAGAACAAAGCCAATCCTGACTTTGAAGGTATGGAAGGAGAGTGCCCAGAGAACGCATCTTGAACTTCTCCTTGCATAGAAATTTGTTCAATTCTCTGAGATCTAGAATGGGTCTGTATCCCCCTGTCTTCTTTGGAATGAGAAAATAGGGGGAGTAGAACCCTGACCCTTGTTGAAGAGGAACTTCTTCTATTGCCCCTTGGGCAAGAAGGGTAGTTATCTCCTGACCTAAAAGGTCGAGAAGAGATGTGGGAGAATTGAAGTGTCTCACCATGGTGTGGGGAGGAAGGTCTGAGAAATGAAGTTTGTAGCCCTCTCTTATGATGGAGAGGGTCCACTGCTCTGATGTGATTTGCTCCCATCTGGGAGCAAAATGAGCTAACCTTCCTGGAATGGTGAGAGGTTCTGGCTGTGTTAAAGCCAGAAAGGCTAAGTTCTCTAGCATCAAGTCAGAAACCCTGAGGGGGTTGGGACTGCTGGGTTACAGCAGCCCCTGTAGACTTAGGCCTGGCCTGCTTAGGTTGCTGACGCTTAGTGGTAAAGCGACCTGTAGAAGATTGTTGGCCAGAAATGGAAGGAAACCTGCCCTTTTTGAAAAAAGACTTTTTAAAAGTCTTTTTCTTGGCAGGAATGGAGGTAGACCTTGAAAGTCTATCCAGAGCAGAATTCTCTGCATCCATTTGAGTGGCTTTAATTTGCCACTCTTTGCCAAACAGATTTTCACCTGTATAGGGCAGATTTCCTAAGCCATCTTGAACCCAGGGTTCTAAATCAGAAGCCTGGAGCCAAGCAATTCTGCGAGCAGCTATGGCAATGCCTGAGGCTCTACTGGCACCTTCAAAGGAGTCAAAGGCTGCCCTGTTTGAAAACTTGGAGATGTCCTGAGTATGCTTAAGCCACATGAGGAATTCTTCCCTTTTATCTTCTGGAATAAAAGGGAGGTAACTGTGCAGCTTTTCTGTCACTTCTTTTAGAAACATACCCATATGAAGGCTATATGAGTTGATTCTGGCAATAAGCATACTGGCCTAGAAGATTTTCCTACCAAAAGCATCCAAGGTCCTGCATTCTCTTCCTGGAGGAGCAGAAGAGTGTCTCTTTGTACTCTTTATCCTCTTCATAGCTGACTGCACCACAATGGAATGGTGAGGAAGCTGAGTTTTCTGGAATCCAGGACAAGGAGGGACACGATACATAGCGTCCAACCTGCGAGAATGAGGAGAGAGAGTGAGAGGAGTCTCCCATAAATCAATCATGTGTTCATGAAGAATCTCATGAATTGGTAAGGTGACTGCCTCTTTAGGAGCCCTAGAGTATCCTAAAATATCTAATTTTTTTGCTCTAGGCTCTGATTCAGAGGTTACTGAAATAGAGAGTCCTTTAGCTACTTCTCTTATGAAGTCTTGAAAGGACAAGTCCTCTGGAGGAGACATTCTTCTTTTTGGAGAAGTCTCCTCAGGAAGGGCTATGGATTCTTCAGGAGACTCATCTGATGTATCAGAATCATCAGAGGAATCGAAGTATCGCCTGTCAGGGTGCTCTTCTAACGCTCGATACGCGTATCGAGCGGTATCGACATCAGGCGTCCCCGGTACCAGATCGGTACCGAGAAGTAGCCCTGGACAAGGAACCGCAGCAGTCGGTATCCTGGTCGATGTCGATGCCGTCGCGTCGCCTGCTGCATGGACAGAACATTCTGATCCATCGACGCCATGAATGCCTGGAGGTCGGTACCGGTAGATTGTGCCGGTACCCCAGAGCATTCTAAGGTGATCGGTCAAGGCCGTGCCATCGATGTCAACCTGTAACCCCATAGGAGGAGCTTTGGAAGCCGGAGCTTCCCGCCGGGGTTGTTTGGCTGGTGCAGGATCCTCGAGGGCAAGCCCGGAGGCATCTCGATGCTTAGAGGGAGATCTACCCTTCGAGGACCTGCTAGGTTTATGTTTGGTTACCTGAGATCCTTCAGGAGAAGAAGACCTGGAAGATGTCGATGCTACTGCCGGTGCCTCAGCGGGAAACAGGACATGGAGCTTAGCTGCTCAGTTCTGTAACCCCCGTTTAGACATTAGGGAGCAGGACAGACAATCCGGAATGGAGTGTTCAGGACCCAAACATTTAAGACACCATTCATGGGTATCTGTAACAGAAATAGTGCATTTTTTGAACCCGGAGGTTGGTTTTTCCATGAGGGAAATTTTCTTGTGGGCCCTGAGGCCTTAAGAAGAAAAGTACACCAAGTGAGGAAAAAATATCGATTTTTTTTTTTTTAAAAGAAAGAAAGAAAAGACCGGCGGTACCGGTCCGGAGTCGGGGAAGGCAGACACGCGACCAAAGAAATAAAATAAAATAAAGAACTTCTTCAGCGGTGACAGGGCTCGACCTGCTGGCTCCGCGGCAAAGAAGAACTGAGGAGAGTTGGTTAGGAAAGGCGGGAAGGCAGCACGCAGGCGCTGTGGGATGCTCCCAAAAGCTTTCCTTTTTGGGAAGCTGGGGAGCGTTCCCGCGCAGGCTCCGTCGGTACCGACGTACCCATATGTGAAGACTCATTCCTGCTTGTTCCTGGAGATAACTTTTTTTGAAATGCGTAAGACCTCTGAGCTTCATTTTGAAACGCAAAATGTAAATATTTCTATTCAAGTTTCTGAATAGTTTGGTTGTAATTTTTGCTTCAAATTTGGGTCAATGAAGTAGTAATGCTCTTCATAAAAGTCTCAAATTATTTTAATGATCAAAACAAACTTTACCTAACAAAATCTCATTTGTTGCACGCTTTTTAACTGCAAAATCATATCATTAAATGCATAGCAATGTTGATAACAACTGACATAAGACAAACATATTCAACCATGTAGTCTTTATTGGAGCTAGACAATAACACCATGTTTAGAACATCGATATTACAGCAGCAAACTATCAATTTTTGATTTTACATTTGTTTTGAATTTACTTTTATGTATTCTTTTAAGAAATAAAAGAGAAACTATGTAAGAGAACATATACTACTTTATTTTCAGGAAACCAACCACGAGTCACTAAAACTGCAAAGGTAGGAGATGATCTACATTGTAAAAAAATTCATGAAGTTGCTGTATTTAATCTATAAATCCACTCAGAGAAATAGATATATATGTGTGTGTGTGGGCACTTTTCTCCTATATCTTTGGACTTCCGCTTAATAGCAAGCAGGGCTAGAATCTAGCACCAAGAGCCTTCATTCAAAACTAGCTGCTGATTTTTTCATTCTAATTTGAAGCTTCCCAAACTGTGGGTCACAAATGCAAATGGAGGGAGGGAGAGGAGGTGTCACAAAATCTGCATTTCAGGTTGCGCTTATGATAGGAAAAAAAAAAGTTTTAGCATCGACCCGCATAGAGATATTATAACTGCCTGTGCAAGCTCCACAGGAGGCTGGGGACTATGTGCTTGTTTGTTAAAATGTGGTTGTGGTCACAAAGTTTGGAGAGCATTGCCCTAATTTATATCCTCTCTCAACTAACCTAATAATCCTGGCAACAGTTCGCAACCAGGACTCCTCCTGGAATCCTGCCAGTAGGTGTTATAGTTCAAAGTGATTTTCTCTCTCAGGGTCTGTGAATGCTGCATTTGCAACATCCCCAACCCTGGCCTTCAGCATAGCAGTGCACACCACTGCCACCGAGCCAGCCATCAAAATTTTTTTTTTTTTTTTTAAAGCAAACCTCCTAATTATGACCATGCCCTCCTTCATCCTTAAAATAATGAATCGAGAAAAGGAAGGTTTAAATGAGAGTCTAAGAAATATGGTAAATTATGCTCTTAAAAAATAAAACAAATATGAAATCTGCAGAACTACAAATCATGCTGAGGGTATCAATATTATGTTGTCAAGATGACTTTCTTTTTTCTAAAATAATGATAATCTTTACACCAACCAATTAAGTGCTTTGGTTTTGGAGTATACACTAAATATAAAAAACATTTGACTGCTGACTTTCCTAGCATAATTTATGCTATGATGGACTCTGCCATGTTGTGGAGAGGTGCAGGATTCACACAGCTCTGATATTGTGTACTATCCCCTTTCTCCCTGTTGTTGCAGTATGACATTGACTGCAAGTGCAGTGTGCTTTGCCTCCTCCATGACTGAAAGTGTGAGGCACCAAGACAGTGTGCTGTGTTTTTTTTTCTCTGTTAAATGCTGTGTGATATGCCATGAATGAACCGTCATTCCCTCTCGGCTGCCACCCTTTAGTGGCAATGGTATCCTGCGTCTCACTCCATTTGAGGTTCCTTATGGTCGCAGTGGCTGCAAACCATCTTCTCCTCAATCTTACAGCACGCACCTTCAACACTTAGCCAGGATATACTGCTGATTGTAGCAGTTAAAACACATACCCTTCACCATGCCTTTTCATCTTGTCATTTTTGATAGTCTGTCACTAGTCTTATATACCCTCTTTCATGTATATTTTCTTAAAATAACTACCATCACTTCAAATGCAAAAATTAAAGCAAGTGTGTGTGAAAAATCACTTCCTTCTCTCAGGGCATAGTAAATCTACTTTGTGATGTGCTCAAACTTCCACTTAACAGGAAACAAAAAAACTGACCATTCTGCATGTCAATTTAATAAAATGTCAGTTCTGTTAACATGTTTCTGAACACAGAAATTTTGGTTTTAAAATGTTAAAAAAAGTCTGAAGCAAATGTAATTCGCTTAGGCAAAAAGGCATAACAGCTTGTTGCATGCATCAGGTGCATTGTAAGCTATAAAGGAAAAAGGTTATATGCCTTCAGCTCTTAATATCCCCTTTGTTTGTTGAGGTAGAACATGACAACCTCATTGCAGTTTATAGTAAGACATGTAGTGCTGGAAAACTGAAAGCATGTCAGATAGTTCTTAATTCCAGGAGACTGGCATGGTACCTCATCACCTGAGATAACCAGCAACTTTGTGTCTGAAGGTCTAGGATTTCTGTTATCTATAGTTTAGAGAACAGGATGTGAAATACATAGTAAGATCATGCCTAATGTTACCATCTTGAAGTTTTCTTTTTCAGAAACCTGTTCAGAGTTCCAAAGTGGGACAAAGGCCTCTTTTTTTCTGAGGAATTAGTAAGTATTTAGAATAAAATCACCTCTTCTTTGGTGGAAGGACATGTGCTCCTCTAATACTCTCCTGAAAGTCACTAGTTTTAAGTACAGGAATGAGATAGTGCCAGAACTATATCTTGGTGACTTTCATGTGCAATCTACCTACGTCTGTCATCAACCCCTCATGTCTTCAAAAAGTGTGCCTACCACAAAGGCCCTGTAATCCTTTCCAGTTCTAGCTAATCTTCCATTCTCTGTGCATGGATGCCATCGCCCACATGTGTGACAGACTTATCCTTATGGTCCATACAGAACCGTTTATACTTATTCTAAAGAAAGAAATGCAGGCACCCTATGATGTGTGTGGACTGCTTTCTAAGCTGTTACAATCAGAAGTCACCTCTAAAGAACTGCTTTTACTTTACGTTATCCATGTTAACCTGCAAGGACATCATAAGAATGGCTTCACCTTCTGTCATTTTTACAGTATGTAGTATGGTCTTCCTGCTCTGCAAGCTAGAAAGTGATCAGATAGTACCAATTTGTGTCTGAGATCAAACAGCAGCAAGAAATAAACTAACTTCAGTTTTATGCAAAAATTGAGAGTCAAGAATAGACAATAACATTTTGTAAATGAATGTAGTATGTTTATACTACTATGCCTTTTCTTTACTTTAAAGTTCACTTTACTGTGATGCGGAAAGAACTCAAAATCTGTGTTTCCTATACATAAATTTGAACTGGACAGGGGTTTGGTCAAAGTTTACTTGTAGCTTGTTTGGACCCTATACCAATATACAAGCAAATCTTTATTGGTATTTCATTAAGTCAACAGAAGTATTCAAAAGAAATAACCACATTTGTAAACTTGTGGTTTACCTTTCAGAGAAATAAAAGAGTCTTCAAATAAACACTTATTCTTCCTAAAATCTTATTAACTGAAGCTTGGCAGTTCCCTAAAAGCAGACAAATTCCTACCACAATGTTGAGTTTATGGTTTAGTACAATGAACTACTTACTGTACATGCTTACTATAACTACTTAACACAAATAAAATTATTTTTTCTAATGTTTTGGATTCTTTCAATATTAGTTTCAGACTTAAAGATACACACACACACACACACACATATATATATGTATATATATATTATATACAGGTCTTGACAAATTTTCTTGGAATATAGAGGCCAGCCATAGAGACATAGGTCAGAGTACGCACTGCTTCCCCTTCCCCATAAAAAAGTATCACAATTCCTTTTTTTAGGGTTTATGGCCTGGTTTACCAAGACTATTGTCCCATTTTCTAAGGGAAAAAAGTAATGTGCCATTGCACATTGCCAATGAAAGCAGTGGCCCCAATCCTTCTCCCACCATCCCTTTATAGCTGCACGAGGCAACTTACTATTTTGCTTCACATATCACCATGGTCTGGTCATATGTGAAGCAGGAAAAAAAATCTCTTATACTCCGCATCTTGCCTTCACCTAGTATCTCTCTCTCGCTTTGCCATGACTCACCTATTAGCAGTCCCCCAGTCTGTCTCTCTCTCTCTCATGAACCCCCATATTCCCCCTCATGACAGCTCCTCCCCAGCTGTGAGAGCAGCCCAATCTCCCTCTCTCACGAAAGCTCCCCTCCAGCCGTAAGAGCAGCCCAATCTTCCTCTACTAAGGTGGAGGAAATCTGGAATGCTGCATTTTTCAGGACCTGCAGCCAAATCAGGGATATGAAATCTCAGGTACCAGGGTCCAATTTCTATGTGCCACTGCGATTTGTCAAGCCCTGCATATATATATATATATATATATATATATATATGTACACACACACACCCCCTCCCCAACTACTCTACGTTTTAAGGTATATTTTAGCAAAAATATTTTACAGATGAAAATAAAGAAATTATCACAACATTAAGCAGGGGTTCCTCTGAAATATCAGAATCTGAATGTTATTCTAATTCTAACAAAATCTGGTCTGAAATGGACACAAACGCATATTCAATCAGACTTTCCTGGTTTTAGCTTTCTGATTGAATTTCTTGGTGACTGATCTATTATCATTTTTTTCTCCTTTGTTAGAAGCATACTTAGGCAAACCAAAGTTGTAGTCAAAAGAAAGAACAGATGCATGATTACTTTTGTCTGACTCTATAAGCACGCCAGATGAAGATCGTTTTTCAGAGTCTCTTAAACTTTGTTTCTCACGCAAGGAAGGATTTGAAGGATGGATATCTGACCCATATGGTTTAAATCTTTTATCTCCTTGATTAAAGTCATCAGAAGGATGTCGTCTTTTCATGGGACCAGAATGACTTGCCTTTTCCCTATGATAAGACAGTATTTCACAATATGCATTAGATAAACAGCAACTAAATATGAATAATGAAATAACTACCAAATCAACCAGAATTAATGATGGGATACTTAAGTCTGTGAAATATCTAAGTAGCTACTGAAAAGTAGAGGACAGGCATGGATGTTTTACTACACTTTTCAGCAGAGCTTAGATTGTAAGAGGCTATTGTTATAAAATGTCATCAATATCACAAAGCAAAGTTGTTTACCTGTAATGGTGATTCTCTAGACAGCGTAGTTACTCACCTGTAACAGGTGATCTCTGGGAACAGCAGGAATCAGTCTTCACATATGGGTGACATCAGCACCAACGGAGTCTGCACAGGAATGCTCCCCAGGGTCCAACAGGAAAAGTCTTTGGGAGCACCCCAGTGTGCCTGCTTTCCCAATTCTCTCCTCAGTTGTGTTTGTAGCTGAGAGGAAGTGAAAAACAAATTAACCCTACAACTCCTAGGGGAGGAGGGCAGATTGTGAATACTGATTCCTGCTGTTCCCAGAGATCATCGGTTACAGGTGAGTAACTACACTATCTTCAGGAACAAGCAGGAGTGCAGTCTTAACATTTCGGACTCACTAGCTCCCAGGAAGCAGATTGTCATGGGGGGTGGGGAAGTAGTGATCCCTAAGGTTAAAGCTTATAGCCGAAGAGTGTAGAAACGTTGTGGTCCGTTGGATTCGATTCCAGGAGGCGATACCACCCCCAATGATAGTCTGGTTGCTTGTAAAGTCCAGGACGAAGGGTAGGAGTTGAATTTAAGTCCCAAAGAAGTGCTGGAGTACAGATTGGCCAAAGACAGCATCCCGAAAGGAGTCCCCGTTCAGACAATAGTGTGCAGCAAAAGTATGAATGGAAGAACAGGTAGCTGCCCAACAAATCTCCTCAATGGATACTGAATGGAGATTGGCTATGGAGGTGGCCATGGCCCGCACATTATGAGCAGTGATGTGACCCTTCAAAGAGAGTTCTGCTTGTGCGTAAGCAAATGAAATACAATCTGCTATTAATCTAGATAGAGTTCCTTTTGTCACCTGAAGGCCAAGTTGATTAGGATCAAAAGAAATTAATAATTGAGAGGATTTTCTGTGATCCTTAGTTCTATCCAAGTAGTAAGCCAGCGCTTGCTTACAGTCTAAGGTATGTAGCGCAGCTTCAGCCCAAGATGCATGTGGTCTCGGAAAGAAAACTGGGAGGATTACCAACTGATTCAGATGGAAGGAGGAAACTACCTTCAGAAGGAAATGTGGATGGGTATGGAGAACCACCTTTGTCATGCTGGAACCAGGTATAGGGCAGATCCACTACTGGAGCCTGCAGTTCACCAATGCGACAAGCTGGCATGACGGCGATGAGGAAGATTACCTTCCAAGATAAGAACTTCAGTGAAGTGGCGGATAAAGGCTCAAAAGCAGACTTTAGAACTGCATTGAAGTCCCAGGCCATCGGAGGCAGCTTAATGTATGGCTTGGATAGCAGGACAACCCACATGAAGTGTGCTACTAAGGGGTGTGAAGAGACAGGCTATCCATCCAATGGTTTGTGAGAGGCCGTAATGGCACTAAGATGAATTCTCATTGAGTTAGTTTTAAGACCTGCCAAGGATAAGTGGAGGAGATATTGTAAAAGGGACTTCACCAGGCAAGAAAAGGGGTCAATGCCCTTTGGGGAGCACCAGAGAGCAAACTTACACAACTTGAAGGCATAAGATCACCTTGTGGAATCCTTGTGTGATGCAAGGAGGATATCTTTGACCTCCTGTGGCAGGTTGAGATCAGCGAGCACTAGCCCTTCAGCAGCCATGCTGCGAGACGTAGGAAGTGAAAACCGGGATGGAGGAGCATCCCTTGGCCCTGAGAGAGGAGTTCAGGCACACATCCCAGGCTGAGAGGTTGAGTCTACGCAAGGCGAAGCAGCAGAGGAAACCATGGTTGATGGGGCCAAAAGGAGCCTATGAGAATCAACGAGCCCCTATCGGTCTATAGCTTGAACAGCGTCTTGGGTATCAAAGGGATGGGAGGGAATGCATAGAGCAGACCCTGTCCCCAGTGGAGAACAAAGGTGTCCGGGGCTTGTCGGTGCAGCGAAGGAAGCCTGGAGCAGAAGAGTGGAAGCTGTGTGGTTTTTTAAAAAATGTTTTTATTTATGAATTTTGATCAAAATGACAATAACCAAAAGAAATAAGGTCAATCATAAATTCAAGAAACCAGTACACATGCACAAACTATAACAAAGTAGATTAAGTCCACATTAAGGAACCCAACTGGGATTAACATTAAATCAGAGAAATAAAAAAAAAAAAACAGCAAATAAGGCAAAGCCCATGATAGGAGGTCAATTACAGTTAATCACCCTTCGTCACCTCTAATGCCCTCTGCTTCTCCAAAATAAAGTTTTCCAAATGGGAGACATCTACAAAACCATAAGATGCACCCTCATAATTGATGATACATTTACAAGGGAACTGGAGAAAAAAGGAAGTAGCTCCCTAGTGCCAAAACCTGAGGCTTTAAAGCAAGAAAAAGCCTCCGCTTGAGCTGGGTGCTACTTGAGACGTCAGGGAAAACATTCACAGGATGTCCACAAAACTTGGCTAACTTATGTTTAAAAAAAGCACGAAGAATACGTTGCTTAACATCCCTAGACATAAAGGTCACCAATAAAGTGGAACGCAAATTAATCACATCCAGGGAGTCCTCTAAAAAGGCAGTTAGATTAGAAATGGTAGGTTCTATCACAACAAGTTCACCCTCAACGGGGTTAACCTTCTTAGAGCTGGAGGGGATATAATAAAGCTGAGAAACTTCAATAGGATCAGCAATCATTAGCACGTCCTTAAAATAATTATCTAGCAAGATCTTGGGAGCAAGAAGAGTAGAATAAGGAAAATTCAAAAAAACGAAGATTGCAAGACCGCACAGAATTCTCCAAAGCTTCAAGCTTATTATGCAGAGTCAAAGAATATTTAATACCTGCGGTCTTACGTGCATGTAAAGGCAAAACCTGAGCCTCCAATTTCGAAAGCGCTACGTCAACTGAAGAAACTTTCCCTTCAAGCTGCTGCAGGGAAACTACAGCTTCCTGAGAGAAAGTACACAAAGCATTTAAAGTAATAGACATCTTATCTATATTTATTTATTTATTTATTACAGTTTCTTATATACCGCGCTATTTAGAATCAGCGCGGTTTACATCATAACAAAACGACCATTACGACAAACTGTCAGGTTTTACATTGAACAGGAGTACAAACTTGGATAACTGGGTTAACTATATACATAATCTATCTACACTGCAGTGTGCGGGCATTTCTAGATTGGGTTATTTCTTGGAGGGGATATCTGGTTTAGTTGCTGTCTGGGAAATATTGGCGGAAAAGGTATGTTTTGAGAGCCTTTCTGAACTGATATAGATTGGTAATGGCTCTAATGTCGGGGGGTAGGGTGTTCCAGCATTTTGGTACATAAAAACTGAATGCCCTGTTTGTGGTGTTCGTGTTGGACTTTGTTGAAGCCTTTGGTATTGCTAGCAAGTTTACAGCTGATGTTCTTCTTGCTCTATTGGGGGGGACCATGTGGATTAGATTCGTGAGTGAGAGGGATGAGGTGCCTTTGATTGCCTTAAATGCTAATACAAGGGATTTGAAGGTGATTCTCCCGTGAATTGGTAGCCAGTGCAGCTGTTTGAGAATGGGAGTCACGTGGTCGTTTCTGGATGCACCGTAGAGGACCCTAGCTGCGGCATTCATGGCCAACTGTAAGGGGGTTAGTGTGGATTGGGGGAGACCTTGTAGGATGGCATTTGCAAAGTCAAAATGCGGCAGGATCAGCGCTTGATATATGGTACGGAAATCGTCTGGGTCCAGCAGGGAGCGTAGGTGTTTGAGGGAACGGATTTTGAAGTAGATGGCTTTGACTACGCTGCTTATGTGGCGTCTCATGTCTAGATGTTGGTCCAGGGTAACTCCCAAATATTTTATTGCATCTTTAGTTTGCAAATCAGCTTCCTTGACACTGACGTGGGATGGGGGCGTAAAGTTGGAGTCTCTGGAGATGAAAAGGACCTCTGTTTTTTTATGCTGGATACGTAGGTTCTGTGTCTGGAGCCATGTTGAAACTGCATTGAAACAATCTGTGAGTGGGGTCAGGTCCATGTGGGTTGTGGAGAAAGGCATGTATAAAAGAATGTCATCTGCATATATCATGCAGTTTACGTTGAATGATCTTATGATATTGCATATGGGCTGCATGTAGATATTGAAGAGTAAGGAGGATAATGAGGATCCTTGAGGTACCCCTTGTTTTTGATGGAAGTGGCTAGACTCTTCTGATCCAGACTTCACATATTGCCATCTATCGTCCAGATAAGACTTGCACCATTTTAGTGCCTTGTTGCAGACACCCTTTTCTTTTAGTCTTCCCAGGAGGATTTCGTGACTCACGGAGTCAAAAGCCGCGGCGATGTCTAGGAAAATGAGGACAAAACCTTGATGGATGTTGTCGATTCCTGTGATGATATTGTTGATTAGACCAGTGAGTAGTGTCTCAACCCCGTGATGTTCTCTGAACCCATGTTGGCAGTTATCTAAGGGAGCAACAGAGTCTATGTGATCTAGATTTCAAAGCCCCCCAAACATCCTTTAAGGTGATCTCCGTATCGGGTGCTAGGGTCAAAGGTTCAACCACACTACCGGGCCTAACAAAGAAGACCGGATTAGGAAAACTCATAGGAAAATTAGACTCTCGTACCCTTATCAGAGGACTCCCCGGCAGGAGCAGAGAGCAGCAAAGGAAGAGGACAGGGTGGGGGAGACCTTCCTCCTGAACACAGGGAGGCTCCCTCTGGAGACGACTGCGCAACAGGAAGAGGAGCAAAATGCTTGTCGAGGGGGCCAGCCGGTTTCACAATACTGGCTGGACCTCCCCCGGCACCACTCCCAGCTTTTGCCTTCCGTTTCCCCATAGTAAGAAGCTACATGAGCAAATATACAAAGAAAACAAGAGCAAAAACCCAACTAAAGAAATGAACAAAAACCGTGGGTAGCAGAAGCGAGTTAACACCGCGGTAACACCGCAGTGACGCCAAGGGACGCAGCTCGCCCCTTTGAACATGCCCCTTCGAACCACGCTCCGCGGTTAAGCAAGACAAGAAGTTTTATAAAAAAGAAAAATACAGACAAAAATCAGAGGAGTCCTCACAGCATGTGGGCTAGCTCCCTGATGCCTGTCCGGTGCTCCGGGGAAGACGAGGGTGTCCTGTAGCAGCGCTGCACAGCGACAGCAGACCCAAGGGCTGTTGGATTAGCCCCAGGTACCTCCAGCGAACTTCCCAGCCAAGTCCAGATAGCAAAGGAACTGGCAGCTTTTAAATCCCAATCAGGGGTCCTCACAGCATGCGGGCTAGCTCCCCAGGGATACCTTTCCCAGCCAGTTATCGACTAGTGCTCCAAGAAACTCCACAATTCGGGGTGGCCAGAGGCAACCCTTGGAATAATTGACCACTCAACCGAGGCTCTCTGAGAAGGTGACCAGCCAGGAGACCATCTGACGGGCTTCCAACATGGAACTTGCATAAATGAGCCAGTAGTCCAAGTATGGGAGGACTTGAATGCGCTGTCTGTGCAAGGCTGCCGTGGCCACCACAATGACTTTGCAGTCATCAGGCCAAATGGCAGAATGCAAAACTGAAAATGCTGCCCGAACGTGGCAAAGTGCAGAAAACGCCAGTGATCCTTCCGGAGAAGAATATGTAAATATGATTCTGCTAGGCAGGACGAGGCAAGGAACTATCCCATAAGGGCTACTTGAATTATTGGACATATGATTTTCATGTGAAAAACGGTACATAAAGGGCCCAGTGGACCTCCTTGAGACCCAGACTCTGCTGAAAGGATCACTCCTTATTGGATACCACAAAATAAATGGAATAACGAGCAGAGTCCCTCTTTGCGAGTTGGACCGGTCGAATGGCTCAAAGAAACTGCAGACGTTGGAGGGTGGATTGTACGGCTGCCCTCTTTTGGTATGCTCCGCTGGGCGAAACTAGGAAGGCTTCTTGGATGGGAGAGCATAGCCTTGGCTGACGATGTTGAGGACCCATTGATCGAAGGCCATGTGGACTCACTGCTGGGAAAAGGCATCCGCCCTCCTCGTACTGGCGGTGACGTAGGCATCCCATCCTTTCCTGACTCCCCGAAGGATGTGACCTTTGACCGGCATGAAGTCACAGCAAAGGCCTTTCCGCAGCATGTAAAGGACCGCGGCTTGCCTTCCAAAAGCCGCTGTGGCTCGACTTCCCCCAGGTCCTTGACAAGCTTGTCAAGGTCTTCACCAAGGAGCCACTTGCCTTGGAAGGGGAGCTTAGAGAGGCGCTCCTTAAAGACTGGATCAGCCGACCATTGACAAAGCTAGAGCAATGTAGGAGGGCATAGGCCGCCAGACCTCTACAAACTGATGCCTGAGTGGAGTTTCCTATCCTAATGATCCGAAAGTGCCGTACCCCCTTCAACCGGAATAGCGATGTGCTTAGTGACGGCAGTTATCAGAGTAGCCATCTTTGGATATGCAAAGCACCTGTCCGATCTGCTGCAGACCAAAATAGCGCTGTCCCTAAGGTAGTGCTGTCCCAGATGGCGAGCCATATGCATTAGGCGAATCGCACTTCTGAGATACCATCTGCTAGGGCTCCGGTGGGAAAGGGAAGACCCTGGCGAGCTTTTGACGGCCCTGCAGGAGAGCCCTAGCAGGAAAAAGAAGGCCCTGGCGGGTTTTGGAATGCCCCGCAGGAGAGCACCGGTGGGAAAAGGCTTTTGAATGCCCTGCAGGATCATATCGGCCTGAGAGAGCGCCTAAGGCTGACTGTGCTCTAGAGGATCAGTGAGGTGTAAGCCGTCCACTACTTGAACAATCAGAGCAGGGAGTTCATCCTTGTGGAACAAACGTGTATCCTGTGTGCTGTCTTGCTCATCAGCTCACCATCTTCCCAGTCAGAGGCATCCAGGCTATCCTCGGCTGACAAGGCTTCTTCATCTGGGAAAACAGGTGCACAGGCTGCCACAGCCCAAGAAAAGTTCCTTGAGAGGATGCCCCTTGTTCCTAAGAACTCACTCCTTCCGAGAACGCTTCCGGGACCCCAACGTAGAGTCTAACGAGGTTCTGTGGACTGAACAGGTCTCCAAGCCAGAGATGACAGGGTCCACGTGCCAAGGGTCCAAGCCTAAGGAGCACTAGAAATTGTGAATCTTGGTTCTGAGAAGACTGAGATGGGTTATGAGGCAGCAGCATCTGAGCCGGAGGATCGGCAGGCTGAGGGAAGAGGAGGAGGAGCGACCCTGGAGACCACTGGGGGTGACAGAGCAGCGCGACCCTCCCATTGCTGCCTGACTGTGCGAGAAGACTCCCCCGGGTAAGTAAAGACTCAACCGGGTAAGCGGAACAGGCCAAGCACCCCCTGTGACATAAGTATTTCCACTTGTAGCTGCAGATAGAGCACAGTTACTTACCTGTAACAGGTGATCTCTGGGAACAGCAGGAATTAGTCCTCACATATGGGTACGTCGGAACCGACGGAGCCTGCGCGGGAAAGCTCCCCAGCTTCCTAGAATGGAAGCTTTTGGGACCTCCCACTGCACATGCGCGCTGCCTTCCCGCCTTCCTGAACAGCTCTCCTCAGTTTCGAGTTTATAGCTGAGACAATAGAGAGAGGACAGGAAGACAGATAGATAGAAGATACAACTCCTAGGGGAGGTGGGTGGGTTGTGAGGACTAATTCCTGCTGTTCCCAGAGATCACCTGTTACAGGTAAGTAACTGTGCTATCTCCAGGAACAAGCAGGAATAAGTCCTCACATATGGGGACTCCCTAGCTGAGATGCCTGGGAGATCCCCCTCCAAGGGTTCGCCATCTTCGTATGGATCTCAGGCATCCATCCTGGGAAGGTGGGCAGGAGTTGTCTAAGAATGGAACAGGTGTTTGAGGACAGCCTGGCCAAACAAGGCATCCCGGCGGGAGTCCTTGTCCAAACAGTAATGGGCTGTAAAGGTATGAACCGAGGCCCAGGTAGCGGCTCGACAGATCTGATCAATGGAAACAGAGTGCAGATGAGCCATAGAAGTTGCCATGGCTCTCACATTGTGAGCTGTGACATGGCCCTCCAGAGAAATGTTTTTACTCTGGTAAGCAAAGGAAATACACTGAGCAATCCAATTGGAAAGTGTACGCTTGGAGACTGGAAGTCCCAAATGTGAAGGATCAAAAGCCACGAAAAGTTGAGAAGACTTTCGATGTGGCTGAGTCCTATTAAGGTAAAAGGCTAGAGCTCTTTTACAATCCAGAGTATGAAGGTTCCTCTCTGCACTGGATGCATGAGGAGCCGGAAAAAAAACCGGTAGATATACCTCTTGATTAAGATGAAAAGGCGAGACCACTTTGGCCATAAAGTGGGGATTCGTCCTAAGGACCACCTTGTCATGATGAAATCTTGTATAAGGTGGATTAGCCACTAGAGCCTGCAGTTCGCTGATGCGGCGAGCGGAAGTGACTGCAATTAGGAATAGTACCTTCCAGGAAAGAAATTTCAAGGAGGTAGAAAATAACGGCTCAAAAGGTGGCTTCATAAGCTGACCAAGCACTAGATTCAAATCCCATGCGACCGGGGGGGGTCTGATGGGAGGTTTAGTGAGAGTCAGGCCTCTCATGAATCTTGCAACAAGAGGATGAGAGGAGATAGGTTGTCCATTTATAGGTTTCAGGGATGCTGAAATAGCACTTAAATGGACTCTTACAGAATTCGTCTTAAGGCCTGCATTGGAAAGATGCAGGAGATAGTCTAAGAGGGAATTCAAAGGAAGTGCTAGAGGGTCAAGGCCCTGCTGAGCACACCAAATGGAAAAACGTTTCCATTTGAAAGCATAAGACCGCCTCGTGGAAGGTTTCCTAGAGGCATGAAGGATATCTTTCACAGGTTGAGAAAGATTAAAGTCTGGAAGACTTAAGCCTTCAGTAACCAAGCTCGGAGATGTAGGGATTTGGGGTTTGGGTGCCACAAAGTCCCCTCCTCCTGAGACAGAAGGTCTGGTGCAGCTCCTAAGTCCAGGGAGGATCCCTGGGAGAGCTGTAGAAGCAGAGGGAACCACACTTGGCGTGGCCAGCGTGGAGCTATGAGGATCATAGAGCCGTGATCTCTCTGGAGTTTGAACAGAGTCTTGGGAATCAGCGGAATGGGTGGAAAGGCATATAGGAACGCCTGACCCCAATGGAGGAGAAAGGCGTCCGTGGCCTGAGCTTCCTGACACGGAGTCCTGGAACAGAACCGGGGAAGTTTGGCATTCCACGGACTTGCAAAGAGGTCTATGTCCGGGGTCCCCCATTCCTGAAAGATTCTGCTTATCTGGTCCACGTGTAGGGACCACTCGTGTGGCAGCAGAACTCGACTGAGCCTGTCTGCTCGAGAGTTTTGAACTCCTGGAAGATACACTGCTAGCAGATGAATTTGGTGCTCTCTGGCGAAGGCCCATAATCTGAGAGCTTCGTTGCAAAGCGACAGAGAGCCCGTCCCTCCTTGTTTGTTTATGTAAAACATGGCCACCTGATTGTCTGTCTGAACCAGGACAGTCAGGTTGGCAAGGAGGGTATAGAAGACCTTGAGGGCAAGGTAAATTGCTCGCAGTTCCAGGAGGTTGATATGAAGGGTGGCCTCCTGTGGAGACCAAGTGCCCTGAGTGGAGAGAGTTAGCAGATGGGCTCCCCACCCCAATTGGGAGGCATCTGTTGTGAGGGTTGCTTGGGGTAGCAAGGGCTGAAAGGGAGCCCCCAACAACAGATTCTTGGTGGATATCCACCAATGGAGGGACCAAGACAGACGGTTTGAGGTTTGTATTTGGTCTGAGAGTGCTCCCGACGCCTGAGTCCACTGGGTGGCCAGGGTCCATTGAGCTGAGGAGAGCTGTTCAGGAAGGCGGGAAGGCAGCGCGCATGTGCAGTGGGAGGTCCCAAAAGCTTCCATTCTAGGAAGCTGGGGAGCTTTCCCGCGCAGGCTCCGTCGGTTCCGACGTACCCATATGTGAGGACTTATTCCTGCTTGTTCCTGGAGATTACACTTCTGAACGAGGAGGGCACTGTAAATAAAACGTTCCCCTGAAATAATGTTACACAAAAGGAGAAAGAAAACGCTGCGGCTCTTGCAAGTTGCACAGCTAATTTTCCCGCTCCAAACCAGCCACCGTGGCTGAGAATGCCGTGCGGCTCTGACATTTAAAATGGACGCTGCATCCCCTCCCCCCCCGTGGCTGAGGAAATGGCTGCCGCACATGCCGAATCAGTCCAAACAAAAAGGCGGGACGCAGAGAAACGGAAATACAGCAGTGCGGAAAGCAGGGCAGTGCAGCTGCAGCATTCTCAAAGTAAAGAAAAAAATGCGGTGTCTCTGCGATAGTGACAGCGTGACTCAGCACTCAAAACGGAGGGGGGGGGGGAGGGAAATTCAAACTCCCTGTGTCCTCCTGGAGAAGCAGGAGAGCCAAGGCAGGAGCAGTATTGCAAGAGACTGACTCAGAGCGCTTAGTAAAAATAAAAAGGCTCTCCCTGCTGCCGGCCTACTGGAACCCCCGCTGTACAAGCGCCCGGAGCCTCTGTATCCCAGAACTTAAAGAAGGGCAGCGGACCTGGGGGGGGGGAAGGAACTTACTCACTGTGCCCCATGCGATCGCAGGAATAATAGAGCAGGGGAGCCAAGGCAGACGCTGCAAGAAGGCTGACAAACTGCTGCTGTACCTAAAGCTCTATAAGAACAATGAAGGCTCCCACTGCTGCCGGCCTAGCAGGTACTCATGATCAGGAGGCGGCCTTCCCCTCGCCTAATGGGAGCTCGACTAGTCCTCTTGACCAGGAGCTCAACCAGATCTCCAAGGCGATGAGCTGGAAAATTTCAGAGGGGCACCTCCTGTGCGCCCTGAAAACATCCAGCTAAAATTAATAACTTAAAAGAAAACCTGAAGAGAAAAACAGAAGAACACCAGCATCTGGTGGAGACAGAAAATACTGAGGGTGACCTTTAGGGATACAGTTATATGTCTACCAGGGCTCAACCAATCAAGCTTCTGGTAGTTTTTCTCTGTCTCCAACATCTGCTGGCAGGGGGACTTAACCCATTTGTCTGGCCTGGTCTAGCAGGATGACTTGGAAAAACATATTACATTGAACAGGGGCATCAACTTGGGTAGTAACAGGGAGAAGTAGGTTACAATCTGGGATGTGGTCTGTAGGCTGTCAGCGGTCAGGGTGGTCGGAGCTAAGGGCTGGCGGCAAAGTCTATAGTTTAGCTATGGTATATGGTCATAATACAGTTGGAATAGGCAAGTCTTTATTGCTTTCCTAAAGGTTGACAGGTCAGAGATGGAACGGATTGTGGCAGGGAGGCTGTTCCAAAGAGTTTGTGCGTATAATGAGAAGACTTCGCTCTTAGCAGCTTCGGAACTCTTTCTTATTGCTGAAGGGGTGGCAAGTGTGTTTGTCATCCTCATTCTGTTGTTCAGTGTCCATTGTATGATTTCCGCAAGGGAGTATGCCAAGAGGTTATGCAGTACCTTAAATGTCATCAATAGGGTTTTGTAATTTAGTCGGCTTGCTATTAGGAGCCAATGCAGTTGCTTTAGGGTGGGCGTGACATGTTCAAATCTGGAGGCTCCATACAGGGTTCTAGCTGCAGTGTTCAAGGTTATTTGAAGATGAAGAAGTGAGTATCTTGGCAGGCTGTGGAGAATGATATTTGCATAGTCAAAGTGTGGAAAGATAAGGGCCTGGAATACTGTGCGCAAGTCGGAAGCATCTAGAAGTGGACGTAGATCACAGAGGGTCCTTATTTTGTGGTATACTGCCTTGGTAACGTTTTTTATATGCTTTTCCATACTCCGTCGTTGATCAAGGCTCACTTCTAAATAGCTCACTTCTTGCTTCGTCATCAATTCTGCATCTTTTACCCATAGAGAAGAAGGGGGGATGAAGGATGAATCTTTTGTGATGAATAACACCTTCAGCCTTCTTGAAGTTCTTGAGTTGGTGTTGAGATGTGGTGTACTTAGATTTCAGTAAAGCCTTTGACACCGTTTCGCACAGGCGACTTATAAACAAACTGAGCACCCTAGGGATGAATCCTAAAGCAACTGACCAAGTTAGAAATTGGTTGAGTGGGAGGTGACAGAGTACAGGTAAATGGAGCTCACTCTGATGAGAAGAAAGTTACCAGTGGTGTGCCGGAGGGATCTGTCCTTGGTCCGATTTTTTTTAAACATCTTTGTTAGTGATATTGAGGAAGGGCTGTCGGGTAAGGTTTGCCTGTTTGCGGATGATAACAAACTGTGCAATAGAGTAGACACCCAGAAAGGAAGCGATAACATGAGGAAGGTTCTAGCTAAGCTTGAAGAATGGTCAAGAATTTGGCAGCTGAGATTTAATGGCAAAAAATGCAGGGTTATACACTTGGGCTGCAAAAATCCAAGAGAGCGGTACAGTGTAGGGGACGAAGTACTTCTGTCCACGAAAGAAGAGCAGGACCTTGGCATGACTGTTTCTGATGATTTTAAAGAGACTAAACAGGTAGAAAAGGAGACAGCGGAAGCTAGCAGGATGCTTGGGTGCATAGGGAGAGGAATGGCTGGCAGAAAAAAGGAGGCGACAGTGACTCTCTCTAAGTCTCTGGTGCAACCTCATTTGGAGTATTGTGTGCAATTCTGGAGACCACACCTTCAAAAGGACATAAACAGGATGGTGTCTGTACAGAGAGTGGCTACTAAAATGGCTAGTGGTCTTCGTTATAAAATATATGTGGACAGACAAAGATCTTAATATGTGTACGTTAGAGGAAAGGAAGGACAAAGGAAAGATTTATTTAAAATTGTTTTTATTCTGCACAGAACCTATGCAGATTACACAAAAACATACATAATCAAACACAATCAAAATTAACCAAACATTACATATATTGGCGGTGACAAACAGCTAGACTATTCACCTATGATGAAAATGTAGAGGCGGCTTGCTGGAATAAATGTGCCTTCAACTGGCGCTGAAATGTCAATAATTCAGAAATAGAACACAATTCCTTTGGCAAAGAATTCCAAAGAGTGGGAGCACTCATTGAAAAAAGTCTATTCCTAAATACTTGAAAGTGCATCCTTTTAAATGATGATATATCAAGATGATGTACATCCTGCGAACAAAGTTATCAAATAGGACAATAAAGACGCAACAAGGCTGAAAGACTTAAAGGATCTTGGTGATAAAGACATTTAAAGGTAATAACAATGACTTTATATAAAATCCTGAATTTTATCGGAAGCCAGTGTAAACTAAATAATTGCTGTGAAATATCCTCATGACGCTTGCAGCCAGTCAAAAGATGGGCGATCGCGTTCTGGACAGAGCATAAAGGCTATATCATGCATATAGGAAGACCTAAGAAAAGGCTGTTGCGATATCTAATGATAAAACCACTAATGTCTGAAGAACAGCTCGAAAATTAGTAGCAGAGAAAAAAGGCTTTAACTTTTAAAAAAGATGCAATTTATAATAAGCTCTCTATACAATTTTCTGTATATGCACACGAAAATTCGATTGTGTATCTAAATATATCACCATCTCTAATGGACTTATAGAAGGCAACAATCTTTCACAGGAAACAGCCAAAAACGCTGTATTTTGATAAATCCCAAGACAGATATAAAATTTCAGTTCCTTTTTTACATTTAGTGCTAATTTATTAGCAGTCATCCAAGATTTAATAGTCTCAAGACAAAAGGTGATAAATTTCATAGAGTCTTTACGTGAAAAAGACAAAGGGACAACAAATTGATCATCACCCACATAAATGTGAAATTTTACATCTAAAATGTCAACAATTTTTTGCAAATGAGAAATCTAGATGTTAAAAAGAATGGCAGATAAGGCGCCTGCGGGACACCAGTATTAATAATTCTCCAAGAAGACAATTTATCGGCAGAACGCACCTGTATTTGCCTGTCCATACACCTTCCCCCACAGCACCGATCAACATCAGGCGAGAGGAGCGGGTAAGAAAGACTCTCCTCACCCCCTTCAACCAAGGCCAATCGGCACATCAGGACTGTTTAAAGGAGCGCCGGATCAGGCGCGCCCACGCCTGAGGGCCCTTTGGCGTGGCCTTTAGGCATGGAACGCAGGCAGAAACGTAAAATACTACAGGGGCTTGATGCCAAATCAAGCTGAATCCACCACTTTTAAGTCTAAACAACGTCAGGACCAAGTACTACAAAGACTTCACCACCAGCTTTATCCCTTCAAGGGCACAACCCCCCTCAGGCAGCCACCGTGGTCCTTCACCTGCAGAAACCACTGCACATGCAACACCACTCACTGCTATCAAGGAAGACTCCAAACTGTAAGTAGTACACAATACCTATGGGGCACACCGCTGAAGGAGCCCTCCTTTCCCAGGACACCTCTAGGAGGCGTGAATCACCTCTTAAACCACAGAAAGAGTAGTTACTCACCTGCAACAGGTGTTCTCCAGGAGCAGCAGGAATCAGTCCTCACATATGGGTGACATCGACGTCGATGGAGCCCCTGTGGAGCATTTCCCCAGCTTTCTATGAAAGCCTTTGGGAATACTGCACGCATGCGCGGTCCCCTTCCCGCCTAAAGGTGCCATCTTGGTCAGTCAAATGACATAGCTAAAACCAGCACACAAAAATGTAAAAATAAACTATGTACAACTGCAACTCCCAGGGGAGGAGGGAGGGTTGTGAGGACTGATTCCTGCTGCTCCTGGAGAACACATGTTACAGGTGAGTAACTACTCTTTCTCCAGGACCAAGCAGGAAGTCAGTCCTCACATATGGCGGTGACTCCCTCTAGTCCCAGCATCAAAGAAAGGCTTTTCACTGAAAGGACCTCCACCGGTAGCCCAACGGAGGGCTGGAGGGCAGGAGTTGCCTAAACCTCAAAGAGATTGCGGAGTACTGCCTGGCCAAAAGCACTGTCCCTACAGGACTCCCTCTCCAGACAGTAATGGGCCGCAAAGGTCTGGCTTGAGGAACAAGTTGCAGCCCTGCAGACGTCTACCAACAGTACAGAGCGGAGATGAGCCACTGAGGCAGCCATTGCCCTGACACGATGGGCCGTGACCCGACCCTGCAAAGGAAGGCCAACCGCCCTGTAAGCCCAGGTGATACAGTCAGCCACCCAGATGTACAAGGTACGCTTGGACACAGCTAACCCCAAATTATTAGGGTCAAAAGATATGAAGAGCTGAGTAGCCCTCCTATGCCCCTGCGTACGGTCAAGGTAGAAGGATAAGGCCCTCCTACAGTCCAGGGTATGCAGAACTGCTTCAGCCTGGCTTGCATGAGGCCTAGGGAAGAATGTCGGAAGAACCACCTCCTGGTTGAGGTGGAAAGAGGAGACAACCTTTGGGAGGAACTTTGGATGAGTCCTAAGGACTACCCTGTTCCTATAGAAGCGGGTGTAAGACCTGTCACAGACTAGGGCCTGAAGCTCACTCACTCGCCTGGCCGAGGTTAGGGCTACCAAGAAGAGTGTCTTCCAGGACAGGAAGCGGAGAGGACAAGTAGCCATCGGCTCAAAAGGTGGGCGAGTCAGTTGCTGCAAGACCACATTTAACTCCCACTCAGGAGCACGGATTGGAGGCTTGAGCAAGACTAAGCCTCTGAGAAACCGGGACACCAAGGGGTGAACCGACAGAGAATGTACTACCACCAGTGAGTGGTGAGCTGCTAGAGCTGAGAGGTGGACCCAAACAGAATTGGACTTAAATCCCTGATTGGATAAGTGCAGTAGGTACTGAAGCACTACTGGTACAGCACAGGAGAAAGGATCTTCTGAACGTAGCTGACACCACACAGAAAACCTTTTCCATTTCAGGGCATAGGTTTTCCTAGTGGACTGCTTTCTAGAGGCTAGGAGATCCTCCTCAACCTCCGGAGGTAGGCCCCAGGGAGCCAAAACTACCCTTGCAGCCTCCAAGCCATCAAATTGAGAGCTCTGAGATTTGGGTGCAGAAGGGAACCTTGATCCTGAGAGAGAAGGTCGGACTGCAACACCAGAGGCAGTGGGGGATCCACTGCCAGTTGAAGCAGAAGTGGGAACCAAGGCTGTCTCGGCCATCTGGGAGCTACCAGCAGGACTGAGGCCTTGTCCTGTAGAATCTTGAATAGGGTTCGGGCCACCAAGGGCGTGGGAGGAAACGCATACAGGAGGCCCTGGGACCAGGAAATCAGAAAAGTATCTGCTGCTAGTCGCAGAGGATGCAGTTGCCGGGAGCAGAACCTTGGCAGCTGTTTGTTCAATGGACTGGCAAACAGATCTATGGATGGAAGTCCCCATTTCAGGAAAATCTTCTGAACCACTAAGGGATGGAGCTGCCATTTATGGGGCTGCAGAATCCTGCTCAACCTGTCTGCCAGGTAGTTGTCCTGGCCAGGGAGATACACTGCCTTGAGGAGCATGTTGTGCCTGAGAGCAAACAAGCAAAGGGCCTGTGCCTCCTGACAAAGGAGCCTGGACCCAGTTCCGCCCTGCTTGTTCACATAAAACATGGCTACTTGGTTGTCTGTTTGAACTAGGACAGACTGATGAGCCAGTGTTTGAGAGAAAGTCTTGAGGGCTAAACGAATAGCCCTGAGTTCCAGTAGATTGATCTGCTGTGTGGCCTCCCAGGGAGACCACAGGCCCTGGGTGCACTTGCCCAGACAATGAGCCCCCCATCCTTGCAGGGAGGCATCCGTGGTCAACACCACTGTGAACCCAGGAATCTGAAAAGGCACCCCTTGCAGTAGATTGGGTGGGTGCAGCTACCAGCGGAGGGAGTTCAGAAATTGTCTGGACACCCTTATTCTGTCTCTGAGGCTGCCTGTGGCCTGTGTCCACTGAGTTTGGAGGCACCACTGTGCAGGCCTCATATGGAGCCGGGCATTGGGGGTCACATGTACTGTCGAAGCCATGTGGCCAAGAAGCCTCAGGAAGAGTCTAGCGGAGACCAGTGACCTGCTGAGAAACTGGTTTGCCAAGTTTATCAGTCTTTGGGCTCTGTCTTATGGCAAGCACGCCTTTGCCAGCAGGGAGTCCAACCTTGCCCCTATGAACTCCAAGTTCTGGGAGGGGAGCAAAGTGGACTTTGCGAAGTTTATGACAAACCCCAGGTTTTGAAGAAGAGCAATAGTTCGGAGGGTGGCTTGTCTGGCCTCCTGGCACGTCTGACCCCTGATGAGCCAGTCGTCCAGATAGGGGAAGACAAAGGTACCCTGATCTCTCAGGTAGGCCGTCACCACTGCCAGGCATTTGGTAAAGACCCTGAGAGCGGAGGTGAGGCCAAAAGGCAGTACTCTGTACTGATAATGGTTTCCTCCCACAATGAACCTGAGATACTTTCTGTGGTCTGGATGAATGAGGATGTGAGTGTACGCATCCTTTAAATCTAAGGAGCATAGCCAATCTCCCTGCTGGAGGTAGGGCAGCAGTGTTCCAAGAGTAAGCATCTTGAATTTCTCTTTCTCTAGGAAATTGAGATTTCTGAGGTCGAGAATAGGCCGGAGGCCACCGGTTCTTCTGGGTACGAGAAAGTACCTGGAGTAGAACCCTTGACCTTGGAGGTGGAGAGGCACAGGCTCCACTGCCTTGTCTCGCAACAGACCTTGGAGCTCCTAAAGGAGAAGATCTGTGTGCAGGGGAGGCCTTATCAACGATACATCCCCTGACATTATCTGTATTACTGAAACATGGCTCTCACCTACAGACACTATACTACTAAACCAGCTAACCACATATCAATATGACATATTCAATTGCCAAAGGAATATAAAAAGAGGAGGGGGTGTAATGATTCTCACCAAAAATTACCTAAAATTCACCCTAACAAACCTAAATAATATAGATGGAATGGACATCATTAACATAGAAAATAAAACTATGGCTCTCACCCTCATCTACAGACCCCCATCATCCGATCAGAAAAAACCTCACCCCTATCCTAGAACTTGCATGTACAGCATCACAAAGCAAACCACTTTTACTCCTTGGGGACTTGAACCTTCCATCACTGAACCATTCACAGTCAGATAACTTCATAGACGCTATGTCACAAATGGGGTTTACACAGATAATACATGCTCCTACGCACAAAAAAGGTAACATACTTGATGTAATTTTCCTCCCAGCCACACTCTACAGTCACTTACTACATACCACTCCGAGTATAACTGAAGTACCCTGGTCAGACCACCATCTTATCAAAATCCAGCTACCAGCACAAATCCCAAAAAACAACGGGAGCACAACTCCACATACATCACGCTTCGTACGCTTTGACAAAGACACATTCCTCGATAAAGTACTACCCAAACTAGACACAAGCTCACCAGACATCAACTCAACCATAACACATTGGAATCTAACTATTCAAAAAGCAGCTGTCCACACACAAGTCTTACACAAACAAACAAAAAGACAGAAAAATGGTTCACAAAAGAGCTGTCAAAACTAAAAAAAACAACTGAGGAGACAAGAAAAGAGATGGAGAAAACTAAAATCTGATGAAAACAAATCCCAATATATGCTCTTACTTATGGAATACAAAAACGCAATTAACAAATCAAAAAGAGACTACCACTCCAAAGTAATAAATTCATCCATCAACCGCCCAAGGGAGTTATTCGCGATAGTAAAAACATTAACCAAAACTAATAACACCGAACCTAAACAACAAGCAATAAATATACAAACACTAGCAAAACATTTTGCAGAAAAACTAAAAAACAAAACCACTACCTCAACTCCTGTATTATCAAACACGAAAATCCCACATGAATGGACAAGTTTCCAGTTGGTAGAACAAAAACAACTCCTCAAAATCATAACTATGATAAACACCACCACTTCCCCACTCGATCCATGCCCCGTGTCATGGATTAAGAGTGCAAGAGATGAACTGGTGGTAAATATACAATACATCGTTAACCAATCCCTTTCACAGGGCATCATGCCTGATGCCCTAAAACTCACAACACTCCGACCAATAATAAAGAATAATAAGCTCGACTCAAAAGACCCGAATTCATACAGACCCATAGCCAGCATTCCATTCATAGCCAAAATAATAGAGGAAAACAATTCAAATTCAGTTACAAGAACACATTGATGAACACAAACCCCTTGACTCACACCAATTTGGTTTCCGCCCATTCCATGGAGTAGAAACCCTCCTAATCACCCTTATGGACTTCCTCATCAAGGGCACAGATGACAAACATCAAGGCTTCTTACTCCTATTTATAGATATCTCTGCCGCCTTCGATAACATTAATCACATGACACTGATCAACAGATTAGAAAACCTAGGAATAGGCGGGATTGTCCTTAACTGGTTCAAATCCTATATTTCACATAGATTAATACGAGTCCAAATTGACCAACAAGCATCAGAAACATTCCCTCAAGGACAGGGAATACCCCAGGGATCAGCCCTTTCAGCCCTCTTATTTAACTTGTACCTGCAACCGATAACAGACATATTTAAAAAACACAGGATTAACCATTTTATATATGCCGATGACATCATGTTAGCTATCCCCATAAATGCTAAAAACCCTACATATGACTCGCTATCCAAATGCATGGCTGAGACCTCCTCCTGGATGGAAACGAACCACCTTAGCATAAATCTCAAAAAAACTGAGGCAATGTTTGTGACAAGACCACCCACGACTGAGAACACATACCCAGAAACAATCACAATCAACAAAACCTCCATACCCGTCAGAAAACAGGTAAAATACTTAGGAGTAATAATAGACCACACCCTCACCATGCTACCACACATAAAACAAATAGTAAAAACCATTTTCTATAAACTCAAAACTATTCAGCACCTAAGGCCACTCCTTGAAACACAAGACTTTAGATCCGTAGTAAGTACACTGATCACCCCACACTTCGACTATTGCAATAGTCTCCTAATAGGCCTCCCCCAAAAAAGCATATACCTTCTCCAAAGAGCACAAAACATCTGTGCAAAGGTAATCTCTAAAGCTCGCCTAACAGACCACGTAACCCCAATACTGCTGGAACTCCACTGGCTCCCTATAAACAGCCGAATCAAATATAAGATTATCCTAACAACCTATAAACTCATAAATGACATAACCCCTTCACACCTATCCACATTACTGCAATCTCCAACATCGACAAGGACCCTCAGACAGAACGCGGCCCACTCCCTCATCATACCAAAAGCCATCCGTAAAACTAAGAATTCCACTAGCTCCAGAGCATTCTCATTCACTGCCCCTACACTCTGGAACGACCTCCCTATTGAACTTCGCACCATAAGAGACCTCACCCAATTCAGAAAAGAATTAAAGACCTACCTGTTCACTGAACACTTCGAAATCCCCTATACCCCCAAAGCCAGCTCCACAACAAACATGGTCACACATACACAAACTCCCTTAATCCCCTAACCCAACAATGTAACCACAAGACTTTTCCCCCCCTCACACCTTGAAGACGAAAAAAGGAACTAAATTCCAGCACCTCCACCAATTCATGCCCCACAGACCACACACAACAAATACTGTAACAATTCATTTGTATATAGTTTAATATGTTTGATTTAATACCTATAAATTTTATATTGACTGTTTAATGTAAATAGTTGATTTCTATTGTTCTATGTTCTATGTAAAATGTATACAAACTGTGTACATGACTGTTAACTTGTTATATGTAAACCGCACTTGATCTCTGGAAGGGGCGGTATAAAAGAAATAGTTAAATAAATAAATAAAATAAAATAAATAGAATATAGTCCTTGTGGATGATGCTTAGCACCCAACTGTCTCCAGTGATGAGTGGCCACCTGTGGGCAAACAGGGTAAGTCGACCTCCTGTGCAAGGTTGGGAGAGCAGGGACGGAGAGGCTATGCCTAAGGAGTCAAAAACCCCCTCCCTGCTGAGTGGGAGCAGGGGCCGGAGGCTTGGGGGTCCTCTGCCTACGGGGCCCATTACCCTGCCCCTTGGCCTGCTGACCCTGTGGGGGAGCCTGGGAGGCCTGGTACTGTGGGTACTGTTTGTAGGCAGTGCCCTTCCTCGGGTAAAAGGGCTTTTTACCCGAGCCCTTCTTTTTGTGAGAAGGGGCAGAAGTCTTTCGAGACAGCCTTGTCCTCGTGAGGTGCTCGGTTTCGAGCTGTGTGGCCGTCTCGGTCATGGGCTTGCCAAAATGGTTCTCACCTCGGCAAGGGACGTTGACCAACTTCTCCTGAACCCACGGTTCGAGGTCGGATGACTGCAACCACGCCTGGCGTCGGGCCGTGATGCCGGCTGCCGCAACACAGGCCGAAGCCTCGAAGCCATCGCAGGCAGCGCGGGACATAAACTTGGAGCATTCCTGTATCCCCGAGGACAAGGACTTGAACCTCTGCAAGGGTTCCCCGGAGAGACTAGCCGAGAACCCGGCCAGCTCCTTGGCTAGGTCCCGCAAGTACATGCCCATGTACAGCTGGTAAGACTGGACACGGCAAGCAAGCATCGAGCCCTGGAAGCATTTTCTACCAAAGCCATCCAGGTTCCGGGCCTCCCTGCCAGGGGTCACCGCGGAGTGCATCTTCTGACTTTTCAGGCGATGCATGGTCGATTCCACCACCATGGAATGGTGTGGTAGCTGCGCCTTCTGAAACCCAGTGCTCTTTCGGAGTCGATAGATGGAATCGACCCGCTTGCTTAGAACCGGCGCCGATGCCTACCACATCCAGAAGAGGAGCCGTTCCAGCATCAGAGGAACCGGAACAGTAAAGGCCTCCTTCGGAGGAGAGTCATACTGTAGGGCCTCGAGCTCCTCGGCTCGAGGCTCCTCCTCGGGGTCCGCAGGGATAGCCAACGCAGTGGCCATATCCCGGACGAACTCCGAGAACCGGGTATCCTCCGGAGGGGATCTACTCCAGGGCTCAGACTGCGGTGAGTCCGATGGGACGCACCGAGTCTGGAAGGTGTCCGGGGACTCCTCGTCCTCCGTCTCCCAGGTGGACTCGTCCGATGAGGAATCGGGCTCCGACCGCGCTGGGCCTGTGAGCACCCGCCCCGATGCCGAAGGCACCGGCATCGACGCCCTCGGTCCCGAGCGGGAGGTCGAGGGAGACCGCGACCAAGGTCGACCTCGAGCCTTCATGGTCTCGAGTATAGGCTCGGTCTCCGGGGTCGATTTCGATGTCCCGGTGGTTGGGGCAGATGCGCCAGACAGGCTGGCCATCAGCGCCTGCTGCTGTTCCATGAAGGCAGACAATCTGCACTCCAAGGCTGTCAGCCTGAGACCCAGCTCAGGAAACTCAGCAGCCACCGACTCGGGCCCCGGCGGCGCTGGGCCCGACGTCGGCTCTCTGGGAGGAGAGTCCACGAGGACAAAAGGACTTACGTGTCCAGCAGACTCCGACTCCACACGAGGTACTTTTGGAGGCTTCTCCTGTTCCACGGGCCCGGGGCGGCGGTCGGGGGTCTGAGACCTAGCTCTCGAGGAGCCAGGGACCTCCTCCTCCAACGCCCTCGCGAGCTGCTTCTTCCTCTTTTGTTCCCAGTCGGGGGACCCCCTGTCCGAGGAGCCCCGACGGTGCTCGGGATCAGATTCCCAAGATGTCAAGGCCTCAGACGAGGTCCGAGCCCGGCCGGAGGCTGAGTCGGAGAAAAGCCTTTCCTTTTGGTGCTGACGACTTTGGAGGACATTTTCCCACAAGGTCCACAGATCTTAGGATCGTGGTCAGGACCCAGGCACCGAAGGCAGCAGTCGTGTGTGTCGGTGAGAGACATTAGTTTCTTGCACCGATCACACTTCTTGAAACCACTGGAAGCCATCGGGGAAAAAAGAGTCCCCGCGAGGTCAAAGGACCGGCCTTCCAGGGAAAAAGAAAAAAGGGCGTGAACGCCAGCCACGAAGGGCAAAAACCGAAAAAATAAGATCGGGCTTGATACCGGTGTACCGAACCCGGCAGGAGGGGAACTGGCGTCGAATCGGAGAAAAAATAGCAAAGGAATCGCAAAAAAACCCAACTATTTTCCGGGAGTACTAGGACACACGTCAGACAGGCTTCACGGAAAAAGAGAGACTGACCAAGATGGCACCTTTAGGCGGGAAGGGGACCGCGCATGCGTGCCTGCATTCCCAAAGGCGTTCATAGAAAGTTGGAGAAATGCTCCGCAAGGGCTCCATCGACGTCGAGGTCACCCATATGTGAGGACTGACTTCCTGCTTGGTCCTGGAGAACACTTCTTAAACCCAGTGGCCAGGTTTTGTGACATATCGGCCGTACAGTAGCTGCACTGAAATCAAACGGCTTGATTTTGAAAGAAATTTTCTCGCGGCCGGATCATCAATGTCTAAGAGGGCAATGGTACTGTAGAAAATAAAAAACTAAGCGGGCAAAATACTAATTAACTAAAGTAAAGAAAGTCAAAACCGTGAAGGTCGGTGGGTTATAGTGAAACCCTTCCCAAAGACTGACAGAATTCCCAAGGAGGAATGAAATGTTACTCAAGAAGAATCATTAATGCGTCCATTGGGCTCCGCGGAAAAATGAAGACTGAAGAAAAATGGCACCACAGCAGCAGGTGGGAAGATGACACGCATGCACAGAGGAGGCTCGGCTCCCAAAAGCTTCGAGAAGTAGCTGGAGATTACGCCTGTGTGGGATCCTTCAGATGACTTCACCCATACATGAGGACTTATTTCCTGCTTGTCCATGGAGAACGCGTAGTTACTCACCTGTAACAGTTGATCTCCAGGAACCGCAGGAATTTAGTCCTCACATATGGGTATCGTCGGTACCGACGGAGTCTGCGCGGGAACGCTCCCCAGCGTCCAATAAGAACGCTTTTGGGAGCATCCCTCAGCATATGCATGCTGCCTTCCAGCCTTTAAAACTGTCCCTCTTCAGTTAAGTTTGTAGCTGAGTGAAAGTTTAGAGGGAGAGAGGAGACAGAGAGACAACTCCTAGGGGAGGTGGGTGGGTTGTGAAGACTAAATTCCTGCTGTTCCCGGAGATCACCTGTTACAGGTGAGTAACTACGCTATCTCCAGGAACAAGCAGGAATGTAGTCGTCACATATGGGGACTTCCTAGCTGAAGATGCCAGGGAGATAGCCCCAGGAAGCTGCCACCTATAATAAGGTGGGCCATGCTTCCTCCCATGGATCTCTGGCATTCCACCAGGGTTCGTGGGTAGGAGTTGAATTAGGTCTGAAAGATTTCAAAGAACAGCTTGGCCAAAGAAGGCATCCTGATGGGAGGCTTTATCCAGGCAGTAGTGGGCTGTGAAGGTGTGAACCGAAGCCCATGTGGCTGCTCGACAAATATCATCGATAGACACAGAGTGGAGATTAGCCATGGAAGTAGCCATGGCTCTCACATTATGAGCTGTGACATGGTCCTGAGGAGGAAGACCCTTACTCTCATAAGCAAAGGATATGCAATGGGCAATCCATTTAGATAAAGTTCTTTTGGAGACTGGAAGTCCCAAATGACTAGGGTCAAAAGCTATAAGAAGTTGTGAGGACTTTCTATGTTGCTGTGTTCTTTGTATGTAAAAGGCTAAGGCCCTTTTACAATCCAAAGTATGAAGGTTTCTTGCTGCATTAGAGGCATGAGGCCTCGGAAAAAATACAGGAAGATAAATTGATTGATTCAAATGAAAAGGCGAAACCACCTTTGGCATAAAGTGTGGATGAGTTCTAAGAACAACCTTATCATGATGAAACCTAGTATAAGGAGGATCAGCCACTAAAGCTTGCAATTCACTAATGTGACATGCAGAGGTGATTGCAATTAGGAAGATGACCTTCCAGGTCAAAAACTTAAGGGCTGCAGTGGCTAAAGGCTCAAAAGGCGGCTTCATAAGCTGCCCGAGAACTAGGTTTAGATCCCATGCCACCGGAGGTGGCTTGATGGGAGGTTTGCTTAATAGAAGGCCTCTCATAAATCTTGATGAGTGGATGCAATAGCACTAAGATGGACTCTTACTGAATTGGTCTTTAGACCAGAATTTGATAAGTGAAGGAGATACTCTAGTATCAATTCCAAGGGTATGGCAAGGGGGTTTAATCCCTTCTTGCAGCACCATATAGTAAAACATTTCCACTTGAAGGCATAAGATCTTCTAGTGGAAAGTTTCCTAGAAGCCTGAAGGATATCTTTTACCTGTTGGGACAGGTTGAGATCCTGGAGGTCTAAGCCTTCAGCAACCAGGCCGTGAGGTGCAGGGACTGGGGATTCAGGTGCCATAGCGCCCCGTTCTCTTGAGAAAGGAGATCTGGAGCATGCCCTAACTCCAGAAGTGCTGCTTGAGAGAGGTGTAGAAGCAGGGGATACCACATTTGGCATGGCTATCGTGGTGCTATGAGAATCATGCGACCCCCGTCTCACTGAAGCTTGAAGAGTGTTTTGGGGATGAGGGTAATGGGTGGGAAGGCATAAAGGAAGTCCTGGCCCTAGTGAAGGAGGAAGGCATCCCTTGCCTGACATTTGTGAGCCAGAATCCTGGAACAGAACCGGGGAAGTTTGGCATTCAGTGGACTTGCAAAGAGGTCTATGTCTGGAGTGCCCCAGAGATGAAATATCTTTGCCACCTGGTCTAGGTGAAGGGACCACTCGTGAGGCAGCAGTACTCGACTGAGTCTGTCCGCCCAAAGGTTTTGAATGCCTGGAAGATATACCACTAGAAGGTGAATTTGATGCTCTCTGGCGAGGGCCCACAGTCGTAAAGCTTGTTCAGCCCTGCTTGTTCACATAGAACATGGCTACTTGATTGTCCATCTGGACTAGGACAGTTTTGTAGCTGAGCTGGGCATGGAATACTTGAAGAGCTAAATAGATTGCTCTTAATTCCAGGAAGGTTATGTGTAAACCAGTCTCCTGTGGAGTCCAGGATCCCTGGGTAGGGAGATGATTCAGGTGTGCTCCCCAACCCACCTGTGATGAATCTGTCGTCAGGGTGGCCTGAAAAAGGGGTTGATGAAAGGGAGACTCCACTGTCAGATTTTCTAGTGATTGCCACCATTGGAGGGAAAAAATTAGACGTTGAGAGTTTACTATTTTGTCCAACAAATGACCTGTGGCCTGTGTCTACAGTGTGGAAAGGGTCCACTGAGCTGCTCGCATGTGGAGGCGAGCATATGGGACTACATGAACTGTGGATGACACATGTCCCAGTAACTGCAGTAGCTCTCGAGCAGTGAGGGAGGATTTGCCTGCTGCTTGAGAAGCTAGTTGCATTATGCGAAGACACCAGGCCTGAGGAAGAAAAGCTTATCGCTGCTTGGTATCTAGACAGGCTCCTATGAATTCCAGGCATTGGGAAGGAACTAGTTGAGATTTTGGGAAGTTTATTACCAATCCCAAGTATTGGAGGATTCGCATTGTATGGGAAAGTGCAGTGCTGGCCTCTGCAACTGTAGGGGCTCAAATGAGCCAGTCGTCTAAGTAAGGGAAGATGAAATTCCCCAGGGTTCGTAGAAATGCAGCTACTACTGCCATGCATTTCGTGATTACCCTTGGTGCTGAAGCCAGACCAAAGGGAAGAACCCTGTACTGGAAATGTTTTCCCCTGAAAAGGAAACGTAAGAATTTCCTGTGATCTGCATGGATGAGAATGTGAGTGTATGCATCCTTTAAGTCTAGAGAACAAAGCCAATCCTGGCTTTGAAGGTATGGCAGGAGAGTTCCTAGAGAAATCATTTTGAACTTCTCTCGAAACAGATATTTGTTCAATTCTCTGAGGTCCAGAATGGGTCTGTGTCCTCCTGTTTTCTTGGAATAAGAAAATAGGGGGAGTAGAACCCTGCACCCCTTGAAGAATGGGTACCTCTTCTATTGCCCCTTGGGCAAGAAGTGTCGAGACCTCGTAATCTAGCAGATTGTCTGCGGAGGTTTGAGAATTGAATTGCTTTAGAATTGTACGAGGGGGCATGCTGTGAAAATGAAGCTTGTACCTGTCTCCTACAATGGACAAAGTCCTATCTTCTGCTGTTATCTGATGCCATCTGTTGGCAAAGTGGCATAACCTGCCCGGGATATTGGGGGGTTGGGGACCCCTCAGAGGCAGGAAGGCAAAGCTCTCTAAGAAGGAGTCAAAACCCTTGAGGGGGCTGAACCTTGAGAGCTGGTTGGGCTCTCAGGCCTTTTGGCTTCTTTTGCTGTCTAGTTTGTCCCTTTTGGGCAACCTGACCGTGAGTTTGACTCTGCTGGGTATAGGAAGGATAAAACGTCCTCTTTTTGCTGAAAGAGGGGTTTTTATAAGGCTTCTTTTTGGCTGGAGTGGCTGTAGACTTTGACAATCTATCTAAAGTAGTATTGTCAGCATCTAACCCGTTAGCCTTTTCCTGCCAGTTCTTGCCAAAGAGATTCTCCCCCGTGCAAGGAATGTTGCCTAACTTGTCCTGTACCCAAGTCTCCAAGTCTGATGCCTGTAGCCAGGCAATCCGTCGTGCGCCAATGGCAATAGCAGATGTTCTGCTGATACATTCGAAGCAGTCAAAGGCTGCACGATTAACAAACTTGGAGACATCTTGAGCATGATTAACTAGAGCAAGAAATCTTGTCATCTGGGAGAAATGGGCTCATAAGTTCCAAGTCTCCTGTGATTTCCTTGAGGAACATTCCCATATATAGAATATATGAACTGATCCTAGCTGAAAGCATGGAAGCTTGAAAAGTTCGGTGCCCAAAAGCATCCAGAGTCTTGCATTCACGACCTGGAGGATTGGATGCATGCCTCTTTGCACTGTTCATCCAACGCATGGCTGATTGCACTACCATTGAATGGTGTGGCAGCTGAGTTTTCTGAAATCCAGGACATGGCGGAACGCGATACATAGTATCAAGTCTCCTAGAGTGAGGAGAAGTAGTCAGAGGTGTTTCCCACATTCTGAGTATCAAGTTATGCAGAATTTCATGGATAGGCAGAGTGACTGCCTCCTTAGGAGCTTTAGGATATTGGAGAATTTCCAATTCCTTTGCTCTGGGTTCCTCTTCAGGCGCTACTGTGATTAAAAGATCTTTGGCCATATCATGGATGAAATCTTGAAAAGACATGTCCTCTGGAGGTGACATTCTGCGTTGGGGAGAAGAGGGATCTTCTGGGAGAAAACCTCTAGTGCCAGCAGAATTGTCAGAGTCTTTGGAATCGGAAGAATCGAAGTATTCCTGACCCCGATGCTCCAGCAAAGCACGGTCCCGGTACTGATTGAAGTCGGTACCGAGCTGACCCGATACCGAGCTGTCGATTCCAGCCAGAGATGGCATGGGAAGAGTTCCCACCGGGGCCGGTACCATCGGTACCGGTATCTGTACCAGTGTCAGTACCGCATCGGTGCCGTTGGACCACCGGTACCCCAGCTGAAAGAAGAGCTGCGATGCTGCGCTCGATAGCGAGGAACCTCTGGTCTATCGACGCTGCTGATGCCTGGGTGTCGGTACCGGTAAAAACGGCTGGAACCCCTGAGCATGGCACAGGTAGTTCTTGCGAGGTTGAGGCCTCAAGAACATCCTGAAGCCCCATCGATGCCTTGGAAGCCGAAGCCTCCCGCCGGGGCTGTTTTGCCGGTGTGGTTTCCTCAAGGGCAATGCCAATGGCCTCTCGATGCTTAGCAGGAGAGCTACCCTTTGAGGACTGGCTTTTATGTTTAGTTACCTGAGATCCATGGCGGGAAGAAGAGGCCCTTGACGATGTTGATGCAATGGATCTGGCATCCGAAGAAAAGAGGGTACCGAGCTTTGTCTTCCTCTTTTAGTCATCCCCATACAGGAGAGACATTCAGTTGGAGAATGTTCAGGTCCTCAACATTTAAGACACCAATCATGGGTGTCAGTGACGGAGATAGTACCGTCACACTTAGAATATTTTTTTAAAACAACTAGTTGGCTTTTCCATGTTTTAGGAATATGGGACCTAGTGCCCAAAATGGCGCCTAGCACCAAAGAGAAAAATTTCTGAAGAGAAACAGTCTAAAGCTTAAGTTATTTATTTATTTTTTTTGAAAAGAAAAGAAAAGAACCAGCAGTACCGGTAAGGTTGTGCGGTAGACAAACGCGACCCCAAGAAAAGAAATTTAAAAATGGAATTTTCTGCAGTGACAGTGAATAGATCCTGTCGGCTCGGCGGAAAACGAAGAACTGAAGAGGGACAGCTGGAAAGGTGGGAAGGCAGCACACATGTGCTGAGAGATGCTCCCAAAAGCGTTCCTATTGGATGCTGGGGAACGTTCCTGCGCAGGCTCCGTTGGTACCGACGATACCCATATGTGAAGACTACATTCCTGCTTGTTCCTGGAGATCTAGGTTTAAATCCCATGCCACTGGTGGTGGCCTGATGGAAGGCTTTGTTAATAGAAGACCTCTCATAAATCTTGATATGAGTGGATGAGAGGAAATTAGTTGTCCATTTAGAGGCTTATAGGAAGCTGCAATTTCACTAAGATGGACTCTTACTGAATTGGTCTTTAGACCAGAATTTGATAAATGAAGTAGATACTCTAGTATCTATTCCAAAGGTATTATAAGAGGGTTTAACCCTTCCTGTGAACACCATATAGTAAAACGTTTCCACTTGAAGGCGTAAGAGCGTCTTGTTGAAGGTTTTCTATAAGCCTGAAGGAAATCCTTTACCTGTTGGGAAAGGTTGAGGTCCTGAAGGTCTAAGCTTTCAGCAACCAGGCCCTGAGATGCAGGGACTGGGGATTCGGGTGCCATAGCATCCCGTTCTCTTGGGAGAGGAGATCTGGAGCATAGCTTAACTCCAGAGGTGAAGCTTGAGAGAGATGTAGAAGCAGGGGATACCACTTTTAGTATGGCCACCGTGGCGCTATGAGGATCATATGACCTCTGTCTCTCTGAAGTTTGAAGAGTGTTTTGGGGATGAGGGGAATGGGTGGGAAGGCATAGAGGAAGTCGTAACCCCAGTGAAGAAGGAAGGTGTCCCTTGCCTGGCAATTTTGAGCCGGAATCCTGGAACAGAACCGGGGAAGTTTGGCATTCAGTGGACTTGCAAATAGGTCTATGTCTGGGGTTCCCTAGATCTGAAATATCTTGGCCACCTGGTCTAGGTGGAGAGACCATTCGTGAGGCAGCAGTACTCGGCTGAGTTTGTCTGCCCAAAAGTTCTGAATGCCTGGAAGATATACCATGAGAAGATGAATTTGATGCTCTCTGGCGAGGGCCCATAGTCGTAAAGCTTCTTTGCATAACGACAGAGAGCCTGTTCCCCCCTGCTTGTTCACGTAGAACATAGCTATTTGATTGCCCGTTTGGACTAGGACTGTCTTGTAGCTGAGCTGGGCATGGAATACTCAAAGAGTTAGGTAGATTGCTCTGAGTTCCAGGAGGTTTATGTGAAGACAAGCCTCCTGTGGAGTCCAGGTACCTTGGGTAGAGAGATGATGCAGGTGTACTCCCCATCCCACCTGTGATGCATCTGTTGTTAGGGTGGCCTGGAATAGGGGTTGCTGGAAAGGAGACCCCACTAGAAGATTTTCCAGTGATTGCCACCATTGTAGCGACAAGATCAGTTGTTGTGAGTTTGATATCTTGTCCGACAGACGTCCTATGGCCTGTGTCCACTGTGTGGATAGGGTCCACTGGGCTGCTCGCATATGAAGGCGAGCGTAGGGAACCACATGAACTGTGGATGCCATATGTCCCAATAGCTGTAGTAGTTTTCGAGCAGTTAGGTAGGACTTTATCACTGCTTGAGAAGCTAGTTGCATTATACGAAGACAGCGGGGTTGTGGGAGAAAAGCCCTTGACAGTCTGGTATCTAGACAAGCTCCTATGAACTCTAGGGACTGAGACGGAGCAAGTTGGGATTTTGGGAGATTTATGACCAATCCCAAGTATTGAAGGATTCGCATTGTGCGAGACAGTGCAGAGCTGGCTTCTGGAACTGTGGGGGTTCGAATGAGCCAGTCGTCCAAGTAAGGGAAGATGAATATTCCCAGGGTTCGCAGAAAGCGTAGTTACTCACCTGTAACAGGTGATCTCCGGGAACAGCAGGAATTTAGTTCTCACATATGGGTATCGTCGGTACCGATGGAGCCTGCGCGGGAACGCTTTTGGGAGCATCCCTCAGCACATGCGCGTTGCCTTCCCGCCTTTCCAACTGTCCCTCTTCAGTGAAGTTTGTAGCTGAGTGAAAGGATAGAGGGAGAGAGGAAAGAGACAAAGAAAGAGAGAGACAACTCCTAGGGGAGGTGGGTGGGTTGTGAGGACTAAATTCCTGCTGTTCCCGGAGATCACTTGTTATAGGTGAGTAAGTACGCTATCTCCAGGAACAAGCAGGAATGCAGTCCTCACATATGGGGACTCCCTAGCTGAAGATGCCAGGGAGATATCCCCAGGAAGGTGCCACCGTCGAAGGTGTGAATCCTTCCTCCCATGGATCTCTGGCATCCCACCAGGGTTGGTGGGTAGGAGTTGGTTTAGGTTTGAAAGAGATTTTGAAGAACAGCTTGGCCAAAGAAGGCATCCTGACGGGAGTCTTTATCTAGGCAGTAGTTGCCTGTGAAGGTGTGTACCAAAGCCCAGGTGGCTGCTCGACAAATGTCATCGATAGACACATAGTGGAGATTAGCCATAGAAGCTGCCATGGCTCTCACATTGTGAGCTGTGACATGGTCCTGAAGAGGAAGACCCTTACTCTCATAAGTAAAGGATATGCATTGGGCAATCCATTTAGAAAAGTTCTTTTGGAGACTGGAAGTCCCAAATGACTAGGGTCGGAAGTCCCAAATGACTAGGGTCAAAAGCTACAAAATGTTGCGAGGACTTTCTATGTTGCTGTGTTCTTTGAATGTAAAAGGCTAAGGCTCTCTTACAATCCTAAGTATGAAGGTTTCTTTCTGCATTAGAGGCGTGAGGCCTCGGAAAAAATACAGGAAGGTAAATTGATTGGTTTAAATGAAAAGGCGAAACCACCTTTGGCATAAAGTGTGGGTGAGTTCGAAGAACAACCTTATCATGATGAAATCTAGTATAAGGAGGATCAGCCACTAAAGCTTTCAATTCACTAATGCGACTGGCAGAAGTGATTGCAATCAGGAAGATGACCTTCCAAGTCAAAAACCTAAGGGCTGTAGTGGCTAAAGGTTCAAAAGGCGGCTTCATGAGCTGCCCGAGAACTAGATTTAGATCCCATGCTACCGGTGGTGGCTTGATAGGAGGTTTAGTTAATAAAAGGCCTCTCATAAATCTTGATAGGAGTGGATGAGAGGAAATTGGTTGTCCATTTAGAGGCTTAGAAGAAGCTGCAATTGCACTAAGATGGACTCTTACCGAATTGTTTTTTAACCCAGAATTCGATAAGTGAAGGAGATACTCTAGTATCGATTCTAAGGGTATGACAAGGGGGTTTAATCCCTTCTTGGAGCACCATATAGTAAAACGTTTCCACTTGAAGGCATAAGATCTTCTTGTGGAAAGTTTCCTAGAAGCTTGAAGGATATCTTTTACCTGCTGGGACAGGTTGAAATCCTGGAGGTCTAAGCCTTCAACAACCAGGCCTGAGGTGCAGGGACTGGGGATTCGGGTGCCATAGCGTCCCGTTCTCCTGGGAAAGGAGATTTGGAGCATGCCCTAACTCCAGAGGTGCCGCTTGAGAGAGATGCAGAAGCAGGGAATACCACGTTTGGCCTGGCCATCGTGGTGCTATGAGAATCATGCGACCCCTGTCCCTCTGAAGCTTGAAGAGTGTCTTGGGGATGAGGGGAATGGGTGGGAAGGCATAAAGGAAGTCCTGACCCCAGTGAAGGAAGAAGGCATCCCTTGCCTGACAGTTGTGCGTCTGAATCCTGGAACAGAACCGGGGAAGTTTGGCATTCATTGGACTTGCAAAGAGATCTATGCCTGGAGTGCCCCAGAGATGAAATATCTTTGCCACCTGGTCTAGGTGGAATGACCACTTGTGAGGTAGCAGTACTCGACTGAGTTTGTCTGCCCAAAGGTTTTGAATGCCTGGAAGATATACCACTAGAAGGTGAATTTGATGCTCTCTGGCGAAGGCCCATAGTCATAAAGCTTCGTTGCATAACGACAGAGAGCCTGGCCCGCCCTGCTTGTTCACATAGAACATGGCTACCTGATTGTCCGTCTGGACTATGACTGTCTTGTAGCTGAGCTGGGCGTGGAACACTCAAACAGCTAAATAAATTGCTCTTAACTCCAAGTTTATGTGTAAACCAATCTCCTGTGGAGTCCAGGTGCCCTGGGTAGAGAGATGATTCAGGTGTGCTCCCCAACCCACCTGTGATGCATATGTTGTTAGGGTGGCTTGAACGAGGGGTTGATGGAAAGGAGACCCTACTGTCAGATTTTCTCGTGATTGCCACCATTGAAGGGACAAAATTAGTCGTTGAGAGATTGTTATTTTGTCCGACAAATGATCCGTGTCCTGTGTCCACTGAGCTGCTCGCATGTGGAGGCGAGCATATGGGACTACATGAACTGTGGATGCCATGTGTCCCAGCAACTGCAGTAGTTCCCGAGCAGTGAGGGAGGATTTGCCTGCTGCTTGGGAAGCTAATTGCATTATGCGAAGACACCGGGCTTGTGGAAGGAAAGCCCTTGCCTTTCTGGTATCTAGACAGGCTCCTATGAATTCCATGCATTGGGAAGGAACTAGTCGAGATTTTGGGAAGTTTATTAGCAATCCCAAGTATTGGAGGATTCGCATTGTACGAGGAAGTGCAGTGCTGGTCTCTGTCACTGTGGAGGCTCAGATGAGCTAGTCGTCTAATTAAGGGAAGACAAAAATCCCCAGGGTTCGTAGAAATGCAGCTACTACTGCCATGCAGTTCGTGAATACCCTTGGTGCTGAAGCCAGACCAAAAGGAAGAACCTGTACTGGAAATGTCTTCCCCTGAAAAGGAAACGTAAAAATTTCCTGTGATCTGGATGGATAAGAATGTGAGTGTATGCATCCTTTAAGTCTAGAGAGCAAAGCTAGTCCTGGCTTTGAAGGTATGGCAGAAGAGTTCCCAGAGAAATCATTTTGAATTTCTCTTGAAACAGATATTTGTTCAATTCTCTGAGGTCTAGAATGGGTCTGTGTCCTCCTGTTTTCTTTGAAATAAGAAAATAGTGGGAGTAGAACCCTGCACCCTGTTGAAGAATGGGTACCTCCTCTATTGCCCCTTGGGCAAGAGGTGTAGAGACCTTGTAATCTAGTAGATTGTCTGCAGAGGTTTGTGAATTGAACTGCTTTAGAAATGTAGGAGGGGGCATGCTGTGAAAATGAAGCTTGTACCCTTCTACAATGGACAAAGTCCAATCTTCTGCTGCTATCTGATGCCATCTGTTCACAAAGTGGCATAACCTGCCGGGAATATTGGGGGGTTGAGGACCCCTCAGAGGCAAGAAGGCAAAGCTCTCTAGGAAGGAGTCAAAGCCCTTGAGGGGGCTGAACCTGGAGAGCTGGTTGGGCTCTCGGGCCTTTTGGTTTCTTTTGTTGTCTAGTTTGTCCCTTTTGGGCAACCTGACCTGGAGTCTGAGTCTGGTGGGTATAGGAAAGATAAAACTTCCTCTTTTTGCTAAAAGAGGGTTTTTAATAAGGCTTCCTTTTGGCTGGAGTGGCTGTAGACTTTGACAATCTATCTAAGGTAGAATTGTCAGCATCTAATTCGTTAGCCTTCTCCTGCCAGTTCTTGCTGAAAAGATTCTCTCCCATGCAAGGAATGTTGACTAACTTGTCCTGTACCCAAGTCTTCTCCAAGTCTGATGCCTGTAGCCAGGCAATCCGTTATGCACCAATGGCAATAGAGAGTAGTTACTCACCTGTAACAGGTGTTCTCCAGGAGCAGCAGGAATCAGTTCTCACATATGGGTGACGTTGGCGCCGACGAAACCCCCGTGCGGAGCATTTCCGCAGCTATCAAAGAAAGCCTTTGGGAATTGCAGCGCGCATGCGCGGTCCCCTTCCCGCCCAAGGGTGCCATCTTGCTCAGTCTGATGACATAGCTAAAAGACAGCAAAAATAGCAAAAAATAAATCATATGACTGCAACTCCAAGGGGAGGAGGGAGGGTTGCGAGGACTGATTCCTGCTGCTCCTTGAGAACACCTGTTACAGGTGAGTAACTACACTTTCTCCAGGACCAAGCAGGAAGTCAGTCCTCACATGGGACTCCCCAGCTTAAGGCTACCGGAGACCCCAAGCCGGAAAAATGAGCTCCCTCTAGAGCGTCAGAACGTAAGGAAGGAATCTTATTAGAGAACGCCCCCGACCGGTAGCCCAAAATCAGGGCCGGAGGGAAGGCGTTGCCTAAACCGCAAAGAGATTATGGAGTACTGCCTGTCCGAAAGCACTGTCTCTGCGGGACTCTCTATCAAAGCAGTAATGGGTCGCAAAAGTCTGGCTTGAAGACCAAGAAGCGGCCTGGCAGATGTCTGCCAACGGAACAGAGCAGAGATGAGCCACTGACGCAGCCTTTGCCCTGACACGATGAGCCGTGACTCGACCCTCCAACGAGAGGCCGGCTGCCCCATAAGCCCAGGCGATACAGTCAGCGACCCATATGGAATCATCATCATATGGGATCATATGATGTTTAATCTTCTTCTTTAAATAACATGTGAATACTAAAGAACCCAATATGTTTATACATAGCTCAGTTTTTACACTGTTTTTTGTATATAGTTTCACTATGTGTACATAGTTATAGTTTTATTACCCCCTTTTCCAAGTTTAAGTTACCTGTTATAATGTAAGCACACCAGTGTTTTCTGATTGTGCAGATCTGTTACTTGTAAACCGCACTGAAAACAAATAGCGCGGTATATAAAAGATGTTAAATAAATAAATAAATAAATAAACATTGTACATAGTTTTTCTCCCTGTTATCCAAGTTTGTATCCCTTGTTTATTGTAAACCCAATGTAACTTTTTACATTGTTGTATGTTTTGTTCCAGTGTAAACTGCACTGATTGTAATAGCGCGGTATATAAGAAATGCAAATAAATAAATAAAATAAATAAAATATGGACAAAGTATGCTTGGAGACAGGTAACCCCAACTTATTGGGGTCAAAAGAAACGAAGAGCTGAACAGTCCTCCGGTGCTCCCACGTACGGTCAAGGTAGAAGGATAACGCCCTCCTACAGTCCAGGGCACGCAGGACCATCTCAGCCCGGCTGGCATGCGGCCTGGGAAAGAAAGTCGGAAGATCCACCTCCTGATTGAGGTGGAAAGAGGAGACAACCTTAGGGAGAAACTTAGGGTGAGTCCGTAAGACTACCCTATTCCTGTAGAACCTAGTGTAAGGGGGATCAGACTCTAGCGTCTGAAGTTCACTTACTCGCCCCTAGCAGAGGTAAGAGCTACCAGAAAAAGTTTTCCAGGAGAGAAAACGGAGAGGACAGGTAGCCATAGGTTCAAATGGCGGACAAGTAATCCGCTGTAAGACCACATTTAAATCCCACTCAGGGGCCGGTGGACGTAGAGGAGGCTTAAGTAGGAGGCGGCTTCTGAGGAAACGAGCCACCAAAGGGTGGTTGGAAAGAGGCCTCCCGTCCACCGGCGAGTGGTGCGCTGAGAGAGCACTGAGGTGAACTCTGACAGAACTGGACTTAAGGCCTAGATTGGAGAGGTAAAGCAAGTATTGCAATACTACCGCTACCAAGCACGAGAAGGGATTCTCGCTGTGCTGAGCACACCATGAGGAGAATCTACGCCACTTAAGAGCGTAGGATTTCCGGGTGAATTGCCTTCTAGAGGCTAAGACTACGTCTTCCACCTCTCTAGACAGTAATAGGGGAGCCAGAACTACCCTTTCAGCAGCCAGGCCATCAGATGAAGGGACTGGAGTTTGGGGTGGAATTGAGATCCCTGTTCTTGAGACAGGAGATCGTGTTGAATCCCCAGAGGAATAGGACTGTCCACCGCCAGTTGTAGCAGAAGTGGGAACCACGGTTGCCTCGGCCACCTGGGGGCTATCAGAATCATGGAGGCCCCGTCCTGGAGTACTTTGAACAGTGTTCTGGACACTAGTGGCGTGGGAGGAAACGCATACAGTAGGCCTTTGGACCATGGGAGCAGAAACGCATCCGCTGCTACTCTGAGAGGATGCGGTTGTCTGGAACAGAATCTCGGGAGTTGCCGTTTCAGAGGACTGGCGAAAAGATCCATGGTGGGGAGGCCCCACCTCAGAAAGTTATGCTGAACCACCAATGGATTCAATCTCCATTCGTGTGGTTGCAGGATCCTGCTCAGTCTGTCCGCCAGGTAATTCTCTTGACCTGGGAGGTAGACTGCCTTGAGAAGGATTCCGTGATTGACGGCCCAGGAGCACAGCCGTTGTGCTTCCTAACATAGAAGGAAGGAGCCTGTGCCTCCTTGCTTGTTCACGTAAAACATGGCAACTTGATTGTCCATCTGGACCAGTACAGACTGGTGAGACGTGACATGGGAGAAGGCCCTCAGAGCTAAGCATATCGCCCGCAGCTCCAGGAAATTTATCTGCTGTGCAGCCTCCCAAGGGGTCCAGAGACCCTGAGTACATGCCCCTTGGCAATGCGCTCCCCAACCTTGAAGAGAAGCATCGGTTGTCAGCACTTGAGAGTGCGGAGGGGTTTGAAAAAACACTCCGAGCACCAGATTCGGAAGATGAAGCCACCATTGCAGAGAGGAGGCAAGCAGTGTGGATATTCTTACTGAGTCTGCAAGGCTCCCTGTGGCCTGATGCCACTGAGTTCGAAGACTCCACTGAGCGGGCCACATATGCAGGCGGGCATTGGGGGTTACATGAACCGTGGAAGCCATATGGCCGAGAAGTCTCAGGAATTGCCTGGCGGAGACCAGGGAATTGCTGCGAAACTGCCTGGCTAGATCCATCAATCTGTGGGCTCTGTCCACGGGCAGAAAAGCCTTCGCCTGAAGAGTGTCCAGCCTTGCTCCTATGAACTCCATGTTCTGGGACGGGAGCAAAGTGGACTTTGCGAAGTTTATGACAAACCCCAAGTGCTGAAGCAGAGCCACAGTGCGAAGGGTGGCTTGACTGGCCTCCTGTGAAGACTGGCCCCTTATGAGCCAGTCGTCCAGGTATGGGAACACAAAAAGACCTTGAAGCCTCAGGTAGGCCGCCACCACCGACAGGCACTTGGTGAACACCCTGGGGGTGGAGGTTAGGCCAAAGGGTAGTACTCTGTACTGATAGTGGTTCCCTCCCACAACAAATCTGAGATATTGTCTGTGGTCTGGATGAATAAGGATGTGAGTATAAGCATCCTTTAGATCTAAGGAGCATAGCCAATCTCCCTGCTGGAGGTAGGGCAGCAGGATTCCAAGGGTAAGCATCTTGAACTTTTCCCTCTCCAGGAACTTGTTGAGGTTGCGCAAGTCTAGGATGGGTCTGAGGCCTCCTGTTCTTTTTGGTACCAGAAAGTACCTGGAATAAAAGCCGTGACCTCTCAGGTGGTGGGGCACCGGTTCCACAGCCTGTTCCTTTAGCCGACTTGCTATCTCCTGTAGGAGTAGGTCCCTGTGCAGAGGGGGTCTTGGAGGCTCCCCTGGAAAAAAGGAGGGAGGTACCTGGTGAAAATGAAGATGATAGCCCTTTTGGACTATATGGAACACCCAGGTATCTGATGTGACGGCTGACCACCTGTGGGCAAAGAGGGCCAGCCGGCCTCCTGTGCTGATGTGGGCCAGCTGAGGAGAGGCTATGCCTTCTGAGTCAAAAACCCCCGCCCTGCTGTGCAGGAGCCGGTGTTGGTGGCTTGGGGGCCTTCTGCCTACGGGGCCCATGACCCTGCCCCTTGGCCTGCTAACCCTGTTGGGGAGCTGCAGAGGCCTGATAATGAGGGTATTGTTTATAGGCAGATGTCTTCCTCGGGTAAAAGGTCTTTTTTCCCGAGCCCTTCTTCTTCTGAGAAGGGGCAGAGGTTTTTCTGGACAGCCTAGTCCTGGTTAGAGTCTCGGTCTCAAGTTCAGCAGCCTTTTCAGCCATGGGTTTGCCAAAAAGGTGTTCACCTCGGCAGGGGACATCGACCAACTTGTCCTGTATCCATGGCTCGAGGTCGGATGACTATAGCCAAGCCTGTCGGCGGGCATCGATGCCGGCCCCGGCTTCTCGGGCCGAAGCCTCGAAGCCATCGTAGGCTGCTCGAGAGATAAACTTCGAGCACTCTCGAATACCAGTGGACAAGGCCTGGAACCTCTGCAAAGGTTCCTCGGAGAGAATAGCAGAGAACCCGGCAATCTCCTTTGCCAGGTCTCGAAGGTACATGCCCATGTAGAGCTGGTATGTCTGGACACGGCAAGCAAGCATAGAGCCCTGGAAGCACTTCTTACCGAGGGCATCCAGGTTCCGGGCCTCCCGGCCGGGAGGCACTGAGGAGTGCATCTTCTGACTTTTCAGTCGATGCATGGCCGATTCCACAACCATGGAGTGGTGCGGTAATTGTAACACAGTACAAAGCGTGATTATAACAACGAAGTTTATTAAATACTTGTTACTGCCAGCCCGACACAGGCCATGTTTCGTACACTTCGTCAGGGGCTGATGAGGCAGATATTAACTCTGCAATAACGTTGGAGAGCTACTTTGTGGATGTATTTCACCGCCCAATTGAAAAGGACACCTGAAGCTATTCTATTAAAAAAAAAAAGGTTACCACGCATAGCAAGGAAAGAGTCTTCCATGCCTACGATTTTTCTTCAAAGATATTTTATTTCTACTACTGTGGAATAGCTTCAGGTGTCCTTTTCAATTGGGCAGTGAAATACAGTTCATACCAACAGCGGACCCATCGACAATGACGCGTGATGGGGCGCTGGTATTCACAGCCTGCACTAGTCATGTGACCTGGCTTTAGACTACGTTTGTTGGGTCTTATAGGATAAAGGACATCCACAAAGTAGCTCTCCAACGTTATTGCAGAGTTATTGCTGGGTATAGGACGGATAAAACTTCCTCTTTTTGCTGAAAAAGTGTTTTTTATAGGGTTTCTTTTTGGCTGGAGTGGCTGTAGATTTTGACAATCCATCTAAAGTGATATTGTCAGCATCTATCTCATTAGCCTTCTCCTGCCAATTCTTGCCAAAGAGGGTTTTCTCCTGTGCAAGGGATGTTTCCCAATTTATCCTGTACCCAAATCTACAAGTCTGATGCCTGAAGCCAGGCAATCCGAATGTGCACCAATGGCAATAGCAGAGGTTCTGCTGATGCATTCAAAGCAGTCAAAGGCTGCACGGTTTACAAACTCGGAGACATCTTGAGCATGCTTTACAAGAGTAAGAAATTCCTGTCGTTTGTCCTCAGGGAGAAGGGGGCTCATAAGTTCCAAATCTCCTGTGACCTCTTTGAGGAACATTCCTATATATAAAATATATGAGCTGATCCTAGCTGAAAGCATGGGAGTCTGAAAAAGTTGGACGCCCAAAAGCGTCAAGAGTCCTGCATTCATGCACTTGTCATACTGAAAAGAACCCCAGTGTAGAACTGGACAGTAACTTCTGGTAAGAGGAGTTAAGCGCAAACTGCCGCATACCGGAGCCTAAGGCTGCTTGGCATGGGCAGCCTGGCGCGAGCCCTGGCACTGCCGACCGGTGTGAGATGTCTCTGGTGCCGACTGGTCCCTGGAGGATTGGATGCATGTCTCTTTGCACTTTTCATCCTATGCATGGCTGACTCCACTACCATTGAATGGTGTGGTAGCTGAGTCTTTTGAAAACCAGGACATGGTGGAACTCTATACATGGTATCGAGTCTCCTAGAATGAGGAGATGTGGTCAAAGGTGTCTCCCACATTCTGAGCATCAAATCATGAAGAATTTAATGAATGGGTAGAGTGGCTGCCTCCTTGGGATCCTTAGGGTATTAGAGAATTTCCAATTCCTTTGCTCTAGGTTCTTTTTCAGGAGCTACCATGATTGAAAGGTCTTGGGCCACATCACGAATAAAATCCTGAAAAGACATGTCTTCCAGAGGAGACATTCTGCGTTGGGGAAGAGTCTTCTGGGAGACACACTCTGGTACTGGCAGAAGTATCAGAGTCATCGGAATCGGAGGATTCGAAATATCTCTGATCCCGATGTTCATCAAAGCACGGTCTCGGTATTGATCGAAGTCGGTACCTAATTGGTCCAGTACCGATCTGTCAATGCCAGAACAAGTCGGCATGGGAAGGATTCCCACCGGGGCCGGTACCGTCGATGCTGGTACCGGTATCGGTGCCCGTTGAACCTCCGGTGTCAATGGTACCGCAGCTGTAAGGAGAGCTCCAAGACTGCATTCAATATCGAGGAAACTCTGATCTATCGACGCTGCCGATGCCTGGGTATTGGTACTGGTAAAAGCAGCCAGAACCCCTGAGCATGGCACCAGTAGTTCTGCCGAGGTCGAAGCCTCGAGAACATCCTGGAACTCCGTTGATGCTTTGGAGGTCGAAGCCTCCCGCCGGGGCTGTTTTGCTGGTGTAGTTTCTTCAAGGGCAATGCCAATGGCCTCTCGATGCTTTGAAGGAGAGCTACCCTTTGAGGACCGGCTCTTATGTTTAGTTACCTGAGATCCAGTGGAGGAAGACGAGGCTCTTGAAGACGTCGATACAATGGACCTGGTATCTGAATAAGAGTAGTTACTCACCTGTAACAGGTGTTCTCCAGGAGCAGCAGGAATCAGTCCTCACATATGGGTGACATCGACACTGATGGAGCCCCCGTGTGGAGCATTTCCCCAGATTTCTAAGAAAGCCTTTGGGAATACTGCACGCATACGTGGTCCCCTTCCCGCCTAAAGGTGCCATCTTGCTCAATCTGATGACATAGCTAAAAGACAGCACAAAAAAATGTAAAAATGAACTATGTACAACTGCAACTCCCAGGGGAGGAGGCAGGGTTGTGAGGACTGATTCCTGCTGTTTCAACACTTTTGACGTCGAGGCGGCGCAATCCCCGATCCGACACGTCTTCACCGCTAGCCCCAAGAACTGGCAAAGAGACCGCTTGATTCAAATGGAACGGGGAGGAAACTTTCGGCAAAAAAGACGGAACCGTGCGAAGAACCACCTTCTCCTTAGAAAAAGACAAAAACGGCTCCCGACAAGAAAGCGCCTGTAACTCCGAAATACGCCGCGCTGAACAAATGGCCACCAAAAAGACCGTTTTCAAGGTGACATCCTTAATGGACGCCTGAGTCAAGGGCTCAAAGGGCCCCCTGACCAGAGCCCCCAAGACCAGATTAAGATCCCAGGGCGGAACCGAAACCTGACGAGCCGGCCGCAACCTGGCCACCGCTTTGAGAAAACGCACCACATCGACATGCGATCCCAGAGACCTCCCTTAAACCTTTCCTCTATAGCAGGCAAGGGCCGCCAACTGCACCCTTAGAGAGCTGGCCGCCAAGCCTTTATCGAAACCATCTTGTAGAAAGGCCAGCAGTACCGGAACAGAAGACGTAGCCGCCCGACACTGCCGTCGCGAACACCAATCCTCAAAAATTCGCCAAACGCGCACACAAGCTAACGATGTGGAGCGCTTCCGTGCCTGAAGCAAAGTGGAAATAATTTCTCTAGAATACCCTTTCTTTCTCAGACACGCCCTTTCAATGGCCAAGCCGTAAGTGAGAATCGATCCACCTGAGGCATCTGAAGCGGACCTTGGATCAAGAGCGTCGCGGACACCGGCAACCGCCACGGATCTCCGTCCAATAACCGCATGAGATCGGCGTACCAAGGGCACCGCGGCCAGTCCGGAGCTACCAGTAGGACCCGACCTGGATGCGCCTTGATCCGCTGAAGCACCCGACCGATGAGCGCCCAAGGAGGGAAGACATACAGGAGCCCCGCTGTTGGCCAAGGTTGCAGTAACGCGTCGATGCCTTCCGACATCCTCTCTCTCCTTCTGCTGAAGAAACGCGACACTTTGCGGACTGAAGAGTCGCCATCAGATCCATGATTGGCTGACCCCATCTCTGAACCAGCTGCTCAAACACATCCGGATGCAGCTCCCATTCCCCGGCATCCACTTGGGACTCGGCTGAGGTAATCCGCCTGTACGTTGTCTTTTCCTGCTATGTGCGCCGCCGAGAGCGCCGTCACTCGAGACTCCGCCCAAGAGAACAGATTGTCCGCTTCCTCTTCCATCGCCACGCTTCCGGTACCTCCTTGACGATTGATGTAGGCCACTGTCGCCGCGTTGTCGGACAACACCTGAAACGCTCGCCCCGTCACCTGAGGCTCGAACCGGCCGAGGGCTAACCAGACCGCGCGGAGCTCCAGGCGATTGATCGACCACATGCACTCCTCTGGGGACCAAACGCCCTGCGCGTAAAGCTCCCCGCAATGGGCCCCCCAGCCCGCCAGACTGGCATCCGTCATCAGAGGAAGCCACTGAGGCAGCTCCAAAGGCATCCCCAAGGACAGGGACTGGGGCCTCAGCCACCAACGCAAGGCCTGCTTGACCTCCGCCGGGCAAAGGAGGCGTTGGCTTAACGAATCCGTCTGATGAGACCACCGGCGTAGCAAGGACCTCTGTAGGGGCTGCATATGGAAGCGGGCCCACGGTACCACCTCTAGGGTCGCCGCCATCGTCCCCAACAACCAAAGGTAACTCCAAGCTGTAGGCGCTGGAAACAAAAGGAACTCCCGGAGCAGACGCCGCAGAGCCTCTATCCTGCGCTCCGGCAGGAAGACTGCTCCCCTTTGCGTATCGAAACGCACTCCGAGGTACTCTAGGCTCTGAGTCGGCACCAGCTGGCTTTTGAGCGGATTGATCACCCAACCAAGGCTCTGAAGAAACGAAACCACCTTGGCCGTGGCCGCCACGCTCTCCGCTTCGGACTTTGCTCTGATCAACCAATCGTCGAGATAAGGGTGAACCAGAACCCCTTCCTTTCGAAGAGCTGCCGCGACCACCACCATAATCTTGGTAAAGGTTCGTGGAGCTGTAGCCAAACTGAAAGGGAGAGCCTGGAATTGATAATGTCCCCAGGGCAGCGCAAAGCGCAAATAGCGTTGGTGGGACATTCAGCACAGTTACTTACCTGTAACAGGTGATCTCCGGAACAGCAAGAATTAGTCTTCACATATGGGGTTCGTCGGCGCTGACGAAGCCCGCACGGGAATGCTCCCCAGCATCCAATCAGAAGGCTTTTGGGAGCATCCCCCGTGCCTGCGCGGTAGCTTCCCGCCCTTCCCACTGCCTCTCCCCAGTTGCGTTTCATAGCTGAGACAGAAGGAGAGGAGAGGAAGGAAGAGAGAGAGAGAGAGAGAGAAATTTACAACTCCTAGGGGAGGTGGGTGGGTTGTGAAGACTAATTCCTGCTGTTCCGGAGATCACCTGTTACAGGTAAGTAACTGTGCTATCTCCAGGAACAAGCAGGAATGAGTCTTCACATATGGGGACTCCCTAGCTGAGGGTGCCAGAGGAGATCCCAGAATGCATGCCCCTGGACAGGGCGGCATCGCCCAACCTGGATCCCCGGCATCCCCTGAGGGATGGAGGGTAGGAGTTGAGAAGAGTTGCCAAGGCACAGCAACCGAAGACTACAGGTGGAGTCTTCAAAACCACGTCAAACATCATTAAACCGTTAATGATCTAGCACAATCTAGAGCTTACCTACTGGATTGTAGAAGGCAGAGCTGCGACGGGTACTGTAGACATAGTAGCGAAGTCTTCAAGGGAACTTCACCACAGAGAGGACGAAGTTCCCAGTCCGGGCGGGCTGGAGACGCAGGTGTCAACCGGCACCGGAAGGACGGCATGTCTTCACGAGGAGCTCTAAGAGAAGCTGAGAACTCCAGTAGGAGCAGAGTCTCCAATCCGGAGGACTAAGCAGAAGACTGACCGATCTGAGAGAACCCAGCCCGGAGAAGAACAGGAGTGTACCCCGGGGTACACTGTCTACCCTAGCCGGCAAGGGATAGGAAGACATTGGGTTCGAAAACCTCCAGACAAGGAGGCGTAAACCAAGGGGCTGTTGACTTCACAGCAAGTTTAAGCATAACCGGTCCGAGCCCCCGAGCCACAGAACGCAGGCAAGCGGACCGGCCGGACCCCGTAAGAAATAACAAAACGTCAGTACCGATAATTGGGAGATAGTCGGTAAGACACAGGACGCTATAACATTTCCCAAAAGCGCCCACCTGCACCGATATATATCCAATAACAGGTATAGATGTATATCGGGCTATAGGTGGGCCCGGGAACGCCCACCCAGGTTACTAAACCGGTATGCAGGGGACATGCACACGTGAGAACGATACTGCCAACTCGGACCGGCCCTTGATCCACAGGAGGGCGCCCACCTGAAAGGTGGCGGGGGGAAGGGCCATCCAAGTGATGGGCCGATGTGCGTGGTGCAGGGCAGATCGGCGAGAGTAGCAGTATGGTTGTGTGACCGCCAGATCAGTTGGGGAGGAGCACATCAGGAGTACGTAGGCCCCTGAGGCGTCCACCTGACAGCCACGCAGAAAAACGTGTCCTCCGTACCACAGGGAAGGCAGGAGGATAGAAAACCCTATAGCCACGGTGTGACCGTGGGGGTCATCTCCGGCATATATAAAAAAAACCCTCGGGGGTAGGGCCAATGCCCTCCGCCGCTCCGAAGAGTGCAGGGAGCGGAGCCGGGGATCGACATGGGTCAGTGGGACTCCTGTCCATCGTAACCTGACAGACCCAGGGGTTTCTCTGCGAGAGCGGAGACACAGACCAGAGGGTGGGGGTGGTCCGGCCCTGTCGAGGATTAGTTCGGGCCATGCTCGGAGAGTAGCGGCCAAGGCCTACACTGGGAGAAGGAAGATTCGGTGCGCGATCCACTCAATCCGGGGGAACCAGGCAGAGGGGAATTCGAGGGACGTACCCGAGGGTAAGTCCGAAGAAGATTAGCATGGCCCTGAGGAGCCAGGCTAACCTAGTGTGGGAAGGGTCCCCCCCCCTGGGGGAGGGGGCTCCATACCTCCAATCGAGCAGCCGAACCACTTGTCATACTGAAAAGAACCCCAGTGTAGAACTGGACAGTAACTTCTGGTAAGAGGAGTTAAGCGCAAACTGCCGCATACCGGAGCCTAAGGCTGCTTGGCATGGGCAGCCTGGCGCGAGCCCTGGCACTGCCGACCGGTGTGAGATGTCCCTGGCATGGGCGCACCCGGCAGGTGGGCAGAGGGATGAAACTTCCTCTTCTTCGGAAAGGAGGGTCGGGAAGGACATTTCCTACCCCCGGGAGAGGGGGAGGGCCACGGGCGGCCAGCGCCAAACAGGTCGGCGGAGCACTGAGCAACCTGACGCAAAGCCTCGCCATTGAAGATGTTCTCCCCGGTGCACGGGGAATTACCCAGATTATGTTGTGCCCAGCTGCACAAGTCGGAAGCCTGCAACCAGGCTGTACGACGCGTCCCTATGGCGACAGCAGAGGACCTGCTAACTGACTCAAAAGAGTCCACGGCAGCACGAGAAAGAAACCAAGAGATATTCCTGCAATGGTAAAGAAGCAAGGAATAGTCAGGGGCCCGAGGGGCCGACACAAAGGGAGACAAAAGAGATAACCTCTCTGTGACCTCCCGAAGCGCCAGGCTCATATAGAAAATATATGAGAGAATCCTGGAAGCCAACATGGACGTTTGGAAGGTTCGCCGCCCAAAGTTGTCCAGAGCTTTAGACGCACGATTCGGGGGGCAGGAAGATTGCTTCTTCTTGCTTCCGACCTTCCTCAGGGCCGATTCCACCACAATGGAATGATGGGGAAGCTGGTGCGTCTGGAAACCCGGAGAGGGGGGCACCCGATACAGGGCATGCATGGCTGTAGGCGGCGCCGGTACCTGTAAGGGTGAGCGCCAAATCCCGAGCAGGAGATCCCGCAGGGAGGGATGTAGAGGAAGCATTATGGCTGCCTGTTCCGCAGGACCCGGACTTAGCGAAGGGCCCGGGATAGGAATGGCGAGCAAGTCCGCCATGTCAAGGAGGAAGTCCTGAAAAGACGGCTCTCCCAGAGGGGCTATTCCGGGGGAGGCCGAGGTGGAGGGGCCCGCTTGAACACCAGGGGACCCACCGTGCTGGTGCACAGGAGGAATCGCTCTAAACAGAGGAGGGTACTAACAGTCCCAATTCGAGGCAGTTGGTACTGCATCGTCAGAGCCCGGGATTGATTCCAAGCGGGGCATCGAAGGGAGCGACGGGCCCGCGGGACTCGGCCTCGGCCCCGACTCCGGGGGCGGGGCCGCCCCCGGGGCAATCCGCAAGGGCGGCTGGAGTGGTGCCGAGGCAGCTGGAGAGCAGGCGAGCGCAGCACTGCGCCGTCGGAAGAGACCGGGGTCGGATCCGAAATGCGTCGGAGCCACGCTTTCCAGACTGGAGATCGATTTGAGGCTGGGCATCGAACCGAGCGATGCCTCCTTAGGGTGCCCCGGTGTCGGCGGCCGTGCCAGTAATGCCACTCCCGAGAATCGAGTCGGGGTTGCGACGATCGGTGCCGAGGGCAACGAGGGCTTCCCAGGCCGAAACTCGGCGAAGAGGGAAACACCTGAAGTCGGCTCAGACGTCGGGAGAGAGGCCCTTCTAGACGCCGGGGTTCTTCCCGCGCCTGTTTTATTGAGCGGGAAACCCTTACGGGGCGTACTACGCGGCCTCGAGGGTACCCAGGTAACCCGCCGACGAGCCCCGGTGGGGAGCGAGACGCACAGCCCCGGCTCCGCGGCGCTTCTTTGGGTCGACTCGACCAAAGGTCCCGGGTCCCGCGGGCAAACTCTAGTGATGAGTGGAGCACTCGACGCCCGAGTAGATGCCGGGAGGTGGGTGGTGTCCGGGGGAGGCCCCAGCCCCATGCAAGATGGGGGTGCCGACCCGCCCGACCGGGATAGATCGATCGGCTCCGCAGGTGGAGCCCAGTGGCGACCCCTGGTGAAGAACGGGGCCCTCGTTCCCGAGACTGCCGCCGGAGGGGCGGAGCCGCTCAAGGCCAGTACCGCCCCCGTGGAAGCCAGGGACAAGTCGATTGGCCCTGACGGAACCGAGGGCACCCGGTGCCGATCCCCGGCGGGGAGTGGAGCTACTGACTCCGACTCCGATGACTTGGTCCTGCTCGAAGCGGTCACCACCTCCGCGCATGGCAGGGGTGTGGGCACGCCATACCGGGTCAGGTTGGTCTGACGATCCCCGGTGAAGAGTGGAACACTCGACACCGATGCCGGGGAATCGGCACCGCTGAAAGCGGGTACCGCCCCCGCGCAGGGCCGGGATGCCGTAGAACCAGACTGGGTTGAGTCGATCGGCCCCGAAGGCACCGAGGACACCAGCTGACAGTCCCTGGCGAAGAGTGGAACACTCGATGCCGAGGGATCTGCACCGCTCGAAGCGGGTGCCACCCTCGGGCATGGCTCGGGAAGGTTCTGTGAGGAGCGAACCTCAGGAACAACCCGAAACCCCGTGGAGGCTCTGGAGCCCGAAGACTCCCTCCGGGGTGTAAGGGACTGGAGGGGAAGGCCGGAGCCGTCGTCATGCAGCGCATGAGACTCACCCCTCAAGGCTCGGTTAGTCTTAACAGACTGTTGTTGGGTTACCTGATCCTGGCGAGGAGAGAAAGCAGACGACCGCACCTCAGAGGGAAAGACGTCATCGAGGGACACTCGAAACAGGGAGGGTCTTCTCCCGACGCTGAAGCCCGGGGAACCGAGGGAGAAGGGGTCAGGGCCCAAACAGGAGAGACACCAGGCGTTGGAGTCGAAGAAGAAGACAACGTCTCCACAGTGGGGGCACTTCTTAGGGGAAGAAGGCTCCATGCTGGAAAGCCCGGTAGGCCTCAGAATAACACGAGGAGGATGCTCCTCGAAGGAAAATAAAGGAAAACAAAAAAAATAAGGAAAAAAGGGAGGCACCAGCGGTGCCAGAGTCAGCGGGAAAAAAACCGCGACCACAGGAAACAAGAAAAAGAAGAAAAGTTTCTGCGGTGACAGGAGGTACGTCCTGTCGGCTCCGCGGAAAAACGAAAACTGGGGAGAGGCAGTGGGAAGGGCGGGAAGCTACCGCGCAGGCGCGAGGGATGCTCCCAAAAGCCTTCTGATTGGATGCTGGGGAGCATTCCCGTGTGGACTCCGTCGGCGCCGACGAACCCCATATGTAAAGACTCATTCCTGCTTGTTCCTGGAGATTGATCGGTACATGGAGGTACGCCTCTGTGAGATCGAGGGACGACAGAAATTCCCCCTGTCTCACCGCTACGATAACCGATCTGAGAGTCTCCATCCGGAAATGCGGAACGCGGAGAGAACGGTTTACCCCCTTGAGATCCAGAATAGGTCTGAGAGCACGTCCTCCTTTGGCACCACGAAATAAATGGAATACCGACCCAGGCCCTACTCCTCGAGTGGCACCTGAACCACGGCCCCCAGCTGCAGCAGCCGGTCGAGCGTCTGTTGAATTGCTCGGGTCTTGACAAGGCCTCGGCAAGGAGGCAGCACAAAGGAGTCCCGAATCGGCCTTGCGAAGTCCAGAGCATAACCGTCGCGAATGATCTCCAATACCCACTGATCCGACATGATTTGGGCCCAGACAGAGAGAAACCTCCGAAGTCGTCCCCCTACGGAAGAATCTCTGCCTGAACCCGCCTCCTTTCATTGCGGTTTTCGGGCGGAACCAGCGGGCGACGCGGCAAAACCTCTAGTTGCTCCGCGAAAGCCACGAAACCCTTGCGCCCGTGAAGCATACCGGTCCCTTTGGAAACCCCCCAATCGGGAAGACCGAAATCTCCTGAAATCTCGAGACTGTCCTCTGGAAGCTGGGGAGAATTTCACTGGTTTAGGTTTGTCCTCCGGGAGCCGCCCGCCCTTGGACTCCCCCAAATCCTTGACCAGCCTGTCAAGATCTTCTCCAAACAATAACTTTCCCTTAAACGGAAGTTTACTCAAGCGAGACTTGGATGCTCCATCTGCCGCCCACTGCCTGAGCCAGAGAGACCGGCGAGCAGCCACGAGAGAGGCCATGCTATTCGCAAGCGCCAGGACTAGGTCATAGTGCACATCCGCCAAATACGCGGTACCCGACTCCAGACGCTCAAGTTCCCTCACACTGTCGTGGTCCAAGACCGCCGATTGACGCAAATGTTGCGACCATCGGGGGCAAGCCCGTGCCACCGAGGCACCACAAATGGAAGCCTGTAACGACACCGCATTTGCCTCAAAGGATTGTTTTAACAAGCCATCAACCTTACGATCTTGCACATCCTTTAAGGCTGCACTACCTTCCACCGGAATAGTGGTCTTTTTTGTAACCATAGAAACCGCAGCATCAACACGGGGGGAGCGGAACTTTTCCTTGTCTGCATCCGCCAGGGGATAGAGCTTATTCATGGTCCGAACTCCCCTGAGCGCCGCCCCAGGCATATCCCACTCATCCTGGATCATCTTATCCACCACCTTGTGGACGGGAAACACTACCTGAGTTTGACGCACCGCCTGAATGATAGGGTCCTCTCCATCGTCCTCCACAACCGGCGGAGCAGCGGCGAGCTTCAGCGTCTGGAGAGATTCCGAGATTAACGCTACGAGTTCCTCCCTTTGGAACACCCGAATAATCTTGGACTGATCTCCTCAGGTTCTGGAATTTCGCCTTCCTCCAACTCGTCCATTTCGGCATCTATATCAAGATCCATATTCTCCATATCCTGCCACCCGAACTCCGAGGCGGGCTGGTCCATAGGCCGAGACCTCTTCGGTGGCCGTGGAGAAGGATCTCCACCCGCAGCACTAGCTAACGGCAAGACGGCCGATGAAAGCAAAGAGGCCTCTGGCACCTTACCCTGACGCCTTAAACTAAAGGCCTGGTGCATCAACAGGATGAAGTCAGGGGAAAAATCCAGCTGTTGCGCATCTGCTCCAGCCCCGGAGGAAGTTAAAGGACCACCTTCCGGAGCCCCTGGCGCTACCGACAACGGAGGAGACGCCGACAGCTCCCTCTCCCCTGTGGCCGTGGCCCCTTGCAACGGTGGTGAGGCAGCGCTGTCCATTTGCTGCTCCACAGTGGCAGATACGGCGGCACAGCCCCTACAAATGCCCGTATCTGCTACCGTGCCTCTGTGGGTCCCACACACGACGCAATGCGGGCGCAGAGACATGTGCTGACTTAACCTTAGTACCTGAAAGTGAGTAACACTGATATTAAAGGTTTGCTGGAGTGCTGTCCTGAAGGAGATTTTTTTTTTTCCAAAGAGCTCCAATCAAGGAAAGAACTCCGCTCTCAGACTGATCCCCCCGGCTTTGAAAAGAGGCTAACCAGGGCACCGTGCCCGGAGGGAACGTGAAGTGCCAATCCACGAAACAAAAAAAAAAAGAAAGAAAGAAATAAAGGACAAAAGAAAACACTTGTGAGAGGGATAACTGCAACAGAAGGCTTGCTACCCGCAGCAGCTGTTCTCTTCACCCCGCTGCCGAAGGCTGCACGCGGGAAGAAGACCGCGACCTTAAAATGGCTGCGGTCTCACATGAGAGCCCGATTTGGCGCCTTTTTCACAGCCGCACCGTTCGATGCCACTTACCCGAAGAACGCCGTGCCCTGCAAGCAACGACGTTACCCCGATCCAGGAGTAACGTTCGCTGCCGAGAGCTCGCCACTGCGCTGGCACCCCCGCCGCCGAACACGCTCCCGGCCAGGAAGCAGCGCGTCGGGGCTGACAAGATAAGACGCCGGTACTGCACAGACAAAGGCAATGCGCCTCAGGGTTCCCTCCCACGCAGTCTGGGGAGAGAACACTCTGAACAATCTGGAGGTCCTGGTGTGACAGGGGAACTGACCAGCCCCCCCCCTCCAATACTTAATGTCTACCGCGGGATGCCCTGATTTTATTTTATTTATTTTTTACCAGCCAAAAAAAAGAATGGTACAGGAACAAATTAAATAGAGTAGCCCCAAAAAGAAATCTACACCGAAACCTAACTACTCCTTATCCGTTCCTCCAGTGAGCCCAGTACTAAGGCTCACGAGTCCTCCTGCTGCATGAAGACTGGACACACTGGGGCTGATGGGAGTTTCCAGTATGCTATATCCCGTGATGTCACAAGTTTGTCATATCCAGTCTTCATGCTGCAGGAGGAGGTTCACAACCCAGAAGTAGAGGACTAAGCTGGAGGAACACTAAGGAAGAAAGCTTTTGGGAGCATCCCACAGCGCCTGCGCGCTGCCTTCCCGCCTTTCCTAACCGCCTCTCTCCAGTTCGAGTTTTAAAGCTGAGACAAAGAGAGAGAGAGAGGAAAGGAAAGTTAGATAGAGAGATACAACTCCTAAGGGAGGTGGGTGGGTTGTGAAGACTTATTCCTGCTGTTCCCAGAGATCACCTGTTACAGGTAAGTAACTGTGCTATCTCCAGGAACAAGCAGGAATGAGTCTTCACATATGGGGACTCCCCAGCTGGAGATGCCAGGGAGATCTCCAAAGTTGTGAGTCCCTGAGAAGGGCTCTACCTCACCCCATGGATCTTGGGCATCCAACCAGGGATGGGGGGTAGGAGTTGATTAGGTATGGAACAGGTGTTGGAGAACAGCCTGACCAAACAAGGCATCCCGGCGGGAGTCCTTGTCCAAGCAGTAATGGGCTGTAAAGGAATGAACCGAGGCCCAGGTGGCCACTCGACAAATTTGGTCGATGGACACAGAGTTTAGATGAGCCATAGAGGCTGCCATGGCCCTCACATTGTGAGCTGTGACATGGCCCTCCAGAGAAAGGTTCTTACTCTGGTAGGCAAAGGAAATACACTGAGCAATCCAATTGGACAGAGTTCTCTTAGAGACTGGAAGTCCTAAATGAGAGGGATCAAAAGCAACAAATAGTTGCGAGGACTTTCTATGTTGCTGTGTCCTTTGTAAGTAGAAAGCAAGTGCTCTCTTACAATCCAGGGTATGAAGATTCCTCTCTGCACTTGATGCATGAGGTCCTGGAAAAAAGACAGGTAAATACAACTCCTGGTTCAGATGGAAAGGTGAGACCACTTTAGGCATAAAGTGTGGATTAGTCCTGAGGACTACCTTGTCATGATGGAACCTTGTATAAGGAGGATTAGCCACCAAGGCTTGCAGCTCACTGATACGGCGAGCTGAGGTGACTGCAATGAGAAAAATAACCTTCCAGGAAAGGAATTTCAAGGAGGTAGTGGCTAAGGGTTCAAAGGGTGGCTTCCTAAGCTGGCCAAGAACCAGATTCAAATCCCATGCCACTGGAGGTGGTCTAATGGGAGGTTTAGTTAAAAGAAGGCCTCTCATGAATCTTGCAATAAGAGGATGAGAGGAAATAGGATGTCCATTGAGAGTCTTAAGGTATGCTGCAATAGCACTCAAATGGACTCTTACTGAATTCGTTTTAAGGCCTGCATGGGATAAATGCAGCAAATACTCTAGTAAAGAATTCAGAGGTATTGCAAGAGGGATAAGACCCTTCTCTGCACACCAAATGGTAAACCTTTTCCATTTAAAAGCATAGGAAGGTCTAGTGGAAGGCTTTCTGGAAGCATGAAGGATATCCTTCACCTGCTGAGACAGATGCCAATCTTGAAGGTCTAGGCCTTCAGCAACCAGGCTCTGAGATGAAGAGACTGGGGATTTGGGTGCCATAATGTTCCCTCCTCCTGGGACAGGAGGTCTGGAGCAGATCCCAAGTCCAGGGAGGGAGCTTGAGAGAGATGAAGAAGTAGAGGGGACCACACTTGGCGTGGCCAACGTGGAGCTATGAGGATCATAGAACCCTTGTCTCTCTGAAGTTTGAAGAGTGTCTTGGAAATTAGGGGAATGGGTGGAAAGGCAGAGGAGGTCTTGCCCCCAGTGGAGGAGGAAGGCATCCCTGGCCTGAACTCCCTGACACGGAATCCTAGAACAGAACCGGGGAAGTCTGGCATTCCACGGACTTGCAAATAGGTCTATGTCTGGGGTTCCCCAAATTCGAAGATCCTGGCTATCTGGTCCCCATGGAAGGACCATTCGTGTGGAAGCAGAACTCGACTGAGTCTGTCTGCCCACGAGTTTTGAACCCCTGGAAGATACACTGCCACGAGATGATTCTGATGCTCTCTGGCGAAGGCCCACAATCTCAAAGCTTCGTTGCAAAGCGACAGAGAGCCAGTCCCGCCCTGCTTGTTCACGTAGAACATGGCTACTTGGTTGTCCGTATGGATGAGGAATGTCTTGTAGCTGAGCAGGGTGTGGAAGACTCAGAGCTAGAAGAATTGCTCTGAGTTCCAAGAGACTGATATGGAGAGATGTCTCCTGTGGAGACCAGATGCCCTGGGTGGAGAGATCTTGTAGATGAGCTCCCCAACCCTTTGGGGAGGCATCTGTTGTGAGGGTTGCTTGGGGTAGCAACTGTTGAAAGGGGGACCCCAGCAACAGATTTTGAGTGGACTTCCACCACTGGAGGGACCAAAAGAGGCGACTGGAGGTTGCTATTTTGTCTGACAGGCAACCTGATGCCTGGGTCCACTGGGTGGACAGAGTCCACTGAGCTGCCCTCATGTGAAGGCGAGCGTAAGGAACCACATGCACAGTGGATGCCATGTGGCCTAACAGTTGTAACATCTCTCGAGCAGTTAAATGGGATTTTAACTGAATTTGAGAGGCTAACTGCACCAAGCGTAGGCAACGGGCCTGGGGAAGATAGGCCCTTGCAGTTGTGATATCTAGCAAGGCCCCTATGAACTCCAATGACTGAGTAGGGGTGAGTTGTGATTTTGGGATGTTTATTACAAGTCCCAGATACTGAAGAACACGCCTTGTGCAGGCTAGGGAAGCCTGGGCCTCTGACTGGGAAGGTGCTCGGATGAGCCAGTCATCCAGATATGGGAATACAAATATTCCTAGAGTGCGTAGAAAGCGTAGTTACTCACCTGTAACAGGTGTTCTCCAGGAGCAGCAGGAATCAGTCCTCACTTATGGGTGACGTCGGCGCCGACGGAGCCCTCGCGGAGCAATTTTCCCCAGCTTTCAAAGAAAGCCTTTGGGAATTGCAGCGCGCATGCGCGGTCCTCTTCCCGCCCAAGGGTGCCATCTTAGCCAGTCAGATGACATAGCTAAAAAAGACAGCATAAAAATTTGCAAAAAAAACTAAAGCATATGATTGCAACTCCAAGGGGAGGAGGGAGGGTTGTGAGGACTGATTCCTGCTGCTCCTGGAGAACACCTGTTACAGGTGAGTAACTACGCTTTCTCCAGGACCAAGCAGGAAGTCAGTCCTCACTTATGGGACTCCCAAGCTTAAGGCTACCGGAGACCCTAAGCACAAAAATGAGCTCCCTCTAGCTCAGCAGCACAGAAGGAAGGAATCTTCGCTGAATTATTACCCACCGGTAGCCCACATCCGGGATGGAGGGTAGGAGTTGCTCAAACCTCAAAGAGATTACGGAGGACTGCCTGTCCGAAAGCACTGTCCCTGCGGGACTCCCTCTCGAGACAGTAATGGACCGCAAAGGTCTGGCTCGAAGACCAAGTAGCGGCCCGGCAGATGTCTGCCAGCGGAACAGAGCGGAGATAAGCCACTGTCGTAGCCTTTGCCCGAACGCAATGAGCCGTGACTCGACCTTCCAAGGAGAGTCCGGCTGCCCCATAAGCCCAAGTGATACAGTCCGCAACCCAGATGGACAGAGTACGCTTGGAGACCGGGAGCCCCAATTTATTGGGGTCAAAAGACACAAAAAGCTGAGCAGCTTTACGGTGCTCCCGCGTACGGTCAAGGTAGAAGTTCAATGCCCTTCTACAGTCCAGGGTATGGAGGACCGTTTCAGCTCGGCTGGAGTGTGGTCTGGGAAAGAAGGTCGGAAGTACCACCTCCTGATTGATGTGAAAGGAGGAGACCACTTTTGGGTGAGTCCGTAGGACTACCCTATTTTTGTAGAACCGAGTGTAAGGGGGATCAGACACGAGGGCCTGCAATTCACTTACGCGCCTAGCGGAAGTGAGGGCTATCAAGAACAATGTTTTCCAAGAAAGAAAACGGAGAGAACAGGTAGCCATAGGTTCAAAAGGCGGACAGGTGATCCGCTGCAAAACCACATTCAGATCCCAGTCAGGCGCTGGCGGACGGAGAGGTGGTTTAAGTAGAAGGAGACCTCGGAGAAACCTCGCTACGAGAGGGTCGCTGGAAAGAGGTCTGCCGTCCACCGGTACATGATGTGCTGAAAGAGCACTGAGGTGAACTTTGACGGAGTTGGACTTAAGTCCCAGATTAGAGAGGAAGAGCAAGTACTGCAAGATCACCGACACCGAGCAGGAGAAGGGATCCTGAGACTGCTGGGTACACCAAACGGAAAAGCGACGCCATTTAAGGGCGTAGCATTTGCGGGTAGAAGGTAGCCGAGAAGCTAAGACGACCTCTTCCACCTCTGCCGGCAGGAGAAGGGGAGCAAGGACTACCCTCTCAGCAGCCAGGCCATGAGATTGAGAGATCTGAGGTTGGGGTGTAGCAGAGACCCCTGATCTTGAGTGAGGAGATCCGGTCGAAACCCCAGAGGGAATGGATCCTCCACCGCTAATTGCAGCAGGAGTGGAAACCACGGCTGTCTGGGCCAGCGAGGAGCGATCAGGATCATGGAAGCTTTGTCTCGGAGAACCTTGAAAAGAGTTCGAGAGACTAGCGGGATGGGAGGAAAAGCATACAGAAGGCTCTCCGCCCATGAGAGTAGAAAAGCGTCTGCCGCAACTCGAAGGGGATGCGGCTGACGAGAGCAGAAGCGAGGAAGTTGCCGGTTGAGAGGGCTGGCAAAGAGATCCATCGTGGGGAGGCCCCACTTTAGAAAGAGCTTCTGAACTACCAAGGGATCCAGGCGCCACTCGTGCGGCTGAAGGAAAAAAGAGTAAATTATGAAGAAATATCAACTTTTTCGCGGGGACACGACGGGTACGTCTGTAGGGCTCCGCGGAAAAAAGAAGACTGGCTAAGATGGCACCCTTGGGCGGGAAGAGGACCGCGCATGCGCGCTGCAATTCCCAAAGGCTTTCTTTGAAAGCTGGGGAAAATTGCTCCGCGAGGGCTCCGTCTGCGCCGACGTCACCCATAAGTGAGGACTGACTTCCTGCTTGGTCCTGGAGAAATGCAGCTACTACTGCCATGCATTTTGTGAACACTCTTGGAGCAGAGGCCAGACCGAAAAGAAGCACTCTGTATTGGTAGTGCTTTCCCTGATAAAGGAACCGAAGGAACCTTCTGTGTGTTGGATGGATGAGGACATGGGTGTACGCATCCTTGAGATCTAGAGAACAAAGCCAATCCTGACTCTGAAGGTATGGAAGGAGAGCACCGAGAGAAATCATCTTGAATTTCTCCTTGCATAGAAACTTGTTCAATTCTCTGAGATCTAATATGGGTCTGTAGCCCCCTGTTTTCTTTGGGATAAGAAAATAGGGGGAGTAGAACCCTGAACCCTGTTGAAGAAGGGGTACTTCTTCTATTGCCCTTTGGGCAAGAAGGGTAGCAATCTCCTGACCCAGAATGTCGAGGAGAGATGTTGGAGAATTGAACTGTCTCACCATAGTGTGAGGAGGAAGGTTTAAGAAATGAAGCTTGTACCCCTCCCTTATGATGGAGAGGGTCCATTGCTCTGCTGTGATTTGTTCCCATCTGGGAGCAAAATGAGCTAACCTTCCTGGAATGGTGAGAGGCTCTGGTTCTTCTAGAGCCAGAAAGGCTAAGTTCTCTAGTTGTAAGTCAAAGGCCCTGAGGAGGCTGAGGCTGTTGGGCCGCAGCAGTCCTTGCAGCCTTAGGCTTGGCTTGTTTAGGTTGTTGCTGACGCTTTGCAGCAAAACGACCTGCAGAAGATGCCTGGAGACCATAACCAGGATAATATTTCCCTTTTTTGGGAAAGAAAGCCTTTTTGAATAACCTTTTTCTAGCAGGAGCAGAAGTAGACTTTGAAAGTCTATCTAAGGCAGAATTTTCAGCATCCATCTGAGTGGCCTTTGCTTGCCAATCCTTACCAAAAAGGTTTTCACCTGTACAAGGAAGATTTCCTAATCCATCCTGGACTCAGGGTTCCAAATCAGAAGCTTGTAACCAAGCAAGTCTGCGTGCACCTATGGCAATAGCCGAGGCTCTGCTGGCACACTCAAAAGAGTCAAAGGCTGCATGGTTGGAAAATTTGGAAACATCCTGGGCATGTTTAAGCCAGGTGAGAAACTCTTCCCTTTTATCTTCTGAGATAAAAGGAGATAAAGTTAGCAGATGATCTGTAACTTCTTTTAGAAACATCCCCCATATAGAGACTATAGGAGTTGATTCTGGCAGTAAGCATATTGGCCTGGAAAGTTCTCCTGCCAAAAGCATTTAAGGTTCTGCATTCTCTTCCTGGAGGATTAGATGAGTGTCTTTTTGCACTCTTTATCTTTTTCATAGCAGACTCCACCACAATAGAGTGGTGAGGAAGCTGAGTCTTCTGAAAGCCAGGACAAGGATGAACACGGTACATGGTGTCCAACCTGCGAGAATGAGGGGAAGTAGTAAGAGGTGTCTCCCATATGCCCAACATGTGATCATAAAGGATCTCATGAATTGGTAAAGTAGCTGCCTCTTTAGGAGCCTTAGGATATTGTAAAATATCTAATTTCTTGGCTCTAGGCTCTGGTTCAGGGGCCACTGAAATAGAGAGGCCCCTGGCCACTTCCCTAATGAAGTCTTGAAAAGACAAGTCTTCTGGTGGAGACATTCTTCTTTTTGGAGAAGAGGGCTCCTGAGGAAGGAGTACCGATGCTTCGACAGAAGCCTCTGATTCATCAGAGTCCTCGGAGGAATCGAAGTATCGCCTGTCTGGATGCTCTTGCAGAGCCCGATACGCGTACCGAGTGGTATCGACATCGGTACCGATTTGGTACCGATGGGCATAACAGGACAGGGTACCGCTGCAGTCGACACCGAAGCCGATGTCGATGCAATCGGTACTGGCACCGGAATAGATATCAGTGCCGGAACCGGTACCGACAACGGAGTTTGTTGCGGTACCGGAGGCGTCGCAGCTTGTATGAATGCCGTGATGGCACGCTTCATGGTCAGAATATTCTGATCCATCGACACAACCAATGTCTGGATGTCGGTACCAGTGGAAACCACCAGTACCCCAGAACATGGCAACAGGTGATCGGTCGAGGCCACGCCATCGATGTCAACCTGTGACCCCATAGATGAAGCTTTGGAAGCCGGAGCTTCCTGCTGGGGTAATTTTGCCGGTGCAGGATCCTTGAGAGCAAGCCCGGAGGCATCTCGATACTTAGAGGGAGATCTACCCTTCGAGGACCGGCTGGACTTATGTTTGGTTACCTGAGATCCATGGGAGGAAGAAGCAGCCCTGGAAGATGTCAATGCCACCGAAGCTGCATCAGAGGGAAACAGGGTACTGAGCTTTGCCGCTCGATTCTGTCAACCTTTTTTAGACATCATGGAACAGGACTCACAATCGGTGATGGAGTGGTCAGGACCCAAACATTTTAGACACCAGTCATGGGTGTTGGTGATAGAAAGAGTACCGCGGCACTTCGTGCACTTTTTAAACCCGGAAGCGGGCTTTTCCATGAGGAAAAATCTTCTAGGCCTAAGGCCCAAAAGAAAAAATTGCACAGACGTGGGAAACGGTAGTTTTTTTTTTTTTAAAGAAGAAAGAAGAAAAGACCAGCGGTACCAGTCCGACGTCGAAGAAGGCAGACGCGCGACCAAAGAAATAAAGAACTTCTTCAGCGGTGACAGGAACACGACCTGCTGGCTCCGCGGAAAAGAAGAACTGGAGAGAGGCGGTTAGGAAAGGCGGGAAGGCAGCGCGCAGGCGCTGTGGGATGCTCCCAAAAGCTTTCTTACTGGACGCTGGGGAGCGTTCCCGCGCAGGCTCCGTCGGTACCGACGATACCCATATGTGAAGACTCATTCCTGCTTGTTCCTGGAGATTAGAGTCTTCCAAGAAAGGAAGCGGAGAGGACATGTAGCCATCGGCTCAAAAGGTGGGCGAGTCAGTTGCTGCAAGACCACATTCAACTCCCACTCAGGGGCAGGTGGATGGAGAGGAGGCTTGAGCAAGAGCAAGCCTCTGAGAAACCTGGACACCAAGGGGTGAACCGACAAAGAGTGTCCCTCCACCAGTAAGTGGTGAGCTGCCAGAGCAGAGAGGTGTACCCGAACCGTATTGGACTTAAGGCCCTGATTGGACAAGTGCAGCAGGTACTGGAGCACTACTGGCACAGTGCAGGAGAAAGGATCTTCCTGGCGTTGCTGACACCATAAGGAGAATCTCTCCTCCACTTCAGGGCATAGGTTTTCCTGGTGGATTGCTTTCTAGAGGCCAAGACCACCTCTTCCACTTCCTGAGGCAGGCCCCAGGGAGCCAACACTACCCTTGCAGCCTCCAGGCCATCAAATTGAGAGATTTGAGATTGGGGTGCAGAAGAGAACCCTGATCCTGAAAGAGAAGATCGTGTTGCAACCCCAGAGGTAGAGGGGTTTCCACTGCTAGTTGAAGCAGAAGTGGGAACCAGGGCTGCCTCAGCCATCTGGGGGCTACCAGAAGTACTGAGGCCTTGTCCCTTAGAATCTTGAACAAGGTTCGGGCCACCAGAGGTGTGGGAGGAAACGCATACAGGAGGCCCTGGGACCAAGAAATCAGGAAGGCATCCGCTGCTAACCTCAGGGGATGTGGTTGCCTGGAACAGAACCTGGGCAGCTGCCGGTTCAGGGGACTGGCAAAGAGATCCATGGATGGAAGTCCCCACTTCAGGAAAATTTTTTGAACCACTAATGGGTGCAGTTACCACTCGGGCTGCAGAACCCTGCTCAACCTGTCTGCCAGGAAGTTCTCCTGACCAGGGAGATAAACAGCCTTGAGAAACATGTTGTGCCTGAGCGCAAAAGAGCAAAGGGCCTGTGCCTCCTGACACAGGAGCCTGGACCCAGTGCCTCCCTGTTTGTTCACATAGAACATGGCCACTTGATTGTCTGTCTGTACCAGAACAGACTGGTGAGCCAAGGTGTGAGAGAAGGTTTTGAGGGCTAAGCGAATAGCCCGGAGTTCCAGTAGGTTGATCTGTAGAGTGGCCTCCCATGGAGACCACAGGCCCTGAGTGCACCTGTCCAAACAATGTGCACCCCAGCCCTGCAAGGAGGCATAGGTCGTTACCACCACTGTGGAAACAGGCACATGAAAAGGCACCCCCTGTAGTAAGTTGGAGGGGTGTAGCCACCACTGCAGAGAGTTCAGGAATGGCCTGGACATCCGTATTTTGTCTGTGAGGCGTCCTGTGGCTTGCTTCCACTGAGTTCTGAGGCACCACTGTGCAGGTCTCATGTGGAGGCGGGCATTGGGGGTCACATGCACTGTCGATGCCATGTGGCCTAGGAGCTTTAGACAGAGTCTGGCGGAAACCCTTGGCATGCTGAGAAACTGGCTTGCCAAGTCTATGAGCCTTTGGCTTCTGGCAAGTAAGCCTTTGCTTGCAGGGAATCTAGCCGCGCCCCTATGAACTCCAGGTTCTGGGAGGGGAGCAAAGTGGACTTTTTGAAGTTTATGACAAAGCCTAGGTGTTGAAGGAGGGAGACAGTTTGGAGGGTGGCTTGCCCGGCCTCCTGGTAAGTCTGACCCCTGATGAGCCAGTCGTCCAGGTAGGGGAAGACAAAAACACCTTGATCCCTCAAGTAGGCCGCCACCACTGCCAGGCACTTTGTAAAGACCCTTGGGGCGGAGGTTAGGCCAAAGGGCAGTACTCTGTACTGGTAATGGTTTCCTCCCACCATGAACCTGAGGTACTTTCTGTGGTCTGGATGAATGAGGATATGAGTGTACGCATCCTTTAGATCTAAGGAGCATAGCCAATCTCCCTGCTGGAGGGTAGGGCAGAAGTGTTCCAAGAGTAAGCATCTTGAACTTTTCTTTCTCCAAGAACTTGTTGAGACTCCTGAGGTCGAGAATAGGCCTGAGGCCACCGGTTCTCTTTGGTACGAGGAAGTAACTGGAGTAAAAACCGTGACCTTGCAGACGGCGAGGTACAGGCTCCATCGCCTAGTCTAGAAGCAGACCTTGAAGTTCTTGAAGGAGGAGGTCTGTGTGCAGAGGAGGTCTTGGAGGCTCTCCTGGGAAGTAGGGAGGAGGCAACTGCTGGAAATGGAGCATATAGCCCTTGTGGATTATGCTCAATACCCAAGCATCTCCTATAATGGGTGGCCACCTGTGGGCAAACAGGGCTAGCCGACCTCCTGTGCAGGGATGGGGCAGCAGAGATGGAAAGGCTATGCTGTGGGAGTCAAAAACCCCCTCCCTGCTGAGTGGGAGCGGGAGCCGGAGGCTTTGGGGTCTTCTGCCTACGGGGCCCATGACCCTGCCCCTTGGCCTGCTGACCCTGCTGGGGAGGCCTGGTACTGAGGGAAAGGTTTGTAGGCAGCTGCCTTCCTCGGGTAAAAGGACTTCTTACCCAAGCCCTTCTTCTTATGAGAAGGGGCAGACGTTTTTCTGGACAGCCTTGTCCTAGTCAGGTGCTCAGTTTCGAGCTCAGCAGCCTTCTCGGCCATGAGCTTGCCAAACAGGTTTTCACCTCGGCAAGGGACATTGACCAACTTGTCCTGCACCCAGGGCTCGAGGTCCGATGACTGCAGCCATGCCTGGCGTCGGGCCCCGATGCCGGCTGCCGCTACACGGGCCGAAGCCATCGTAGGCCGCTCGGGACATGAAGTTCGAGCATTCCCGGATCCCTGAGGACAAGGTCTTGAACCTCTGCAAAGGTTCCCCGGAGAGGCCAGCAGGGAACCCGGCAATTTGCTTCGCCAGGTCTCCTAAGTACATGCCCATGTACAGCTGGTAGGACTGGACACGGCAAGCAAGTATCGAGCCCTGGAAGCACTTTCTGCCGAGCGCATCCAGGTTCCGGGCCTCCCTGCCGGGAGGCACCGCAGAGTGCATCTTCTGGCTCTTCAGACGATGCATGGCCGATTCCACCACCATGGAATGGTGCGGCAGCTGCGACTTCTGGAATCCAGGGCTCTTACGGAGTTGATAGATGTAATCGACCCGCTTGCTCAAAACTAGCACCGAGGCCGGTGCCTCCCACATCCGGAAGAGGATCCGTTCCAGCATCGGAGGAACAAGCACAGTAAAGGTCTCCTTCGGAGGAGAGTCATACTGGAGGGCCTCGAGCTCTTCGGCTCCTCTTCGGGGTCGCGGGAATCGCCAAAGCCTTGGCCATGTCCCTAACAAATTACGAGAACCTGGTGTCCTCCGGCGGGGACCTACTCCGGGGCTCGGACTGCGGTGAGTCCGAAGGGATGCACAGAGTCCAAAAAGTATCGGGGGACTCCTCGTCCTCTGTCTCCCATGCGGACTCATCCGAAGAGTCGTTGTGGGGCTCCGACCGCGCGGGTCACGGTGGCACCCGCCCCGATGCCGAAGGCACCGGCGTCGACGCCCTCAGTCCCGAGCGGGAGGTCGAGGGTGACCGTGACCGAGTTCGACTTCGAACCTTCATGGTCTCAATTATCGGCTTGGTCTCTGGGGTCAACTTAGACGTCGATGTCCCGGTGGTCGGGGCAGATGCACCAGCGAGGCTGGCCATCAGCACCCATTGCTGATCCATGAAGGCAGACAATCTGCACTTCAAGGCTGCCAGCCTGAGTCCAAGCTCAGGAGACTCAGCAGCTACCGACTCGGGACCCGGTGGCACCGGGCCCGACTCCGGCTCCACGCGAGGTATCTTGGACGGCTTCTCCTGCTCCAAGGGCCCGGGGCGGTGATCGGGGGTCCGAGACCTGGCCCCCGAGGAACCAGGGACCTCCTCCGATGCCGCCCTCACGAGCCGCTTCTTCCTCTTACGTTCACGATTGGGGGACCCCCTGTCCGAGGAGCCCCGGCGATGCACGGGGTCAGATTCCCGAGACGTCGAGGCCTCAGACGAGGTCCGGGCCCAGCCGGAGGCAGAGTCAGAAAAAATAAGTTCTATTCTGATGCTGGCGGCTTCGGAGTGCCTTGGTGGATATTTTGCCACACGGGACACAGACCTTAGGATCATGATCCGGTCTGAGGCATCGAAGACAGCAGTCATGTATGTTGGTGAGAGACATCAGTTTCTTGCACCGATCACACTTTTTGAAACCACTGGAAGCCATCGGGGAAAAAAGAACCCCCGCGAGGTCAAAGGACCGGCTTTTCAGGGAAAAAGACAAAAAGGGCGCAAACGCCACCCACGAAGGACAAAAACCGAAAAATAGAGCTCGATACCGGTGTACCGAACCTGATGGGAAGGGGAACTGGCGTCGAACCGGAGAAGAACGACGAAGAAATCGCTAAGAAAAAAGCCAACTTTTCAGGGTGACACGGAAAGACGTCTGTTGGGCTCCACGGAAAAAGACAGACTGAGCAAGATGGCACCTTTAGGCAGGAAGGGAACCGCGCATGCGTGCAGTATTCCCAAAGGCTTTCTTAGAAAGCTGGGGAAATGCTCCGCACGGGGGCTCCATCGACGTCGATGTCACCCATATGTGAGGACTGACTTCCTGCTTCATTCTGGAGAAAAAGAGGGTACCGAGCTTTGCAGCTCGGTTCTCTCTTCCTCTTTTAGTCAACCCCATACAGGAGGAACACTCAGATGGAGAATGGTCAGGGCCTAAACATTTTAGATACCAGTCATGGTTGTCAGTGATGGAGATGGTACCACCATATTTAGTACATTTTTTTAAAACCACTAGCTGATTTTTCCATCTTTTGGGAAAAATGGGGCCTAATGCCCAAAATGGCGCCTAGCACCAAAAGAAAACATTTCTGAAGAGAAACAGTTCAAGAATTGATATAATTTTTTTTTTTTTAAAAAAGAAGAAAGAACGAACCGGCGGTACCGGTAGGTATCGTGCGGAGGCAGGCGCGACCACAAGAAAACAAGTTTAAAGAAGAAATTTTCTGCGGTGACAGGGTATGTGTCCTGTCGGCTCTGCAGAAAACGAAGAACTGAAGAGGGACAGTTGGAAAGGCGGGAAGACATCATGTATGTGCTGAGGGATGCTCCCAAAAGTGTTCCTATTGGATTCTGGGGAGCGTTCCTGCGCAGACTCCGTCGCTACCGACCATACCCATATGTGAAGACTACATTCCTGCTTTTTCCTGGAAATACCTTCTGACTCTGTTCCACACAGAAGATAAGCTAGTCTAGAAGTTGGAAAAAATAACAACCTGGGTAAGAAATTAGTTCAGTGACAAAATTCAAAATACTAATACATACTGACAATTCACTTGGTCATTATTCTAATATTTCACATAGGGCCCGATTCTATGAGATAAACCATATTCTGCCATACACTCTCCCTGCACGCACAGAGCCGCAATGCAGGGAGAGCTGGAGAGTGGACGGAGCGGGGGCTGGTTGAGGTGCCAGCACTTACAGGGCCTTTTTAGGCCATGGCCCTTTACATTCTGCAGGTGGAGGAAGGACATGCTGCTTATTCCATCGCAGAGGTAGAATAAGCTGTGGCGAAGACGGGGATCAGGCCTGGAACCCCCCCCCCCCCCCCAAGACAGGGATCAGCAGCAGGTAGGGCCCCGGCTTCCACCACTGAGGGTTGGGTGGCAGAGAAACGGGGGTTGGCACTGTGGCAGGCAGGCTGCGAGGTGAGGAGGATGTCTCCCGCAGAGTTACGCCGGGCAGTCTCAGTGCGTGACTCTATACCTGCGGGAATGTCTAACTCCTGCAGTGCAGAATTGGGTACTAACGGGGCCATCCTGTTCGGGGACGTCCAGACAGCCTGAAGGTGTCCCTTTATGGAATTAGGCTCATTGTGTTCTAGTCAATTCAGCAGATAAAAATTATATTATTCTAACAAAATTATACTATACCTTTCTGATCGCCATTCAGTTGATAAATCCTTCTTGCGTTGAGCCATCTTAAAAGATCCCATGTTTTGTTCTGCTCTTTCATTAATAAAATCAGAAACCTCTGCCATTCTCTTTCTTGGACTTGATCGTGAACCTTTTTCTACTTTCAAATCATGAGACTGGGGCCCATGAAGAGATTGTAATCTTCTTCCAGGTTTGTTATTAAAAAAACCCTCATTTTCCATCTTTGTATCTGCTTTTGAATTATAAGAGCTAGGAAAATATCTTTCTTCAAACCCCGGCTTTGAAAAATTTCTATCTTCCACATGTCGTTCTAATGATGGGTCATGAAAAGGTTGTCGACTTTGTTCATGCCCACTGTGAGCAAAATCAGAATCCTTCATCTCTCTATTTAATTGAAATCCATGAGATGGTGCTCTATGTTCTTGTCTCTCTTCTGTTCTACGGTTAGGAAACTGAGCATCTTGGATTTGGCCCTCTAATCGAAAAACATGAGATGGGGAACCTTGAAAAGGTTGTCTTTGTCTAGATCCACTATTAGGAAAATTAAACTCTTCCACTGGTTTTTCTGGTGCAAAACCTGGAGAAGGGGTGCCATGGAATGGATGTTTTCTTTGTTCAGGTCCACTCTTAGAAAAATCACTATCTTCTATTTGTCTATTTGATCGAAAGCCAGGCGATGGGGGGCCCTGAAAAAATGGTGGTCTTTGTCCACGTTCACGATTAGGAAATGCATAATCTTCCATCTTTCTATCTGGTGGAAAACTACGAGAAGGGGGGCCATCATGAAGTGATTGCCTTTGTCCAGGTCTACTGTTAGAAAAGTCACAATCTTTCATTTGTGTGTCTGGTGCAAAATCAAGAGAGAGGGTGCCACGAAAAGGTGGCTGTCTTTGTCCAGATCCACTGCTACGAAAATCAGAGTCTTCCACTTGTCTATCTGACTGAAAACCATGAGCTAAGTGATCTTGAAAAAGTGATGGTTTTTGTCCAGGTCTAATGATGGAAAAATCATGATCTTTCACTTGTCTATCAGATGGAAATCTACAAGATACAGGGTCATGAAATGACAGCTGTCTTTGTCCAGGTTCACGGTTAGGAAATTCATAATCTCCCATCTCTCTATCCGGTGGAAAGCTACGAGACAGGGGGCCATCATAAAGTGATTGTCTTTGTCCAGGTCCACGTTTGCGAAAATCAGAATCATCCATCTGTCTATCAGGTGAAAAGCCACGAGATGGGGAGCCATGAAAAGATATTTGTCTAGGCCCACTATTAGGATAAGCATAATCTTTCATCTCACCCTCATGTGGAAAGCCATGAGATGGTGGGCTACGAATAGAACATCTCTGTCCTGGTCCACTGTTAGTATAATCATAATCTTTCATTTGTTTATCTGGTAGAAAATCAGGAGATGAGGATCCATAATAAAGTGGCTGTCTTTTTCCAGGTCCACCAAAACGAAAATCACTATCTTCCAACTGTCTGTCAGGTGAAAATCCCCGAGATGGGGGATTATGAAAAGGTTGCCTTTGTCTGGGTCCACTGTTAGGAAATTCAGAATCATCCATCTGTCTATCAAATAGAAGACCAGGAGACAAGGGTCCATGGAAAGATCGCCTTTGTTCAGGCCCACTGCTAGAATATTCACAATCTTTCATCTCTCTATCAGCTGGAAAGCCACGAGATGGGGGGTTAGGAATAGGATGTCTTTGTTCAGGTCCATTGTTTGGAAGATCAAAATATTCCTGCTGCCTCTCAGATGGAAAATGGCGACGAGATGGAGGACCATAATTTGATAGATCTCTTTGCCCATATCCACTAACTTGAAAATCATAATCTTTTATTTGTCTGTCTGATTCAAAGTCAGGAGAAAGGGAATCATGAAATGGCTGTCTTTGTCCATACCCTCTATCAGGAAACTTATAATCTTCCACTGGTCTATCTGATTGGGGGCCACGAAAAGGCGGTCGTCTTTGTGCGGTTCCACTGTTATCAAAATAATCTTCCATTTCTCTGCCTCCTTGAAAATCATGAGACTGGTGACCATGCATAGCTCTTAGTCTATTTCCTGAATGATGGTCAAGAAAATCACCATCTTCCTCTGTTCGAAAATCACGATACTGATTTTCAAGAAAAGGTTTTGGTCTTTGTCCAGACTTATTAGGAAATTCTGAATCTTCTGACATTTGTTTTTTTTTTAAATTGTTAGTGTTCCGATGGCCATGTTCTGGTCTTCTGTTAAGAAAAAAATCACATACTTCAATTAGTAATGTTAACTTTTTATATCACTTCATAATTGCTGATAATTTCTAAACTGAGTATTTTTTAATCATCACCATCATGTAAAAGAAAAGTAAAGAATACCAATTTCCCTGTTCAAATCTAGAATGAGGAGTTAATATTCTATGGTACAGAGGCACAACAATAATATGACAACGGTAAAAGGAAAAGCACATTTACTTACCTGTAACAGGTGATCTCTGGGAACAGCAGGAATAAGTCTTCACATATGGGTATCGTCGGTACCGACGGAGCCTGCGCGGGAACGCTCCCCAGCGTCCAAAAGGAAAGCTTTTGGGAGCATCCCACAGCGCCTGCGTGCTGCCTTCCCGCCTTTCCTAACCACCTCTCTCCAGTTCGAGTTTTAAAGCTGAGACAAAGAGAGAGTGAGGAAAGGAAAGAAAGATAGAGAGATACAACTCCTAGGGGAGGTGGGTGGGTTGTGAAGACTTATTCCTGCTGTTCCCAGAGATCACCTGTTACAGGTAAGTAACTGGGCTATCTCCAGGAACAAGCAGGAATGAGTCTTCACATATGGGGACTCCCCAGCTAGAGATGCCTGGGAGATCACCAGGTTGTGAGTCCCTGGGAAGGGCTCTACCTCCACCCATGAATCTCAGGCATCCAGCCAGGGATGGAGGGTAGGAGTTGGTTAGGTATGGAACAGGTGTTTGAGAACAGCCTGACCAAACAAGGCATCCGGGCGGGAGTCTTGTCCAAGCAGTAATGGGCTGTGAAGGTATGAACCGAGGCCCAGGTGGCCGCTCGACAGATTTGGTCGATGGACACAGAATTTAGATGAGCCATAGAGGCTGCCATGGTCCTCACATTGTGAGCTGTGACATGGCCTTCCAGAGAAAGGTTCTTACTCTGGTAGGCAAAAGAAATACACTGAGCAATCCAATTGGACAGAGTTCTCTTAGAAACTGGAAGTCCTAAATGAGAGGGATCAAAAGCAACAGAGTTGAGAGGACTTTCTATGTTGCTGTGTCCTTTGTAAGTAAAAAGCAAGAGCTCTTTTACAATCCAGGGTATGAAGATTCCTCTCTGCACTTGAAGCATGAGGTCCTGGAAAAAAGACAGGTAAATAAACCTCCTGGTTCAGATGAAAAGGTGAGACCACTTTAGGCATAAAGTGTGGATTAGTCCTGAGGACTACCTTGTCATGATGGAACCTTGTATAAGGAGGAGTAGCCACCAAGGCTTGCAGCTCACTGATGCGGCGAGCTGAAGTGACTGCAATGAGAAAAATAACCTTCCAGGAAAGGAATTTCAAGGAGGTAGTGGCTAAGGGTTCAAAGGGTGGCTGCATAAGCTGGCCTAGAACCAGATTCAAGTCCCATGCCACTGGAGGTGGTCTGATGGGAGGTTTAATCAAAAGATGGCCTCTCATGAATCTTGCTATAAGAGGATGAGAGGAAACAGGCTGTCCATTGAGAGGTTTAAGGGATGCTGCTATAGCACTCAAATGGACTCTTACTGAATTCGTTTTAAGGCCTGCATGGGATAAATGCAGCAAATACTCTAGTAAAGAATTCAGAGGTATTGCAAGAGGGTTAAGACCCTTCTCTGCCCACCAAATGGTAAACCTTTTCCATTTAAAAGCATAGGAACGTCTAGTGGAAGGCTTTCTGGAAGTATGAAGGATATCCCTCACTTGCTGAGAAAGATGCAAATCTTGAAGGTCTAGGCCTTCAGCAACCAGGCTCTGAGGTGAAGAGACTGGGGATTTGGGTGCCACAACGTTTCCTCCTCCTGGGACAGGAGGTCTGGAGCAGATCCCAAGTCCAGGGAGGGAGCTTGAGAGAGATGCAGAAGTAGAGGGTACCACACTTGGCGTGGCCAATGTGGTGCTATGAGGATCATAGACCCCTTGTCTCTCTGAAGTTTGAAGAGTGTCTTGGGAATTAGGGGAATGGGTGGAAAGGCATAGAGGAAGTCTTGCCCCCAATGGAGGAGGAAGGCATCCCTGGCCTGAACTCCCTGACACAGAATTCTGGAACAGAACCGGGGAAGTCTGGCATTCCACGGACTTGAAAACAAGTCTATGTCTGGGGTTCCCCAAATTCGAAAGATCCTGGCTATCTGGTCCCCATGAAGGGACCATTCTTGTGGAAGCAGAACTCGACTGAGTCTGTCTGCCCAAGAGTTTTGAACCCCTGGAAGATACACTGCCATGAGATTAATTTGATGCTCTCTGGTGAAGGCCCACAATCTCAGAGCTTCGTTGCAAAGCGACAAAGAGCCTGTCCCGCCCTGCTTGTTCACGTAGAACATGGCTACTTGGTTGTCCGTGTGGATGAGGACTGTCTTGTAGCTGAGCAGGGTGTGGAAGACTCTGAGAGCTAGAAAAATTGCTCTGAGCTCTAAGAGGTTGATATGTAGAGATGTCTCCTGTAGAGACCAGAGATCTTGAAGATGAGCTCCCCAACCCCTTGGAGAGACATCTGTTGTAAGGGTTGCTTGGGGTAACACCTGTTGGAAGGGGGACCCCAGCAACAGATTTTGAGTGGACTTCCACCACTGGAGGGACCAAAAGAGGCGACTGGAGGTTGCTATTTTGTCTGACTGGCAATCTGATGCCTGGGTCCATTGGGTGGACAGAATCCACTGAGCTGCCCTCATGTGAAGGCGAGCGTAAGGAACCACATGCACAATGGATGCCATGTGGCCTAACAGTTGTAACATCTCTCGAGCAGTTAAATGGGATTTTAACTGAACTTGAGAGGCTAACTGCACCAAGCGTAGGCAACGGGCCTGGGGAAGATAGGCCCTTGCAGTTGTGGTATCCAGCAAGGTCCCTATGAATTCTAGAGACTGAGTAGGGGTGAAATGGGATTTTGGAATGTTTATTACAAGTCCCAGATACTGAAGAATACGCCTTGTGCAGGTTAGAGAAGTCTGGGCCTCTGACTGGGATGGAGCTCGGATGAGCCAGTCGTCCAGATATGGGAATACGAATATTCCTAGAGTGCGTAGAAATGCAGCTACTACTGCCATGCATTTTGTGAACACCCTTGGTGCAGAGGCCAGACCGAAAGGAAGCACTCTGTATTGGTAGTGCTTTTCTTGATAAAGGAACCGAAGGAACCTTCTGTGTGTTGGATGGATGAGGACATGGGTGTACGCATCCTTGAGGTCTAGAGAACAAAGCCAATCCTGACTCTGAAGGTATGGAAGGAGAGTACTGAGAGAAATCATCTTGAATTTCTCCTTGCATAGAAACTTGTTCAATTCTCTGAGATCTAATATGGGTCTGTGGCCCCCTGTTTTCTTTGGGATAAGAAAGTAGGGGGAGTAGAACCCTGAGCCCTGTTGAAGAAGGGGTACTTCTTCTATTGCCCCTTGGGCAAGAAGGGTAGCAATCTCCTGACCCAGAAGGTCGAGGAGAGATGTCTGAGAATTGAACTGTCTCACACCATAGTGTGAGGAGGAAGGTTAAAGAAATGAAGCTTGTACCCCTCCTTTATGATGGAGAGGGTCCATTGCTCTGCTGTGATTTGTTCCCACCTGGGAGCAAAGTAAGCTAACCTTCCTGGAATGGTGAGAGGCTCTGGATGTTCCAGAGCCAGAAAGGGTAAGCTCTCTAGTTGTAAGTCAAAGGCCCTGAGGAGGCTGAGGCTGTTGGGCAGTAGCAGTCCTAGCAGCCTTAGGCTTGGCTTGTTTTGATTGTTGCTGTCTCTTTGTAGCAAAACGGACTGCTGACCATAAGCAGAATAATATTTCCCTTTTTTGGGAAAAAAACCCTTTTTGAACCACCTTTTCTTAAAAGGAGCAGAAGTAGACTTTGAAAGTATATCTAAAGCAGAATTTTCAGCATCCATCTGGGTGGCCTTTGCTTGCCAATCTTTGCCAAAAAGGTTTTCACCTGTACAAGGAAGGTTTCCTAGACCATCTTGAACCCAGGGTTCCAAACAGGAAGCTTGTAACCAAGCAACTCTGCGTGCACCTATGGCAATAGCCGAGGCTCTGCTAGCACCTTCAAAAGAGTCAAAGGCTGCACGGTTGGAAAACTTGGAAATATCCTGGGCATGTTTGAGCCAGGTGAGGAACTCTTCCCTTTTATCTTCTGAAATAAAAGGAGATGAAGTTTGCAGGTGATCTGTAACTTCTTTTAGAAACATCCCCATATAGAGACTATAGGAGTTGATTCTGGCAACAAGCATACTGGCCAGGAAAATTCTCCTGCCAAAGGCATCTAGGGTTCTGCATTCTCTTCCCGGAGGAGCAGAAGAGTGCCTTTTTGTACTCTTTATCTTCTTCATAGCAGACTCCACCACAATGGAGTGGTGAGGAAGCTGAGTCTTATGGAAGCCAGGACAAGGAAAGACACGATACATGGTGTCCAACCTGCGAGAATGAGGGGAAGTGGTGAGAGGAGTCTGCCATATGCTCAACATGTGATCATAAAGAATCTCATGTATTGGTAAGATGGCTGCCTCTTTAGGAGCCTTAGGATATTGTAGAATATCTAATTTTTTGGCTCTAGGCTCTGTCTCAGGGGCCACTGAGATGGAAAGGCCCCTGGCCACTTCCCTAATGAAGTCTTGAAAAGACAAGTCTTCTGGAGGAGACATTCTCCTTTTTGGAGAAGAGGGCTCTTGAGGATGAATCACCGATGCTTCGACAGAGACATCTGATGCATCAGAGTCTTCAGCGGAATCGAAGTATTGTCTGTCTGGATGCTCCTGCAGAGCCCGATACGCGTACCGGGTGGTATTGACATCGAGAGTGATCGGTACCGATGGGCATCACAGAACAGTGTACCGCTGCAGTCGACACCTAAGCGGATGTCGATGCAATTGGTACCGGCACCAGAACCGATGTCGGTACCGGTGCCGGTACCGGCAACCAAGTTTGTTGCGGTACCGAAGGCGTCGCAGCTTGTATGAATGCCGTGATGGCACGCTGCATGGTCAGGATATTCTGATCCATCGACGCAACCAATGTCTGGATGTCGGTACCAGTGGGAACCACCGGTACCCCAGAACATGGCAACAGGTGATCGGTCGAGGCCGAGCCATCGATGCCAACCTGTGACCCCATAGATAAAGCTTTGGAAGCCGGAGCCTCCCGCCGGGGTAATTTTGCCGGTGCGGATTCCTCGAGGGCAAGCCCAGAGGCATCTCGATACTTGGAGGGAGATCTACCCTTCGAGGACCGGCTAGATTTAAGTTTGGTTAACTGAGATCCATGTGAGGAAGAAGCAGCCCTGGAAGACGTCGATGCAACCGAAGCTGCATCCGAGGGAAACAGGGTACTGAGCTTAGCTGCTCGAATATGTAGACCTCTTTTAGACATCATGGAGCAGGACTCACAATCCGCAATGGAGTGGTCAGGACCTAAACATTTTAGACACCATTCATGGATGTCGGTGACAGAAATAGTGCTGCTGCACTTCGTGCATTTTTTAAACCCAGAGGCGGGCTTTTCCATGAGGAAAAATTTCTAGGCCCAAGGCCAAAGAAGAAAATGCACTGAAGTGAGAAAACAGGTGGGTTTTTTTTTTAGAATAAAGAAAGAAAAGACCGGCGGTACCGGTCCAGCGTCGAGAAGGCAGACGCGCAACCAAAGAAATAAAATAAAATAAAGAAATTCTTCAGCAGTGACAGGAACATGACCTGTTGGCTCCACGGAAAAGAAGAACTGGAGAGAGGCGGTTAGGAAAGGTGGGAAGGCAGCGCGCAGGCGCTGTGGGATGCTCCCAAAAGCTTTCCTTTTGGACGCTGGGGAGATTTCCCGCGCAGGCTCCGTCGGTACCGACGATACTCATATGTGAAGACTCATTCCTGCTTGTTCCTGGAGATAAACACTTACACTTATGTTATTTTTACATTTTTAACCTCTTGGCGAGTGCTCAAAAGTTGACATATTACTTTAACATAAGATCCATTGCCTGGTTAACTTTATTTTGTCCTGCATATTCTCTTCAAAGCTGATCTACAAAATCTCAAGCAAAAACTAATCTCTTCCTTATGCTGCTGGGATAGTCTCTATGAAACTGGTTTCTCTGAACATTGCTGCCACTGAATTTCATTTCCATCAAAGTTCTGATCTAGGGCCCTTCCATTAGGTGAGCAGGGCGACCATGTAGGAGGTTGAAAAACCTGGAAACCTATGGGTACTGCCTTCCCACCTTTAAGGCACATCATGGCAAGGCAAGCACTGTATTTTCTTTTTGCATTTTAAATAATATTTTCATTAACGGCAATGTAACAAAAACACCAAAAAATAAACATCTCAACCTTATGGCAAGCAGGTTTAAAACTTGTGGGCTGGCACCTCCTGACTGCTGATCTTGTGCAAGGCTGGAACAGATTATCCTGGCCAAACAGGAAAGGAGGTCTGAGGTGGCAGGCCAATTCAGGGCCCTAAGAGCTGCCTGAAGTAGCCTAGTGGTCACATCAGTAGGCTGAGAACCTGGGAAGCCAGGATTCAAATTCCACTGGCACTTCTTGTGATCTTGGGCAAGTCACTCAACCCTCCAATGCCTCAGATAACAATTTAGATTGCAAAGCCCACCAGAAATAGCTACTGTACCTAAATGTAACATGCCCTGAACTATCAGTGAAACACCATGAGCTAAATCTAACAAAAAATATTAGGTGGCAAGAGAGAGAAGGGGAAATTAATACTGGGTAGGTAGGAGCTGGAGTGAGAAAAGATGCTGGGTGGGTGGAAAGTGGAGAGGAATGAGGCGAATAGACAGAAAGGACATGTTGGGTAAAAGGAGGTGGTGAGAGATGTGAAAAAGAAGAGAGGTTGGAGGATGAGGAGCTGGGAGTTTGGAAAGGTTGAGAGGAGATCTCTGGCAAGGAGATGGAGACAAGATGCTGCACACAAAGGAGAAAGGATAGCAATACTGGAGGGATGGTATGTTGGCCAAGATGTGGAGGACATAGGCAGGGGGATGCTGGGAAAGGCCGAAAAGAGGAGATATGCTAGATTGAGTGAAAGGAAAGAGAGGGGAAGATATTTTAAGAGGGGATTCTGAACAGTGCTAGAAAGAGGGGATGCTATGTCAGAACTACCATTGATAGGGACATGAAACAGAGGGTGCAAGACTAAGTGCTCACCTAGGGTGCCTAATACCCTTGGCACTGGACCTACTCTGATCTTCATCTGAACAAAATATAGCTGTCAACCGTAACCCTTGTATAGAGAACTGTATACTATATGGGGTCAATGATGACAATAATTTGTGCATCTGATCTTTTGTTTATAATTGTAAAGACCCTCCTCTCCTAATAGAGAAATTGAGTTTTCTGGTTATAATCAAACTCCCAATAGGATCTTTCCTTTGCTATGCTCCGATAACAATCCTGGTGCTGTCATCACAACCAGATGTCGTCATCAGAGTTAGACCAGCTTTAGAATAGGCTGAGCAGCTGCAGAGGGAGGAAAGGTTATGGTTAGCTATGCAGAACTCACAAGGAAGAGGATGAAGCCACAGTGGCAGCTACAAGTTACCCAGGCATTAGAAAAGAGCAGTCATCTGGGTCCTGGCCTGACCAACCTTTCTTTTTTCGTGATTTGTATTTTATTAGGTTCTGCAAACAACAAATCTCACATTCAAATTCCTCTGCGCTCAATATGACATCATTTTAACTCCAATAACAGACAGCGTTATTACAACCAGAAGAAACAAGTCTCCCTTCTTCCTCTCCCCCTTACCCTCCCCCCCATTAAAGACACCATATCAATACCCATCCTTCTTATGTCAGGCAATATATGGTGCCCAGACTAACATAATTAGCATGTTTATGATTTTTTTTTTTTTTAGTGCCATCAAGTCAAGTGTTGACTCATAGCGACCCAGCTACCTCTGGGTTTCCTTGGCAATGTATCACCGGAGGCAATGGAGGGTAAAGTGACTTGCCGAAAGTCACAAGGAGTGCCAGTGGGAATCGAACCCTTGATCTTCTGGGTACTAGGCAGTTGCTCTAACCACTAGGCTACTCCTTCACTCCGTATGATTCTAATATGCAGTTAACTCACTCATTCCCGAGATGTAATCCATGTTTTTTACAATTTCTTCCCCACTTGGTATTCTTAGGTCCCTCCACAATTCAGCCAACTTCATCCGAACTGCCACCCATATCATACTTCCCCAGCTTAGCCACACCATCCTCCATATCCACCAATGGCAAGTTTAATAACAAACTTGGGGTCTAAATCAAACTTTATCCCTCTCACCTCACTAAAGAGGTTAGCTGCCCACTGCCATACACTTTCCACTTTCAAACATCCCCACCACACATGCAACAAATCTCCATTTTGCCCACAGCCCTTCCAGCACTCCAGGCTGTAGGTTCATATTGCCCACTAAATCCTCACTGGTGTCTGATACGTTCTATAGAGTACCTTATACCCATTCTCCTGCAAAGCTGCTGACACTGACACTTTCCGCACCCTATCAAAAATGCCCCACCATTGATCTCTCATTGACTCCCCAAAATCTTGTAAGGGGGGTCATCCTCCCCCTTCCTTCTTGCCCCAAAACTCCATAACCCACACAGAGCAGTACATGGATTTCTCTCCTTCATTCCTTCCCCCTTCAACCAAGAAAGATCCTGCAATCTACCCCTCCCTCAAGAAACTGTTCCATTGCAACCCAAATTTTCCCCTTTGGATGATTTTACCCATTTGAAAGGAAATGCTGCTCGCAGCCTCCTCTGTAGTCCTGTATCCAATTGGATGCCCAATATTTCCATTTTTGTAAAGTTTGCTTTATATCCCGAGATCCTACTGTATTGCTCCATCTCCCTTATCAAGACTGGTAATGACTAAAAGATTCCTCAAGATGACATCATATGCAAAGAGAGGTATTTTGCGATCCCTCTTGTTTATTACTATATCTCCTAACATCTGGGCACACCCTAATCCTCCCCGCAAGCAGCTCTATCACCATTATAAAGAGGAGTGGGGAGAGATTCCCTTCCCAGGCAAAACTCCCCTGAGTAGCACCCATTCACCAGAATCCTTGCTTTAGGCTCCTTATATAATGCCCTACTCTATACATGTTGGTCCTAGTCCCATTTTCTGAAATACCCGAAACCCACTCTACTCCATCAAAGGTCTTTTTGGCATCTACAGCCCTATCATATTTAGTATCTTCTTAATACTGTCACTCGCTTGCCTACCTGGGACAAAGCCCGTCTAATCTTGTTGAATCAAAAACGGCAGGAAGCACTGCAATCTATTTGCTAGGATTTTAGCAAATATTTTCGCAGCCACATTAATGAGAGATATGGATCTATACAAATCACACACTGTCTCATCTTTCCCCAACTTTGGTAGCACTGTGATTCCTGCTACTGTCATAGATGTTTTGCAACTCTCCCCCTTTTCCCACTCCACTAGAGTTCCACCAAAAAATATCCATTACCTCCTCCTGAAACACTTTATATAATTTGGCCGTGAGGCAATCCAGGCCAGGTGCCTTTCCCTCCTTTACACCATTTATTGCTGCCAATACTTTCCTCTAGTTTTATCTACATCCAAACCTTCCCTTTTCTCTTCCCTCAATCAAGGCAAAGTGCACCCCTGCAAACAGTGTTCTATCACCCTGTCCCCGCCCACAACCTCTGGCGCATAAAACTGTTTGAAAGTTTCTCTAATATCCCCTGATCCAAATATTATCCCCCCTTCTCATTTTCTATTTTAATCACCGGCTGCGGATTCTGTTTTGCTTGCAGCCTGTAGGCGAGCATGCTGCCCACTTTATTGTCCCACTCAAAGAACTTTTGCTTTCAGATTGAAAATGGAGGGGATAGTGCACAATCTTTTCACGTCTCCTCTCATCTGCTCTACTTCTCTCAGCACCCTTCTGAACTGAGTATGGAAGTGTTTATCTCACAGAGCTTTCAATCCCCTCAATAGAGGTACCTCCCCTACTCAGCCTTTGGCGTTTATGATGGGTTGCCAGGGAAATAAAATGCCCCCTCATAACAGCTTTTAGCCTATCCCAAACCATGCTCAGATGGATTCCCTCCCTCACATTTTGTTCCAAATATTCCTTTAGTCCCTTCCTAAGGTTATCTCAAGCATCCCCCCTGTCTAACAGTCCCTCATTCAACCTCCAGAATTTCAGTCTCTTGTCTACCATCCTCACCCTAAGCACCATCCTAACTAGGACACAGTCCAACCACAATATCTGTTCTATCGTTACATCCCATATGTGTGCCATCCACTCTGAATCCACCCAAAGCATGTCAATCCTGCTATAGGTCCTGTGAGGATAAGAGAAAGTGTAGTTACTCACCTGTAACAGGTGATCTCTGGGAACAGCAGGAATTTAGTCTTCACATATGGGTGACGTTGGTACTGACGGAGCCCGCGCGGGAAAGCTCCCCAGTGTACAATAGGAAAGCCTTTGGGAGCATTGCACTGCGCCTGCATAGCTGCCTTCCCACCTTTCCAGCTCTTCCTCCTCAGTTGAGTTTGTAGCTGAGATAAAAAGGACAGAAAAGAAAGAGGACCTACAACTCCTAGGGGAGGAGGGTGGGTTGTGAAGACTAAATTCCTGCTGTTCCCAGAGATCACCTGTTACAGGTAACTACGCTATCTCCAGGAACAAGCAGGAATGTAGTCTTCACATGTGGGACTTCCTAGCTAGAAGATGCCAGAGAAATGACCTCAGAATCGGCATTGGTTTACCTCAGAGTAGGCCTAAGAGGTCATGGATCCTCCATGGATGTCTGGTATCGAAAACTGGGATGGAGGACAGGAGTTGATCTAAGTGTGAAAGAGATGCTGGAGAACAGCCTGGCCAAACATGGCATCCTGGTGGGTTTCCTTGTCCAAAGAATAGTAAGCAGCAAAGGTATGGACTGAAGACCAAGTTGCTGCCTTGCAAATTTCGTCAATAGCTACAGAGCATAGATTTGCCATCGAGGTAGCCATGACTCCAACATTTTGGGTAGTGACATGACCCTCGAGGAAGAGTCCTGCCACCTCATAAGCAAAAGTGCTGAAATTTGCTATCCATCTGGAGAAAGTACATTTGGAGACTGGTAACCTGAGGTGACTGGGGTCGAAAGAGATGAACAGTTGCGAAGCTCTTTGGTGCTCCTGAGTCCTCCGAAGATAAAAAGCTAAGGGATGCTTACAATCCAGAGTGTGGAGGGTTGCTTCTGCTCTAGATGAATATGGTCTACGGAAAAATACAGGAAGGTAAATAGATGGTTCAGATGGAAAGGTGAGACCGTCTTCAGCATGAAGTGAGGATGAATCCTACCATGTCATTGTGGAACCGTGTGTAGTGTGGGTTAGCCACCAAGACCTGAAGCTCACTAATGCGCCTTGCTGAGGTGAGGGCAATGAGGAATATGACCTTCCATGTGAGAAACGTAAGTGACGTAGTGGCTAAAGGTTCAAAGGGAGGTTTGAGAAGTTACCCCTGAGGTCCTATGCTTCTGGTGGCGGCCTAATGGGAGGCTTGGTTAGTAGAAGACCCCTCATGTAGCGTGCTACAAGCGGCCAGGAGGAGATGGGTTGTCCATCTAATGGTATGTGCAAGGCCGCAATTACACTTAGATGTATTCCTACCAAATTGGTTTTGAGTCCTGAAGAGGAGAGGAGGAGGAGATACTCCAGTAGCACCTCCACTGGAGCTGAGAAGGGATTTAAATTCTTCTGAGAACACCAGATAGAAAACCTACGCTACTTAAAAGCGTAGGACCGACTGGTGGATGGCTTTCTTGAAGCTAAGAGGATGTCCTTCATGTCCTGGGGAAGGCTAAGACCTTGAAAGGCTATGCCTTCAGCAGCCATGCTTTGAGATGGAGAGACTGAGGATTGGGATGGAGCAGCATGCCCCCCTCCTGAGAAAGGAAATCTGGAGCAGACCCCAGATCTATGTGTTGAGTCTGAGACAGACAGCAGGAGAGGGTACCATGGTTGACGTGGTCAGTGAAGGGCTATGAGAATCATGAAATCCTTGCACACCTGGAGTTTGAAAAGAGTTTTTGGAATTAGGGGAAAGGGAGGGAAGGCATACAGGAGGCCGTGTCTCCAGTGGAGATGAAAAGCACCAATCCACCTGTTGGCTGTCTGACACAGGACTTCTGGTACAGAAGTGAGGGAGTTTGGCATTCTGAGGAGTGGCGAAAAGATCTATCTCTGGAGTCCACCAGGTCTGAAAGATGTAGGACACTGTCTACATGAAGAGACCATTCGTGGGGAAGAAGAATTTGACTTAGTCTGTCCGCTAAGACATTGTGTTTGCCCGGAAGATACACTGTTTGGCAGTGAATGTGATCCTGTATGGCAAAGGACCAGAGAGTTAGTGACTCATTGCAGAAGGTTCAAGAACCTGTTCCGCCTTGTTTGTTCACTTAGAACATGGCGACTTGGTTGTCAGTTTGGATCAGAACTCTTTGGTATCGTAAGTGGTCCTGGAACACCTTGAGACCATTGAAGAGGGCTCTGAGCTCCAGTAGATTTATCTGGAGCTGTGACTCCTGTTGAGACTAGAGGCCCTGAGTGGACAGAGATCCCAGATGGACTTCCCAGCCTAGTTTGGATGCGTTTGTCATCAGGGTGCATTGATGTGCAGGCATCTGAAAAGGTGACCCCTACAAGGAGATTTTCTGGGGAACATCACCACTGGAGAGATATGACCAGAGGGGCAGAGACTTGTATCTTATGCCCCAAGTGACCTGAGGCTTGAGAACCACTGGGATGCCAGAGTCCATTGGGCTGTGCGCATGTGCAGAAGGGATTAGAGAAAGAGTAGTTACTCACCTGTAACAGGTGTTCTCCAGGAGCAGCAGGAATCAGTCCTCACATATGGGTGTCATCGGCGCCGATGAAGCCCCAGCGGAGCATTTCCCCAGGTTTCTATGAAAGCCTTTGGGAATGCAGGCACGCAAGCGCGGTTCCCTTCCCGCCTAAAGGTGCCATCTTACCTCAGTCAAATGACATAGCTAAGAACAGCACACAAAAATGAAAAAATAAACTATGTACAACTGCAACTCCAAGGGGAGGAGGGAAGGTTGTGAGGAATGATTCCTGCTGCTCCTGGAGAACACCTGTTACAGGTGAGTAACTACTCTTTCTCCAGGACCAAGCAGGAAGTCAGTCCTCACATATGGGTGACTCCCTAGCTCTGGGCTACCGAGGAACCCAGGCAGAACAAGAGAACTCCCTCTAGTCCCAGCTGCAAAGAAAGGTTTTTCAAGGACACAACCCCCACCGGTAGCCCAACAGAGGGCAGGAGCTGCCTAAATCTCAAAGACATTCCGGAGTACTGCCTGGCCAAAAGCACTGTCCCTACGGGACTCCCTCTCCAGGCAGTAATGGGCCGCAAAAGTCTGGCTTGAAGACCAAGTTCCAGCCCTGCAGAGGTCTACCAAGGGCACAGAGCGGAGATGAGCCACTGAGGCAGCCATTGCCCTGACACGATGGGCCGTGACCCTACCCTGCAAAGGAAGGTCAGCCGCCTTGTAAGCCCAGGTGATACAGTCAGCCACCCAGATGGACAAGGTACGCTTGGACACAGCCAACCCCAACTGATTGGGGTCAAAGGATACGAAGAGCTGAGTAGCCCTTCTATGCCCCTGCGTACGGTCAAGGTAGAAGGATAAGGCCCTCCTACAGTCCAGGGTATGCAGAACTGCTTCAGCCTGGCTTGCATGAGGCCTAGGGAAGAATGTTGGAAGAATCACCTCCTGATTGAGGTGGAAAGAGGAGACAACTTTTGGGAGGAACTTTGGGTGAGTCCTGAGGACTACCCTGTTCCTATAAATCCTGGTGTAAGGCCTGTCACAGACCAGGGCCTGAAGCTCACTTACTCGCCTAGCCAAGGTAAGGGCTATCAGGAAGAGTGTCTTCTAGGAGAGGAAGCGTAGTGGACAAGTAGCCATCGGCTCAAAAGGAGGGCGAGTCATTTGTTGCAAGACCACATTCAGCTCCCACTCAGGGGCAGGAGGACGGATGGGAGGCTTGAGCAAAAGCAAGCCCCTGAGAAAGCGGGACACCAAGGGGTGAGCAGATAGAGATTGTCCCTCTACCAATGAGTGGTGAGCTGCTAGAGCTGAGAGGTGGACCCGAACAGAATTGGATTTAAGTCCCTGATTGGATAAGTGCAGTAAGTACTGAAGCACTACTGGCACAGTACAGGAGAAAGGATCCTCTGTACGTAGGTGACACCACACAGAAAACCTCTTCCACTTGAGAGCATAGGTTTTCCTAGTGGACTGTTTCTTAGAGGCTAGGACAACCTCCTCAACTTCCTGAGGTAGGCCCCAGGGAGCCAAAACTACCCTTGCAGCCTCCAGGCCATCAAATTTAGAGACTTGAGATTGGGGTGCAGAAGGGAACCCTGGTCCTGTGTGAGAAGGTCGGGTTGCAACCCCAGAGGCAGTGGAGGATCCGCCGCCAGTTGAAGCAGAAGAGGAAACCAAGGCTGTCTCGGCCACCTGGGAGCTACCAGCAGGACCGAGGCCTTGTCCTGGAGAATCTTGAATAGGGTTCTGGCCACCAAGGGCGTGGGAGGAAACGCATAGAGGAGGCCCTGAGACCAAGATATCAGAAAAGCATCCGCTGCTATCCTTAGAGGATGTGGTTGCCTGGAGCAGAACCTTGGCAGTTGCTTGTTGATGGGGCTGGCAAAGAGATCCATCAAAGGGAGACCCCATTCCAGGAAGATCTTCTGAACTACTGAAGGGTGCAGCTGCCACTCGTGGGGCTGCAGTATCCTGCTCAATCTGTCTGCCAGGTAGTTTTCCTGGCCCGGAAGGTACACAGCCCTGAGGAGCATGTTGTGCTTGAGGGCAAAAGAACAAAGGTCCTGAGCTTCCCGACAAAGGATCCTGGACCCAGTTCCACCCTGTTTGTTCACATACAACATGGCAACTTGGTTGTCTGTCTGAATCAGGACAGACTGCTGAGCCAGGGTAGGAGTGAAAGCTTTGAGTGCTAATCGAATAGCCCTGAGTTCCAGGAGATTGATCTGCTGTGCAGCCTCCCAGGGAGACCACAGACCCTGGGTGCACTTGCCCAGACAATGCGCTCCCCAGCCTTGCAGGGAGGCATCTGTTGTTAGAATCACTGTGTAACCTGGAATCTGAAAGGGCACCCCTTTCAGCAGATTGGGTGGGTGTAGCCACCAGTTGAGGGAGTGCAGAATGGTCTGGACACCCTTATCCTGTCTCTGAGGCTGCCAGTGGCCTGTGACCAGTGAGTCCGAAGGCACAACTGTGCAGGCCTCATATTGATCCTGGCATTGGGGGTCATGTGTATTGTGGAAGCCATGTGGCCTAGAAGCAGAGTCTGGCGGAGACCAGGGACCTGCTGAGAAACTGACTCGCCAAGGCCATCAACCTTCGGGCTCTGTTTTCTGGCAAGAATGCCTTTGCCAGGAGAGAGTCCAACCGGGCCCCTATGAACTCCAAGTTCTGGGAAGGGAGCAAAGTGGACTTTGCGAAGTTTATGACAAACCCCAGGCGTTGTAGAAGAGCAATGGTCCTGAGGGTGGCTTGATTGGCCTCCTGACTTGTCTGACCCCTGATGAGCCAGTCGTCCAGATAGGGGAAGACAAAGATGCCCTGATTTCTCAGGTAGGCCGCCGCCACCACTGCTAAGCACTTTGTAAAGACTCTGGGGGCGGAGGTGAGGCCGAAAGGCAGCACTCTGTACTGATAATGGTTTCCTCCCACAATGAACCTGAGGTACTTTCTGTGGTCTGGATGAATGAGGATGTGAGTGTACGCATCCTTTAGATCTAAGGAGCATAGCCAAACTCCCTGCTGGAGGTAGGGCAGAAGGGTTCCAAGAGTAAGCATCTTGAACTTTTCCTTCACCAGGAACTTGTTTAGCTTCCTGAGGTCCAAAATGGGACGAAGGCCACCGGTTCTTTTGGGCACCAGGAAATACCTGGAGTAGAATCCGTGACCTTGCAAGTGGGGAGGACACAGGCTCCACCGCCCTGTCCACCAACAGACCCTGAAGCTCCTGACAGAGAAGATGTGTGTGCAGGGGAGGCCTTGGAGGCTCTCCTGGAAAATATGGGGGTGGCAGTTGGTGGAAATGGAGGGCATATCCCCTGTGGATGATGTCCAGCACCCAACTGTCCCCGGTGATAAGGGGCCACTGGTGGGCAAAGAGGGCGAGACGACCTCCTGTGCAGGGTTGGGAGAGCAGTGGAGGAGAGGCTTTGCTCAAGGAGTCAAAAGCCCCCACCCTGCTGAGTGGTAGCAGGGGCCTGAGGCTTGGGGGTCCTCTGCCTACGGGGCCCATTACCCTGGCCCTTGGCTTGCTGACCCTGGGGGGCAGCTTGATATTGTGGGTACTGTTCGTAGGCAGTGCCCTTCCTCGAGTAAAATGGCTTTTTACCCGAACCCTTCTTTTTATGAGAAGGGGCAGAGGTCTTTCTCGACAGCCTTGTCCGGGTGAGGTGCTCGGTCTCGAGCTGAGCGGCCTTCTCAGTCATGGGCTTGCCAAACAGGTTTTCACCTCGGCAAGGGACATCGACCAACTTGTCCTGAACCCATGGCTCGAGGTCCGATGACTGCAGCCATGCCTGGCGTCGAGCCGCGATGCCGGCTGCCGCAACTCGGGCCAAAGCCTCGAAGCCATCGTAGGCGGCACGGGACATGAACTTCGAGCAGTCCCGAATCCCCGAGGACAAGGACTTAAATCTCTGCAAGGGTTCCCCGGAAAGACCAGCAGAGAATCCGGCCAACTCCTTGGCCAGATCCCGCAAGTACATGCCCATGTACAGCTGGTAAGACTGGACACGGCAAGCAAGCATCAAGCCCAGAAAACGCTTTCTACCGACGCCATCGAGGTTTCGGGCCTCCCTGTCAGGAGGCACCGCGGAATGCATCTTCTGACTCTTCAGACGATGCATGGCCGATTCCACAACCATGGAATGATGTGGTAACTGTGCTTTCTGAAAACCAGGGCTCTCACAGAGCCGATAGATCGAATCGACCCGCTTGCTAAGAACCGGCGCCGAGGCCGGTGCCTCCCACATACGGAAGAGGAGCCACTCCAGCATCAGAGGAACCGGGACAGTAAAGGCCTCCTTCGGAGGAGAGTTATACTGCAGCGCCTCGAGCTCTTCAGCTCGAGACTCTTCCTCGGGATCCGCCGGAATAGCCAAGGCAGTGGCCATATCCCGGACGAACTCCGAGAACCGGGTGTCCTCCGGGGGGGGGACCTACTCCGGGGCTCAGACTGCGGTGAGTCCGAAGGGACGCACCGAGTCTTAAAGGTGTCAGGAGACTCCTCGTCCTCCGTCTCCCAAGCCGACTCATCCGAGGAAGAGTTGGGGTCCGACCCAGTGGGGCCCTGGAGCACCGGCGTCGACACCCTCGGTCCCGAACAGGAGGTCAAAGGGGGCCGCGACCGAGGTCGACTCCGAGCCACGATGGACTTGTGTATCGGCTTGGTCTCCGGGGTCGACTTTGACGTCGATGTCCCGGTGGTCAGGGCAGATGCGCCAGACAGGCTGGCCATCAGTGCCCGCTGCTGCTCCATGAAGGCAGACATTCTGCTCTCCAAGGCTGTCATCCTGAGACTCAGCTCGGGAGACGCAGCAGCCACCAACTCGGGCCCCGGCGTTCCAGGGAAAAAGAGAAAAAAGGGCGCGAACGCCAGCCACGAAGGGCAAAAACTGAAAAAGAGGAATCGGGCTCGATACCGGTGTACCGAACCCGGCGAGAGGGGAACCGGCGTCGAACCGGAAGAGAAAGAGCAAAAAAATCGCTGAAAAATCTACTTTTAACCGGGAAAACTGGACACACGTCCGGTGGGCTTCACGGAAAAAAAGAGACTGAGGTAAGATGGCACCTTTAGGCGGGAAGGGAACCGCGCATGCGTGCCTGCATTCCCAAAGGCTTTCATAGAAAGCTGGGGAAATGCTCCGCTGGGGCTTCATCGGCGCCGATGACACCCATATGTGACGACTGACTTCCTGCTTGGTCCTGGAGAACTACATTTATTTATTTATTTACATTCTCTTATATACCGCGCTATTCTGCATCAGTGCGGTTTACATTGAACAAACTGAAATTACATTGAACAGGGCATTATAACTTGGAGATAACTATTTTACAGGGAACATGGGCTATGGAGGGTTAAGTGGCTTGCCCAAGACCACAAGGAGCACCTGTGGGACTAGAAACCCCAGTCCTTCCGGCCCCAGGTTGCTGTCCTCTAGTGGGATTTGAACTCCCGACCTTCTGGCCTGAAGTACCTTGCCCCAACCACTAGGCCACTCCTCCACTCCACTACATGTATCGTTGATGCCATATGACACAGGAGTTGTAGCATTTCTCGAGCAGTGAGATAGTCCTTGAGACATGCCTGAGATGCTAGCTGAATAAGACGAGTGCAGCGGAGTTGGAACAGAAATTCTCTTGATTGCTGAGTATTTAAGAGCCCCTATGAACTCTAGAATTTGAGAGGGGACGAGTTGGGACTTTGGTAGATTTATGACAAATCCCAAGTGTTGCAGCACTTGCATGGTGCGTGAAAGAGATAGACATCTGGCTCATAAGAACAAACATCTCTCAAGAGGCCAGCCTAAGTAAGGGAAGACAAATATCCCAAGAGTCCTTAGAAATGCAGCTACTACCGCCATACACTTTATGAAGACTCTTGGGGCAGAGGCGAGGCCGAAAGGTAGGACTCTGTATTGATCGTATCTTCCCCGAAATATGAAGTGCAGGAATTTTCTGTGCTCTGGATGGATGAGAATATGAGTATACGCTTCCTTTAGATCTAGAGAACAGAGCCAGTCCTGACTCTGGAGGTAGGGGAGAAGGGTCCCCAGGGAGACCATCTTGAACTTTTCCCATACGAGATACTTATTCAGGTCCCTGAGGTCTAGAATGGGCCTGTATCCCCCCATTTTTTTTGTAATAATAAAAATAGAAGCCCCTTCCCTGCTGGGATGTTGGAACCTCTTCTATGGCACCGTGCAGTAGAGGAAAGGAGGGTTCTTGCAGAAGCAGAGCAGTGAGAGGCGGCTGAGAATGGAACTCTCTTAGTGAGGTCATGGGGGTAGGCTTCACAGATGAAGTCTGTAGCCCTCTCGTATTATTGTTAATGTCCACTGCTCTGAGGTGATGAGATGCCACCTGTGGGCATAATGACAGAGTCTGCTGGGAACGTGGACAGGGTCGGGATCCTTCAGAGGCAGGAGAGCTATGTTCTCTAGAAAGGAGTCAAAAACCTGGAGCAGATGGAGCCTGCTGAGGTGGCTGGGACTTGGGAGTCTGAGCCTTCTTTTGATGCTTTATTTATTTATATTTATAGTCTCTTCTATACCGCACTATTCAGCATCAGCGCGGTTTACAATGAACAAAGAATTTACACATTTCCGATGGTACTTTGTGTTTACAGTTGAAAGCTTTGGAGGCTGTTGACCCTTTTGAGGGGCATGATGCTGACACTGAACGACTGGATCATAAGAAGGGTAATACTACTTCTTTTTATTAAAGGCAGCCGCCTTTGCTGCTGCCTTCTTTTTAGCTGGGTTGGCAGTAGATCTAGAGAGCCTATCGAGGGAAGTGTTTTCAGACTAACTGAGAAGCCTTGTCTTGCCAATCTTTGCCAAAAAAGGTTCTCACCGGTGCAAGGATTATTACCCAGCTTATCTTGAACCCACTGTTCAAGGTTGGATGCTTGGAGCCAAGCAATCCTGCGTGCAACGATGCAGATGGATGTAGTTCTGCTGATGCACTCAAAGCAATCAAAGGTTGCCCTGTTGACAAACTCTGAGACGTTCTGAGTGTGCTTTACAAGGGTATGATAATCTTCCCTCTTATCTGGGAGAAGAGGAGCCATTGACTCTAAATCCTTAGTTACCTCCTTGAGAAACATACCCATGTAGAGTATGTAAGAACTGATTCTGGCTGAAAGCATGGAAGCCTGGAAGCACCGACGACCAAAAGCATCGAGGGTTCTCGATTCCCTAACCGGAGTGTTAGAGGAATGTGTCTTCGAGCTCTTGATTCGATGCACTGCCGATTCCACCACCATGGAATGGTTTGGCAATTGCGTCTTCTGAAAACCAGGACATTCTGGTACCCGGTACATGGTATCGAGCCGGAGGGTATGGGTAGAAATAGTAAGGGGTGTCTCCCACATATGAAGCATGAGGTTATGGTGTATATGATGAATAGGAAGCGTAGCCGCTTCTTTTGGAGCTTCTGGGTATTGAAAAATTTCCAATTCTTCAGCCCTAGGCTCTTTCTCCAATGTTACTGTTTGGGGACATGCGACGTGGAGACGGGGGACAGGTCCTCTGGTAGGGTTTGAAAGTCTCAAACATCGGCCAATTCATCGTCCGATGAATCGGAATCCGAAGACTCGAAGTATCAACAGGCAGGGTGCTCCTGCTCCATACGAACTTTGTACCGGTCAAAGCTAGTACTTGGAATTTGTGCAGCCAGAACCTTGGTACCGGAAACAGATTTGAGAGCCGGCATGGGCGGTAGTGTGGAAAGCGGCAGAAAAGTCAATGCCATAGGCATTGATACTGGCGATGATGCCGACATCTGTGGAACAGAGTGTAAGGGTTTCACTGGAACTGAAGCTGCCAGTAAGGCCGCTGAGCTCTGCTCGATGGCAAGGATGCGTTGATCCATAGAGCTTGCCGATGCTTGGATATCGGTACCAGAGTTGCGTACCATGATCCCTGAGCATGGCACCAGGAGCCCTCTGGAGGTGGAGGCCTCGGGAGCATTCTGGGACTCCACGATGGCTTTGGAGGAAAGGTCCTCCCGCCGTGGATGTTTGGCCGGTGTGTACTCCTCCAGGGCAATGCTCAAGGCATCTTGATGCTTTGGAGATCTACCCCTGGGGGGGGGGGGGGAGCAGCCAGTCTTCGATGAAGCCTTAGGTTTCGATACCTGAGATCCATAGGAGGAAGAAGCAGCTCTCTATGATGTTGATGCTAAAGATATTGTGTCGGAGGCAAAGAGGGTGCCCAGCTTTGCAGCTCGATTCTGGAGGCCTCTCTTTGTCATCTTCCTGCAGAGTGGACATTCTGACAGTTGATGATCAGGCCCTAGACATTTTAAAAACCAGTCATGGGTGTTGATGGCCGAAATAGTACCGCGATACTTGGAACATTTCTTAAAATCACTGGATGTTTTTTCCATTGTGTCAGAGAGAATTGGAAGGCCTAGGCCTAAGATGGCGTCGATGCGCCTGAAGAAAAGCGTAGTTACTCACCTGTAACAGGTGTTCTCCAGGAGCAGCAGGAATCAGTCCTCACATATGGGTGACGTCGGCGCCGACGGAGCCCTCGCGGAGCAATTTTCCCCAGCTTTCAAAGAAAGCCTTTGGGAATTGTAGCGCGCATGCGCGGTCTCCTTCCCGCCCAAGGGTGCCATCTTAGCCAGTCTTCTTTTTTCCGCGGAGCCCTACAGACGTACCCGTCGTGTCCCCGCTGAAAAAGTTGATTTTAGTGAGTTATTTCTCTTTTTACCATCGGTACGACGCCGGTCTGTGTCCTGCCCGGGCACGCGACGCCGTTGCGAGTCCTTCTATTATTTTTCGTTTTTTCCGATTTTTGGTCAGTTTCGTTTTTTCGGTTTTTCGCTGGCAGCCCGGTCCTTTGACCTTGCAGGGGCCCTTTTTCCCCCGATGGCTGCCAGTGGTTTCAAGCGGTGTGTTCAGTGTGACAGAAATATGTCACTCACTGACACACATAATTGCCTCCGCTGCCTCGGCCCGGATCACGAAGAACTGATCTGTGGGGCCTGTGGCAAAATGTCCTCCAAAGCGTTAAGCAGTCGGCGGCACCAGCGGGAACGAATCTTCGCTGACCCCGGCCGTACCCGGACCTCGTCGGAGGCCTCGGCGTCCAGAGGTTCCAGCTCTGACCATCGCCGAAGTTCCTCCGACAGGGGTTCTCCCTCCGGGGACCATCGACGGAAGGTAAAACCCGCGAGGGCGGCGTCGGTGGACGCTCCTGGCTCCGCGAGGGCCAGGTCGCATAGCCCCGATAGCTGTCCCGGGTCTTTGGAGAAGGAGCACCTCCCGAAGCGACCTCGTCTGGAGTCGGAGTTGCCTGCTCGGGTAAGTCCTGTAGTCCTCCTGGACTTGCCTCCGAGGGGTCCGACGTCGGGCCCGACGCCGTCGGGGCCCGAGTCGGGGGCTGCTGGGTCACCTGAGGTCGGACTCAGGTTGACGGCCTTGGAGAGCAGACTATCTGCCTTCATGGACCAGCAGCGGGCACTGCTCGCTAGCCTCGCTGGCGCCGCTGCCCCGACCGCCAAGACGTCGACGTCTAAGTCGACCCCGGAGACCGAGCCGATCCTCGAGTCCATGCGAACTCGAGTCGATCCTCGGTCGAGGTCACCCTCGGCCTCCCGTTCGGGACCGAGGTCGTCGACGCCGACTCCCTCGGTGTCGGGGCGGCCGACGCCTCCGCCTGCCCGAGCCGACCCCACCGATTCCTCCTCGGAGTCGGCCTGGGAGTCTGAAGAGGAAGAGTCACCTGATTCGTTTCGGACTCGGTGTGTCCCCTCGGACTCACCTGAGTCCGAACCTCGGAAGCAGTCCCTCCGGAGGATGCCCGGTTCTCGGACTTCGTCAGGGATATGGCCAAGGCTTTGGCCTTCCCTGCGGATCCCGAGGAGGAGCCTCGAGCCGAAGAGCTCGACGCCCTTCAGTATGACTCTCCCGCCAGGGAACACTTTACTGTACCGGTTCCTCCCATGCTGGAACGACTACTCTTCCGCATGTGGGAGAGTCCGGCATCGTCGCCGGTATTAAGCAAGCGGGTCGATTCCATCTATCGAGTCCGCAAGAGTCCTGGCTTCCAAAAAGCACAGCTGCCGCACCATTCCATGGTAGTGGAATCGGCCATGCATAGGCTTAAGAGCCAGAAGATGCACTCCTCGGTGCCTCCTGGCAGGGAGGCCCGTAACCTGGATGGCCTTGGTAAGAAGTGTTTCCAGGGCTCTATGCTTGCTTGTCGGGTCCAGACCTACCAGCTCTACATGCGCATGTATCTCCGAGACCTGGCTAAAGAGATAGCCGGATTCTCCGCTGGGCTGTCCGAGGAACCTTTGCGGAGGTTCCTGGCCTTGACAACTGGTATTCGGGAATGCTCCAAATTCATGTCCCGAGCAGCCTATGATGGCTTTGAAGCATCGGCTCGAGTGGCCGCAGCCGGCATCGGTGCCTGCCGACAGGCTTGGCTTCAGTCATCTGACCTTGAACCGTGGGTGCAGGACAAGTTGGTCGATGTCCCCTGCCGAGGTGAGAACCTCTTTGGCAAGCCCATGGCTGAAAAGGCTGCACAAATTGAGACGGAGACACTCACCAGAACTAGGCTTTCTAGGAAGACCTCCGCCCCTTCCCAGAAAAAGAAGGGCTCGGGAAAGGAGTCCTTTTACCCGAGAAAGGCGGCTGCCTATAAACACTACCCTCAATATCAGGCCTCCGCAGCTCCCCAACAGGGCCAGCAGGCCAAGGGACGGGGTAACGGGTCCCGTAGGCAGCAAGCCCCCAAGCCTGCACCACCAACCCCTGCTCAGCAGGGTGGGGGTTTTTGACTTCATCAGCATAGCCTCTCCCCCTCAGCTGGCTCCTCCCAGCACCGGAGGCCGGCTGGTTCACTTCGCCCACAGGTGGTCCAACATCACTTCAGATGCCTGGGTGCTTCAAGTCGTAAGAGAAGGCTATCTTCTCCACTTCCACCAGGTCCCTCCCTCCTATTTCCCGGGAGAACCTCCACGACTCCCTCTGCACAGGGACTTACTCCTTCAGGAGTTAGCAAGTCTTCTTCAGGAACAGGCTGTGGAACCGGTGCCCCACCACCTGAGAGGTCAAGGCTTTTATTCCAGGTATTTCCTAATACCAAAAAGGACAGGAGGCCTCAGACCCATCCTGGACTTGCGCAACCTCAACAAGTTCCTCGTGCGGGAAAAGTTCAAGATGCTTACCCTTGGAATCCTTCTGCCCTACCTCCAGCAGGGAGATTGGCTATGCTCCTCGGATCTAAAGGATGCCTACACGCACATCCTCATCCACCCAAGCCACCGCCAATACCTAAGGTTTGTGGTGGCAGGAAATCATTACCAATACAGAGTACTGCCCTTTGGCCTATCCTCCGCACCGCGAGTCTTCACAAAATGTCTCGCAGTGGTGGCGGCTTATCTCCGGCTTCACGGCCTCTATGTCTTTCCGTACCTCGACGACTGGCTCATCAGAGCATCGTCCTCTCCGGAAGTCACCAATGCCACACACCGCACTGTGACTCTTCTGCAGTACTTGGGCTTTGTCATAAACTTCGCAAAGTCCACTTTGCTCCCCTCACAGGATCTCGAGTTCATCGGCGCAAGACTGCACACTCCTCAGGCACGAGCTTTCCTGCCTCTCGACAGGGCTCAACGGCTCATGGACCTAGCCGGCCGTTTTCGCAGCCAGTCCCTGGTCTCAGCCAGGCGCTTCCTGAGACTACTCGGCCATATGGCTTCCACCGTCCACGTGACCCCCAATGCCCGCCTACACATGCGGCCTGCTCAATGGTGCCTTCGCAAGCAGTGGCAACAAGCCAGGGGCGGCCTAGCCGACTTAGTGCGCGTCTCCGGGCCGCTGGCCTCTTCTCTACAGTGGTGGCTTCATCGGCCGAACCTGGTGCTCGGAATGCCTTTTCAGTCACCTCAGCCGGCTCAAGTGCTGACGACCGATGCTTCTCTCCTGGGTTGGGGAGCACATTGCCAAGGGGCATGTACTCAAGGTCTCTGGACCACGTGGGAGTCTGCTCAGCAGATCAACTTCCTGGAGCTCAGAGCAATCCGTCTGGCTCTCAAGGCTTTCTCCCACCTGACTTCTCACCAGTCCGTCCTTGTCCAGACGGACAATCAAGTTGCCATGTTCTACGTGAACAAACAGGGGGGCACGGGCTCCTTCCTTCTCTGTCGAGAAGCTCAGAAGCTCTGCTCTTGGGCCGTCAGTCACGGCATTCTTCTCAAGGCAGTTTATCTCCCAGGCCAAGAAAATTGCCTGGCGGACAAACTCAGCAGGATCCTCCAGCCGCACGAGTGGCGCCTGGATCCCTTGGTAGTTCAGAAACGTTTTCTGAAGTGGGGACTCCCCACGATGGATCTCTTTGCCAGTCCTCTCAACCGGCAACTTCCTCGCTTCTGCTCTCGTCAGCCACATCCCCTTCGAGTAGCGGCAGATGCTTTTCTACTCTCATGGTCGGAGAGCCTTCTGTATGCCTTTCCTCCCATACCGCTAGTCTCTCGAACTCTTTTCAAGGTTCTCAGAGACAAAGCTTCCATGATCCTGGTGGCTCCTCGCTGGCCCAGACAGCCGTGGTTTCCACTCCTGCTGCAATTAGCGGTAGAGGATCCGTTCCCTCTGGGGTTTCAACCGGATCTCCTAACACAGGATCAGGGGTCCCTGCTACACCCCAACCTCAGATCTCTCAATCTAATGGCCTGGCTGCTGAAAGGGTAGTCCTTGCTCCCCTTCTACTGCCGGCAGAGGTGGAAGAGGTCGTCCTAGCTTCTCGGCGACCTTCTACCCACAAATGCTACGCCCTTAAATGGCGTCGCTTTTCCGCTTGGTGTGCCCAGCAGTCTCAGGATCCCTTCTCCTGCTCGGTGTCGGTGATCTTGCAGTACTTGCTCTACCTCTCTAATCTGGGACTTAAGTCCAACTCCGTCAAAGTTCACCTCAGTGCTCTTTCAGCACATCATGTGCCGGTGGACGGCAGACCTCTTTCCAGCGACCCTCTCGTAGCGAGGTTTCTCCGAGGTCTCCTTCTGCTTAAACCACCTCTGCGCCCGCCAGCACCGGACTGGGATCTGAATGTGGTTTTACAGCGGATCACCTGTCCGCCTTTTGAACCTATGGCTACCTGTTCTCTCCGTTTTCTTTCTTGGAAAACTTTATTCCTGATAGCCCTCACTGATCCCCCTTACACTCGGTTCTACAAAAATAGAGTAGTCCTACGGACTCACCCTAAATTTCTTCCAAAAGTGGTCTCCCCTTTTCACATCAATCAGGAGGTGGTACTTCCGACCTTCTTTCCCAGGCCACACTCCAGCCGAGCTGAAATGGTCCTGCATACCCTGGACTGTAGAAGGGCATTGAACTTCTACCTTGACCGTACGCTGCTCAGCTTTTTGTGTCTTTTGACCCCAATAAATTGGGGCTACCGGTCTCCAAGCGTACTCTGTCCATCTGGGTTGCTGACTGCATCGCTTGGGCTTATGGGGCAGCCGGACTCTCGTTAGAAAGTCGAGTCACGGCTCATTGTGTTCGGGCGAAGGCTACGTCAGTGGCTTACCTCCGCTCTGTTCCGCTGGCAGACATCTGCCGGGCCGCTACTTGGTCTTCGAGCCAGACTTTTGCGGTCCATTACTGTCTCGAGAGGGAGTCCCGCAGAGACAGTGCTTTCGGACAGGCAGTCCTCCGAAATCTCTTCGAGGTTTGAGCAACTCCTACCCTCCATCCCGGATGGGGGCTACCGGTGGGTAATAATTCAGTGAAGATTCCTTCCTTCTGTGCCGCTGAGCTAGAGGGAGCTCATTTTTGTGCTTAGGGTCTCCGGTAGCCTTAAGCTTGGGAGTCCCATATGTGAGGACTGACTTCCTGCTTGGTCCTGGAGAAAGCGTAGTTACTCACCTGTAACAGGTGTTCTCCAGGAGCAGCAGGAATCAGTCCTCACAACCCTCCCTCCTCCCCTTGGAGTTGCAATCATCTGCTTTAGTTTTTTTGCAAATTTTTATGCTGTCTTTTAGCTATGTCATCTGACTGGCTAGGATGGCACCCTTGGGCGGGAAGGAGACCGCGCATGCGCGCTGCAATTCCCAGGGGCTTTCTTTGAAGGCTGGGGAAAATTGCTCCGCGAGGGCTCCGGAGATACATGCCCATGTAGAGCTGGTAGGTCTGGACCCGACAAGCAAGCATAGAGCCCTGGAAACACTTCTTACCAAGGCCATCCAGGTTACGGGCCTCCCTGCCAGGAGGCACCGAGGAGTGCATCTTCTGGCTCTTAAGCCTATGCATGGCCGATTCCACTACCATGGAATGGTGCGGCAGCTGTGCTTTTTGGAAGCCAGGACTCTTGCGGACTCGATAGATGGAATCGACCCGCTTGCTTAATACCGGCGACGATGCCGGACTCTCCCACATGCGGAAGAGTAGTCGTTCCAGCATGGGAGGAACCGGTACAGTAAAGTGTTCCCTGGCGGGAGAGTCATACTGAAGGGCGTCGAGCTCTTCGGCTCGAGGCTCCTCCTCGGGATCCGCAGGGAAGGCCAAAGCCTTGGCCATATCCCTGACGAAGTCCGAGAACCGGGCATCCTCCGGAGGGGACTGCTTCCGAGGTTCGGACTCAGGTGAGTCCGAAACGAATCAGGTGACTCTTCCTCTTCAGACTCCCAGGCCGACTCCGAGGAGGAATCGGTGGGGTCGGCTCGGGCAGGCGGAGGCGTCGGCCGCCCCGACACCGAGGGAGTCGGCGTCGACGACCTCGGTCCCGAACGGGAGGCTGAGGGTGACCTCGACCGAGGATCGACTCGAGTTCGCATGGACTCGAGGATCGGCTCGGTCTCCGGGGTCGACTTAGACGTCGACGTCCCGGCGGTCGGGGCAGCGGCGCCAGCGAGGCTAGCGATCAGTGCCCACAGCTGGTCCATGAAGGCAGATAGTCTGCTCTACAAGGCCGTCAACCTGAGTCCGACCTCAGGTGACCCAGCAGCCCCCGACTCGGGCCCCGACGGCGTCGGGCCCGACGTCGGACCCCTCGGAGGCGAGTCCAGGAGGACTACAGGACTTACCCGAGCAGGCAACTCCGACTCCAGACGAGGTCGCTTCGGGAGGTGCTCCTTCTCCAAAGACCCGGGACGGCTATCGGGGCTATGCGACCTGGCCCTCGCGGAGCCAGGAGCGTCCACCGACGCCGCCCTCGCGGGTTTTACCTTCCGTCGATGGTCCCCGGAGGGAGAACCCCTGTCGGAGGAACTTCGGCGATGGTCAGAGCTGGAACCTCTGGACGCCGAGGCCTCCGACGAGGTACGGGTACGGCCGGGGTCAGCGAAGATTCATTCCCGCTGGTGCCGCCGACTCCTTAACGCTTTGGAGGACATTTTGCCGCAGGCCCCACAGATCAGTTCTTCGTGATCCGGGCCGAGGCAGCGGAGGCAATTATCATGTGTGTCAGTGAGTGACATATTTCTGTCACACTGAACACACCGCTTGAAACCACTGGCAGCCATCGGGGGAAAAAGGGCCCCTGCAAGGTCAAAGGACCGGGCTGCCAGCGAAAAAACCGAAAAACGAAACTGACCAAAAATCAGAAAAACCGAAAAATAATAGAAGGACTCGCAACGGCGTCGCGAGTCCGGGCAGGAAAAAGACCGGCGTCGAACCGAAGGAAAAAAGAGAAATAAATCACTAAAATCAACTTTTTCAGCGGGGACAAGACGGGTACGTCTGTAGGGCTCCGTGGAAAAAAGAAGACTGGCTAAGATGGCACCCTTGGGCGGGAAGGAGACCGCGCATGCGCGCTGCAATTCCCAAAGGCTTTCTTTGAAAGCTGGGGAAAATTGCTCCGCGAGGGCTCCGTCGGCGCCGACGTCACCCATATGTGAGGACTGACTTCCTGCTTGGTCCTGGAGAAGAAGAAGTTCCTTCTTCACAATTTTGCTTTTTAAAAAAGAGAAAGAAGAGAAGAAAGAAAGAACTGATGGTGAGTCGGTACCAGAGTCAATAGGAAGGCAGACGCGAACCACAAAAAACTAAAACCAGAAATTTTCTGTGGTGACAGATTTGCTTCCTGTTGGCTCCATGGACAACGAAGAACTGAGGAGGGAGAGCTGGAAAGGCGGGAAGGCAGCTACGCAGGCACGGTGGGATGCTCCCAAAGGCTTTCCTATTGGACGCTGGGGAGCTTTCCCGCGCGGACTCCGTCGGTACCGACGTCACCCATATGTGAAGACTACATTCCTGCTTGTTCCTGGAGATAAAAGTGTATTGCTGCTCTGCCCCGTGGCTCTGCTGCTAGGCATCCACCAACCCCAAGTTCTTGAGGACTCCTACCATCCTCTGCTTCATCCTCTTAAACCCCTCCCCTAGAATTATCTACCCTTGGATTCACTGTTAAATTAAAATCCCTTTCCAGGATACAGAAATCCACCCCAAACTCTTCTACTTCCCTACCTACCATTTAAAACAAATTCCTCTGCCCACCAGTGAGAGTATACATATTGACCAGAATCACCTCTATTCCATTCAATTTGGCTTTCACTAAAATAAACTTCCCTCCCAAATCCCTTTTACGACCAGTATTTCTACCTGTAGCCGTGCCGAAATCAGGATACCCACACCACCCCTTTCCTGGGATTGTCCTTGTTGGCAGTCAGATATACATGCAGAAAAGACTTTGTGCCCAGCCCTCCCTCAAAATATCTCTTCAGGTGTATCTGCTGGATCATTAATATATCTGCCCTTAATCTATTCCCCTGTTTTAGCAGCAAGGATCTCTTTTGCAAAGAATTCAAACCATTCACATTCAACATTCCAAACTCCACTTCTCCACCCCCCTGTTTAATCATCATCACTCGCTATCACCCCTGCTACTCCAGTGCCAGGAATCACTCAAAGCTACTTTACACTCTCCCCCCTAGTCCCTCTACAGCCCCCCCTTTAATGTCTTCCTACACACCCCCTCCCTCCACCCCATATCCCAACCTCATACAACCAACACATCGCCACGTTACAGAACTCAAACCCCTCAACCTTTTCCCAACCCCCATACAAACATCCCCATAGAACCATAGGATTTATGACCTGATAAACCTCCCTCCCAGTCACACAAAGAAACTCTTAAATCGATGCCAGTCCAATCCCATAAGAACATAAGATATGTCATACTAGGTCAGACCAAGGTCCATCAAGTCCAGTATCCTGTTTCCAACAGTGGCCAAATCCAGGTCACAAGTACCTAGTAGTTTCCCAAAAAGACACACAAGTTCCACTATGCTTGTATTGGGGCAAGCAGTGGATTTCCCGGGTCCCCTTTAATAATGGTTTATGGACCTATCCTCCAAGAACTTGTCCAAATCTTTTTTAACCAACTGCACTAACAGCTTTCACTACATCCTCTGGTAAATTCCAGAGTTTGATTACGCGTTGAGGGAAAAAATATTTTCTCTTATTAGTTTTAAACAGGTTACATTATAGCTTCAATGCATGTCCCCTAGTCTTTCTACTTTTTTGATGGCGTAAACAATCGATCTACGTTTACCTGTTCCACTCCATTCATTAATTTATAGACCTCTATCATATCTCCCTTCAGCCGTCTCTTTTCCAGGTTTATTTATTTTACTTAACAGGTTTTATACACCGCTTTATCATTTCAATCAAAGCGGTTTACATTGAAACTTAAACTTGGTAATGTATATTAAACAGGGACATTGATAACTTGGATTTTTCTGAGGCAATGGAGGGTTAAGTGTTAAGGTTGAAGAGCCCTAACCTTTTAAGACTCTTCTCATAGAGATATCTGTCCATCCCCTTTACCACTGTGGTGGCTCTTTTCTGTACCTTTTCTAATAAAGCTATATCCTTTTTAAGATACGTCAACCAGAATTGCACACAATATTCAAAGTGTGATCACACCATGGAACGATATAGAGACATTATGATATCCTGTGATTTATCCTCCATTCCTTTCCTTATGATTCCTATCATTCTACTGGCCTTCTTGGCCGCCACTGCACACTGGGAGGAGGGTTTGAACATGTTATCCACGATGACGCTTAAATGTTTTTCCTAGGTGGTGGTTCCTAATGTGGAACTTTGCATCATGTAACCATAGTTTGGGTTGTTCTTTGCTAGGTGCATAACTTAGCACTTGTCCACATTAAATTTCATCTGCCATTTGAATGTCCAGTCTTCCAATAAATCAAGGTCCTCTTGCAATTTTTCACAATCCTCTTGAGTTTTAACAACTTTGAATAATTTTGTATCATCTGCAAATTCGATTACCTCACTTGTTATTCCCATTTCTAGGTCATTTACAACTATGTTAAAAAACAGCAGACCCTGCACATATCCCTGAGGTACCCGCACTATTCACCATTCTCTACTGGGAAAATTGGCCATTTAGCCCTCTCTGCTTTTTTTCTTGCCCATTCAGATGCTTTCTGTAAGCTTGGTCCCTTGCTGCTTCTTTTGCTGATCCTCCTTCTCGGCTACCTTCCACTGTGGCTTACCAGCCCCCACCTCCAAGATCTCCTTGAGCATACCATGAATATCTTGCAGCCCAGCCTCTTCCATCCCTTCACCATATCCTCCAACGACAATGCTCCCTGGGTCAAACCCATTCACTGTGAATGCCAGTCCAAATGGGAACAACTATCAATATTTTATATGCTCCCTTTGGAACCGTTCAGTCACCAGCCGAAGGGCCACAAACACAAACACCACCACCTTGTGTCCTTGCCGCTCAAACTTCCCCACAGTCTGCATTTTGGCAGCTATCTGCTCCTTCAAGGAAAAGTTATTATTGTAATAATGTTCTGTTGTATCTAACCCTCTCTGAATGCTTGATAAGGTGGTATTATAAGACCCACAAAAAAGTAAATAAATGCAGGTAACTGTGTCTCTCGGGACTCTCTGTCCAATTTGATCTCGGAGACCCCCTTTCTCCAGCATCTCCCAGTAACAACACTTGAAAAATGGACACTGCCACAGCTCTGTTATCCTGAAATTCAGATGGCTCTGGCATTCCCTTAATGCACAGATCATTTCTGCGTGTTTTGTTCTCAATATATTCAATTTTAAGAGCCGTCAACTTGGCTCCCTCTTCCAAGGACTGTATCATCTTAGAGAGCTGCGCTTGCTCTGCCTGACTCTCTTCCACTAGGCCTTCTGCCTCCTCTACAGACCTTCTCAAGTCCTGTACTTCAGATCTCAGTTCAGACCATCTCTCCCAGCTCACTGCACACCACTCCGATATAGCTTTTAAGGTTGGTGAACCAGTTCTTCAGCTCTTCCTTTATGATTTGTACTACTGCACCCTTACCGGACAGCAAATGGGCAAGACATCCATCTGGCAAAGTTTTTCCATGTGGCAACCCTAACGGTATGGTCTCCTCTGCGGTGCTCTCTCCCCAGCCTTATGCATATTCCTTGAAATCTGGGGATTTATGGCATGTATTCACCACAATCAGTCTGTAAAGTCCAACAGAAAAACAGTTAACACAGATGTACACCGTGGGGAGGGCTAAAAAAAAAAACTTTATTGCTCTGCCCGACGGAACCACTGACTCAGCCGTCCATCCAGGCTGATGAAGTCACTTCCTCCCCTCCTGACCAACTTTTCTGATGGCTGCCTGCTTGCTCTCTTTGCCTTTTAAATAATGATGCCAAAATGACTTCCACATTGGGGATTCAGAGCATATTCAGTGCTGCAGGTCCCCATGGCTCCTGGAGGCACTTCAACACATATAAAACTTTGGACATATGCTGATATATGCTCAAATTTATGTCTGGAAAAGGGAAATGTTTTGGAAAGGAATGAAGACAGGAACAAATCTTGTGTCCAGTGATGAAATTCAATCGCTCAATTAATAACTTATCAGAGTATTATTGAGTCCATAGTGGTCAGTGTATTTCTCCCTCTATTTATTTACAATACTTTTATACTGCAGCACTCCCAATTGCTCAGTGGATTAGTGCAGTTTATAACAAAAAAGAAAGCATCATTTATCAGTTACAATAGAAATACTCAGTCAGAAAATAGCCAGGCCTTAAGTTTCTTTTGGAACACTAAAACAGATTTAATTTCCTTCAAATCGTTCGGTAGCCTGGACCAAAACACAGCTGTTTTATATGGAATAGTGTACCCAAATCCCTTTTTATTCATAGCCTCCCCACTCGATGGGAACAAAAGAGCCATAGTATCCTGCAAATGCCTAGACTTGATGATTTAAGATGACAATAACATGGCCGAAAAACGAACCGGAACAAATTCATAAAAAAATTTATGTAAAAACAAATAAAATTTAAAACGTATACATTCTGACATCATAAGTCAGTGTAGAGTGGAGGAGTAGCCTTGTGGTTAGAGCAACTGCCTAGTACGCAGTAGATCGAGGGATCAGTTCCCACTGGCACTCCTTTTGACCTTGTCACTTTACCCTCCATTGCCTTGGAAGAAAAGGCTTGGCAATCTAGTTCCGATCATACATTGCCAAGAAAACCCAGAGGCAGCTGGGTCGCCAGAAGTCAGCACTGACTTGATGGCACAAAAAAAAAAAAAAGTCAGTGTAACTGTGCAGATAAAGGAGAAATCAAATCACATTTCCTGGCACCAAATATTAACCTCATGGCTGTATTCTGACAAAATTGAAGCTTTTTCATCTGTTGCTGAAGAGAAATTTAACTAAAATATATTACAATAATCAAGCAAATTCAACACCATACTCTGTACTAACAACCGAAAGAGTTGTGGTGCAAAGCATCGATGCAGCCTACGAAGCTGCTGCATTTTAAAAAAAGACTTTGAAACAATTAACGTGTCCTTCCATCATAAGATCTTCATCCAAGAATACCCCCAATACACAAAGCACCGATTCCCTTTTTAAATTTCTCTATTGCTTCTAATAATGGTCCAGGGATTACATGACCATTATTTAAACAGAGTACCTTCGTCTTTGCAATATTCAACTGGAAACGGAGTAACTGCACCCATTTATCCAGTATTGAGAGCATGCTATTTAATATAAAATAATAATTCCCTGATAGCCTTGGAAAGCATAGTTACTCACCTCTAGCAGGTGTTCTCCAGGGACAGCAGGAATCAGTCTTCACAGTGGGTGACATCAGCGCCGACGGAGCCCCCATGAAAGAGTCTCCCGAGCTTTCAAAGAAAGCCTCTAGGACATGCTAACACGCATGCATGGTCCCCTTCCCGCAGAAGGGTGCCATCTTGCTCAGTAAGATGACATAGCTAGGATGGCAGTAAAAACTAAAACAATGTAGGGAGGCAACTCTCATGGGAGGAGGGAGGGTTGTGAAGACTGATTCCTGTTGTCCCTGGAGAGCAACGATTACAGGTGAGTAACTATGCTTTCTCCAGGAACAAGCAGGAAGGCAGTTCTCCCTAGCTCCAGGCTGTCGAGGACTGAAGCACAACAGCACCTGCGGCGACTAATCGGGTAGCCATGCGTTGCAGAAGGTGAGTCTCCACTGAGAGAGACTGCAAGATCCTAGCATCCAGCGACACTATCACTCCAGTAGCCTGAACACAGAAGGGTCGGATGGCAGGAGTTACCTATACCCCGAGAATATTACAGGGTACTGCATGGTCCAGGCAGTAGTGATCTGTGAACGTATGAACTGAAGACCATGTGGCAGCCTTGCATATTTCCGTCACCGGCACTGAGTGGAAGTTGGCCACTGACGCAGCCATCGCCCTCACGTGTTGTGATGTGATCCGGTGCTCGAGGCCAGGTACAATTAGTAGTGCAGTACCTACTGCACCTGTCACACACTGGGCTGAAATCTAACTCTGTGAGGGTACATCTGAGCACCACAGCTGCTCACCACCACCCTGTCGAGGGAAAACCCCTCTCAAACCAGTCCCTGGTCTCCAGGTTCCTCAGGGGCCTCCTGTTATCCAAGCCCTCTTTCTGTCCTCCAGCGCTGGAGTGGGACCTCAACATGGTGCTCTCTCAGCTCACCAAACCACTGTTCAAGCCCCTGGCCAGTTGCTACCTGCAGTACCTGTCATGGAACGTGGCTTTTCTGGTGGCCCTCACATCCGCTCGAAGAGTGAGCAAACACCAGGCTCTGGTGGCAGACCCGCACACCCCCCAAATTCCTCCCAAAAGTGGTCTCCCCTTTTCCTCTCATCCAAGAGGTGTTCCTCCCCACCTTCTTCCGTGGCCTCATGCTAGCAAGGAGGAACTTATACTTCATACACTAGATCGCAAATGGGTCCCGTCCTATTTGCAGCGGACTCAAGCCCACCGAAAAACTCCTCAGCTTTTCGTGTTGTATGACCCCAGCAGATTGGGGTTCTCCATGACTTTGTCCACTTGGGTGATGGCATCGAGGGCTCTAGCATCCCTACCAGGGGGAACAGAAAAATGTGTCTTTTGGCTCTTAGGTTTTTGCAGGGTTGACTCAACAACCATGGAGTTATGTGGGAGATGGGGTTTGTGGAACCCCGGCCCTTTCCTGATGCAGTACATGACATTGAGGTGCTGGTGACCACTGGTATCGATGCCGAGGTCTCCCCCACATTCTCAACAGGAGCTGCTCGAGGTTCGGCTGCACCAGCACTGTGAAAGTTTCCTTGGGTGGAGACTTGTACTGGAGAATCTTCAGCTCTTTGGTGTGTGGGTCCTCCTCTGCCTCAGTTTGCACCGAGGGGGCTCTGGCCACATTCCTGACAAAGTGGTAGAAGGCCATGTCCTCCGGAGAACAGTGCCAGGGCGCTGGGTCCAAGAGGATGTCTTGGTGCCGTCTGGTTTCTGGGGATGCCTTGTCATCACCCCACTGAGTCGAGGGGTGATGACAAATCCCAGGACCTGCGACTTCTTGTCTCGAGGCCAGTGCCAAGGGGCCTGGGGTCCAAGTTACAGAAAATGGCCGGGGAGGTTTGGATTCCTGAGGAACGGGAACTCGACTGGCACTGAGGGCTTACCTGAGGCCAGTGGCGCTCAGAGCTTGGTTCGATGACCGGGGATTCCCCTGCAGTCGGGGGGGCCAGTCGTCGGGGCAGATGATGCGGACGAACCAGCCATCATTGCCTGCTGCAGGGCCAAGATAGCAGCGATGTTCTGCTCCAGGGCTGCCATTCTGGTTTTCAAGCCAGATGGCTCTGCAGCTTTCGGCATGGGCACCGAGGATCTTGGGACCAGCAAAGGCACTCACACAAGTGCGTCCTTGACAAGGACTACAGTCTTGAGGAACCTCGCATAGTCTCTGCCGGCCGAGAAATCATTTTTGAGGACCTTGGTAAGGCACTTCTTAAAGCCACCCGTGTCCCTCCGAGGAATTTTACTGGGTTTCTCTGGTGGAACCTCGATGGACCAAGGCTTTTGTATTCTTTCTCTCCAGGTCCGAGGTCTTCTCGGAGGAGCCGCTGCCGTGGGAGTCAGAGGACACTCGGGCCTCCCAGGAAGTGCTAGGCTTGGAGCTCGGGGAAGCCGGTGCCACGTTGGACATTGGATACAGTTTCTCCTGCAACTCTGACCTCTTTTTAATGGTCTTAGGCGTCATGGCCTGGCACAGGTCACAGGAGGTGCTATCATGGTCCAGTCCCAGGCAGCAGACATGGGTGTTGGTTACTGACATGGTCTGACTGCAGCAGTCACATTTTTTGAACCCACTGGGAGACATGGTGGGAAACACCTGGCTAAGGTCAATGACCCCTGGGTGAAAAAAAGGCGCAAACGCTGGTCAAGGCAAGCCTTGATGGAAAAGAGGGGAAAAAGCTGAGAACAGTGCCGAGTCCAGCGCCAGCTCGTGGCGGGAAGAGGAACCAGTACACAAACTGGGAAAAGTTAACTTTAAAGGATATAGCAAGGATTGTTTCCAGGGAAACGGGAGACACGTCCGTTGGGTTCCAAGGAAAAAAGGAGACTGAGCAAGATGGCACCCTTGGGCGGGAAGGAGACCACGCATATGTGGTAGCATTTCCCAAAGGCTTTCTTTGAAAGCTGGGAAAATGCTCCGCGTGGGCTTTGTCGGCGCCGTCACCTATATGGGAGGACCGACTTCTTGCTTGTTCCTGGAGAAATGATAATACTAGTAAAATATCATCTGCAGAAACATAAAGCATAGTTACTCACCTGTAACAGGTGATCTCAGGGAACAGCAGGAATTTAGTCTTCACATATGGGTATCGTCGGTACCGACGGAGCCTGCGCGGGAACGCTCCTTAGCGTCCAATTAGAAAGATTTTGGGAGCATCCCACAGCGCCTGCGTGCTGCCTTCCTGCCTTTCCCAACTGCCTCTCTCCTGTTGAGTTTTAAAGCTGAGACAAAGAGAGAGAGAGAGACGGAAAGAAAAGAAAAGAGAGATACAACTCCTAGGGGAGGTGGATGAGTTGTGAAGACTAAATTCCTGCTGTTCCCGGAGATCACCTATTACAGGTGAGTAACTATGCTATCTCCAGGAACAAGCAGGAATGTAGTCTTCACATATGGGGACTCCCTAGCTACAGATGCCAGGGAGAGACCCCAGAAGTTGTGTGCCCCTGTGAAAGGGCTTCACTTCCCCCCATGGACCTCTGGCATCCTACCGGGAAAGGTGGGTAGGAGTTGATTAAGTATGGAACAGGTGCCGTAGAACAGCCTGACAAACAAGGCATCCCGGCGGGAGTCCTTGTCTAAGCAGTAATGGGCTGTGAAGGTATGAACCGAGGCCCAAGTAGCTGCTCGACAGATGTTGTCAATAGACACAGAGTGCAGATGAGCCACTGAGGCTGCCATGGCTCTCACAATGTGAGCCGGGACATGCCCTTCCAGAGAAAGCACAGTTACTTACCTGTAACAGGTGATCTCTGGGAACAGCAGGAATAAGTCTTCACATATGGGTACGTCGGTACCGACAGAGTCTGCGCGGGAACGCTCCCCAGCGTCCAATCAGAAAACCTTTGGGAGCATCCCACAGCGCCTGCGTGCTGCCTTCCCGCCTTTCCAAATGTCTCTCCTCAGTTGAGTTTCATAGCTGAGACAAAGAGAGAGAGAGAGGAAAGGGAAGATAGATATATACAACTCCTAGGGGAGGTGGTTGGGTTGTGAAGACCTATTCCTGCTGTTCCCAGAGATCACCTGTTACAGGTAAGTAACTGTGCTATCTCCAGGAACAAGCAGGAATGAGTCTTCACATATGGGGACTCCCAAGCTAAGATGCCTGGAGCCCCAACATGTTGAAGATTGAAACATGCTACACTTCATATGGCCAGGCATCCTGAGGATGGAGGGTAGGAGTTGAAAAGAGAGGAACTGCAGAAAAAACAGCTAACCTAAGGAAGGACTACCCACAAGGAGTCCTTGTATGTATGATCATTATCAAAAGATATATTGAAATGAATAATCACCATAATATTGAAATGAACAATCACCGTATGACGCTCACCTACTGGATTGCAGGAAGTAGAGAGGCTGATGGAGTCTACTGGGGATCCAGTAGAATAATGTTCAAGGTGACCTCACTTGAGTGAAGGTGGAGGTCAACATCTGGAAGTGAGAGGTGACCCCAGGATTCAATTGGGGTAACACAAACACGGCAGGTCTTCAGTGGGAAGCTTCATGGAAAGCTGAAAACTCTTTTGGCTACAGAAGTATTCAGAGGAGCAAAAGAGGAAGACTGACTGATCTGGACAAACAGACTTAGTCCTTGAGGGAGGAAAGGGTATGAGAAGAACCCCATACTCCCAAGAAAGGACAGATGTTTGAGGAATTGAATCTGAAATCCACTGAAGATCCACCATGTCTTTCCTAACTGGTGAGAGGTAGGAAGACATTGGGGCATGGAGCTTCAGGGATACGTAAACCTAGGATACGGTAGGGCTGTCAGTACCACAGAAGTGGTTGTGTGCATAATATCCGAAACATACTGTGGAACAGTATGAAACTGTGCAAGCCCACTGTCAGAAACCTATAGGAAGATAAAAACCTTTATGAGCATAGAGAGTCAAAGAGATAAGGATGGAAATACACATCTACCAATAAAAAGTATCCGGACAGATTCACACATATATGTAGATATATGTGTATATGTATAGATATATATATAGATAGAGATCTAAAGGGCATAGCATATGCACACTTAGCTGACAGACAGGTACATCTACAGAGATGTATATATATATATATATATATATATATATATTGATATAGATACCTGAATATATAGGTTTAAAAATAGATGCCTGCAACTGAGCAGACAGAGCTATGCATATCAGGACATTCACATGGAGATGTGAAGGGAAAAGATTCATATAAGAACAAGAAGGTGAAACCTACTTGAGAAGATATATAGAGAATCTATTCCCGCAGAGATGATGGTAAAGGAATGCTATCCAGTGAATAACCAGGATGGTTACGTGAAAAAACAGAGGATAATATCAGTCTGTAAACAGCAAGTCCGGAGTCCTGTGGAATTCCAGCATGGTAAAAGGACAGAAACGCATAGAATGAGATACCAAGTTGATCTACATGAGGGACAAAGAAGGTATCAGGCGTTTTACAGATTAAGATGTGCTGTCCTTGAAGTATTAGGATAGCATGAGGACAAGCTGCAAGAAAAAAAAAAGAGTATATTCCCTATAGGAATGGGATAACTCTGAGACTTTCACGTGGAGAAGGCTTATGTTCTTTTCCCTCTTTTTTTTTTTTTTTAAAAAGAAGATAGTAGGGTGTGAAGAACCCCACAGTCATAGGGGATGACTGAGGAAGCCTTTTTCAACCATGATGGATAGCCATTAGAGAAACTCTATGCTCTCTAGCAAGGGCCCATAGTGGAAAGCTTCTCAGTAGGATTGCAGAGAGCATTATGCAGGAGAACTGGGATGTAGAACCGGCTGATGGAGAAAAACTGACAGCCACGTCCACTACGTTGCCAAACCCAGAGAGTGGAGATGGCAAGGGTAGAAGATAGTGTAAGAAGCCTGTAGTGAGAAGGAGTATCCAAGAAAGATGTAGAAAACTGTCTTGGAATCACTACTAAGGCCATACAGGAGTGGTGGAAAAGTACCAGTAGTCAATTACTGGAACTCCTGCATGGGCAGCTACTGAATAGGACAACAGAGAGAGTAGGTCTGTGTCAAACAGAGAGAACAGACTGAACAAAGAGAGCACGCTGTCTCTGTCTGCAGAGCTGCCCAGATAAAGAAGGGAGTTTACTCAGGAGAAGAAACTCTATAGTGAAAAGAAAGACAAGAAAAGTCTTTCAATGGTTTGGTACCACTCTTACGGGGGAAACCCTGGGGAAGAGGGTAGAGAAAGAAGCTGAAGAAGGACTTACCACATGGTAAGTCCCTGGAAGGAAAAAATTCATGCTGGTACAGAGAAACTATCAGGTGATAGTTGCTAAACCTCTCTTCTAGTCAGGAAGAGGTGGAAACTCTGTAACTTACAGACATGAATATCCTGACAGTTCAGCATACTGAAGAGTAGATGAATTTCCTGAGAATAGGAATCCCTGAGCAGAGTTTTGAATGGAAAAAACAGTGAAAAAACTTCTGCTGAAAGAAGTTAACTGTAGTTATAAAAAGATTAATCAGAAACCTATGGTTACTGTGTTTATTCAGCCTGGCTAGAGTTTGGATTCTTCAGACCAGGGCGAGACTTCCCCTGCTTGGGAACATCCGAATGATGGGCAGGAGAAGAGGAAAACCTCTTTCTTTTAGGGAAAGAAGGTTTGGTAGGGCATTTCCTACCTGCTGAAGAAGGAGAGGGCTTAGGATGGCCCTCAGAAACAGGAAAGTCAGTGGAGCAATGAGCAACCTGACGTAAGGACTCCTTATTGAAGAGATTTTCTCCAGTACAAGGAGTATTACTCAGTCTTTGTTGTGCCCATCTACTCAAGTCTGATGCTTGGAGCGAGGCTTTACGACGTGCTCCTATGGCTATAGCAGAAGTTCTGCTAACAGACTCAAAAGAGTCTAGGGAAGCACGAGAAAGAAACCAAGAGATATTTTGGCTATGACTAAGAAGTAAGGAATAGTCTGCAGCCTTGGGCTCTGATAGAAAAGGAGTCAAAAGAGAATCTCCTACTGATCTCCTGAAGGGATAGACTCATATAGAAAATATATGAGAGAATCCTTGTTGCCAGCATAGATGTTTGGAAGGTTTGACGTCCAAAGGCATCCAGTGTTCTAGATGCACGCCCTGGCGGGAAAGAAGAATGTTTTTTCTTGCTTTTTACCTTCCTCATTGCTGATTCCACTACAATGGAATGATGGGGAAGTTGAGGCTTTTGAAACCCTGGAGAGGGGGGCACCTGATATAGAAGATCAGTTGCTGTAGGAGGTGAAGAAACCCTTAAAGGTTTTTCCCATATCCTCAGAAGAATATTCTGCAAAGAGTGATGTCAAGGAAGCATTATATTTTCCTTTCCTGCAGAAAACCCCTGAGAAGACGCATAGCCAGGGATAGGAATATTATGGAAGGTTGCCATGTTAAGGAGAAATTTCTGAAAAGAAGGATCTCCGATGGGAACCATCCCTGGACAGGCTAAATTTGAAAAGGTAGCATGGGCACCAGAGGATGTACCTGTCCGGTGCAGAACAGGATTTGTAATGGATGGACACTGGAACTGGCAGTTATGAGTTGAGACAGTCAGTAGTGCATCATCCATGCCAGGTATCGACTCCAAACTAGGTATAGAGGGGAGCGATCCAGGTGAAAAAAGCATGGAAGGAGCTGGTTCCGATGATACTGCAGGTACCGGCATCAATACCGATACCGGTAGTCGTGTCGGAATCGGAAGCGAAACCGACACCGAAGCAGTCATCGGAGGCTGCTCAAGCGGTACCGAGGTAACTAAAAACCCTTGGTGATGATCCTCGGTACCGTGCATGCGGAATCGGTAAACATCGGTTCTGAGACGCGTCGGTACCCAGTCCCCTAGACTAGAAATTGATTTGAGACTCGGTATCGAAGGAAGCGAGTCTATCGATGCATGCCTAGAGGGTACCGACGTCGGTGGTGGTATCGACGGTACTGCCGATACTGGAAAGTCAATCTGGAACGTTTCAGACGGTCCCGAAGGTACCGAGAACGCCAGATGACGATCCCTGGTGAAGAGCGGATTACTCAACACCGGTGCCGATGCCGGGGTATCGGTACCGTTCGAAGCGGATGCCACCACCAAGCATGGCTCAGGTATGTTCTGTGAGGGGTGAGCCCCAGGAACAACCTGAAACCCCTGAAATGCTTTGGAGCCCGAAGACTCCCACCGGGGTTTTAATGCCAATGGGGTCTTGAGGGCAAGGCCGGGGCCGTCAGCATGCTTAGCATGAGACTTACCACTCAAGGATTGGCTAGTCTTAACAGACTGTTTGTGGGTTACCTGATCCTGTAGAGAAGAAATGGCCGGTGCTCTGCCATAGAGAGGGAAAACAGTATCGAGGGAAACTCGAAAGAGAGAATCTCTTCTCACAGTATTGTAGCCTGACGGTTCAGGGGAAAAAGGGTCAGGACCCAAACAGGTTAGACACCAGTCATTGGAGTCTAAAAAGAAAACTGTATTTCCACAGTGAAGGCACTTCTTAGGAGAAGAAGGCTCCATGATGGAGAGGCCTTCTAGGCCCAAAAAATTGTAGACAGAAACTGAGGGAAAACTTTCCCTCAGTTTGAGAAAAAGAAAAGAAAAAATCCCACCGGCGGTACCGGTGGCGGCGGGAAAACAGCCGCGACCACAAGAAAACAAGAATCAAAAAATTAAAGAAAAAAGTTTCTGCGGTGACAGGAGAACGTCCTGCCGGCTCCGCGGAAAAACGAAAACTGAGGAGGCAGTTGGAAAGGCGGGAAGGCAGCACGCAGGCGCTGTGGGATGCTCCCAAAGGCTTTCTGATTGGACGCTGGGGAGCATTCCCGTGCAGACTCCGTCGGTACCGACGTACCCATATGTGAAGACTCATTCCTGCTTGTTCCTGGAGATAGGTTCTTACTCTGATAAGCAAAAGAAATACACTGTGCAATCCAGTTGGACAATGTTCTCTTGGAGACTGGAAGTCCCAAATGAGAAGGATCGAAAGCAACAAAGAGTTGGGAGGACTTTCTAAGTTGCTGTGTCCTCTGTAAGTAAAAGGCAAATGCTTGTTTACAGTCCAAAGTATGAAGATTCCTTTCTGCATTTGAAGCATGAGGCCTTGGAAAAAATAGAGGCAGGTAAACCGCCTGGTTTAAATGAAAAGGTGAGACCACCTTTGGCATAAAGTGTGGACGAGTCCTAAGGACTATCTTATCATGATGGAACCTCGTGTAAGGAGGATCAGCAACTAATGCTTGCAATTCACTGATGCGACGTGCTGATGTGATTGCAATGAGAAAGATAACTTTCCAGGAAAGGAATTTCAAGGAGGTAGTAGCTAAAGGTTCAAAAGGCGGCTTCATGAGCTGCCCAAGAACCAGATTCAGGTCCCATGCCACTGGAGGTGGCCTAATGGGAGGCTTAGTTAGAAGAAGGCCTCTCATAAATCTCGCTATGAGAGAATGAGAGGAAATAGGTTGTCCATTTAAAGGCTTTAAAGAAGCTGAAATAGCACTTAAATGGACTCTTACTGAGTTAGTCTTAAGCCCTGCATTAGATAAATGCAGGAGATACTTCAGTAATGATTCCAGAGGTATTGCAGAAGGGTGAAGACCCTTTTGCGAACACCATATGGAAAACCTTTTCCACTTGAAAGCATAAGAGTATCTTGTGGAAGGTTTCCTGGAAGCACAAAGGACATCCCTTACTTACTGAGAAAGGTTAAGACCATGATAGGCTGTCAGCAACTAGGCCCTGAGATGCAGAGAGTGGGGATTGGGATTCCACAAGATCCCGTCCTCCTGAGACAGGAGATCTGGAGCAGATCCTAACTCCAGAGATGGAGCTTGAGAGAGATGCAGGAGCAGAGGGTACCACACCTGCCATGGCCAATGTGGAGCTATGAGAATCATGTGGCCTTTGTCTCTCTGAAGCTTGAATAGGGTCTTGGGAATTAGGGAAATGGGTGGAAAGGCATATAGGAAGTCCTGACCCCAATGGAGGAGGAAAGCATCCCTGGCCTGAGAACCCTGAGTCGGAATTCTGGAACAGAACCGGGGAAGTTTGGCATTCAACGGACTTGCAAAGAGGTCTATGTCCGGAGTTCCCCAAATTTGAAAACCTTTTGCTACCTGGTCTGCATGGAGAGACCATTCTTGTGGAAGCAGAACTTGACCGAGTCTGTCTGCCCAAGAGTTTTGAATGCCTGGCAGATACACCACCAGGAGATGAATTTGATGCTCTCTGGCGAGGGCCCCTAGTCGCAAAGCTTCGTTGCAAAGCAACAGAGAGCATGTTCCTCCCTGCTTGTTCAGATAGAACAGAGCTAACCGATTGTCCGTTTGAATAAGGACTGTCTTGTAGCTGGAGCTGGGTATGGAACACTCGAAGAGCAAGGAAGATTGCTCTGAGTTCCAGGAGATTGATGTGTAAGTGGGTCTCCTGTGGAGCCCAGATGCCTTGGGTAGAGAGATCTTGCAGATGAGCTACCCAACCCACTTGTGAGGCGTCTGTTGTTAGAGTGACCTGGGGTAGGGGTTGCTGGAAAGGGGACCCCACCAACAGGTTTTGGGTTGATTGACACCATTGTAGAGACAAAATAAGGCGACTTGTGTTTGCTATTTTGTCTGATAGGCAGCCTGATGCCTGAGTCCACTGAGTGGATAGAGTCCATTGGGCTGCTCTCATATGGAGGCGAGCATAGGGAACCACGTGCACGGTAGATGCCATGTGGCCTAGTAGTTGTAACATTTCCCGAGCAGTGAAATGAGTTTTTAACACTGCCTGGGAGGCTAACTGCACAATGCGAAGGCAGCGGGCCTGTGGAAGATAGGCCCTTGCTTTTCTGCTGTCCAGCAAAGCTCCTATAAACTCTAGAGACTGAGTGGGAGTTAGGCTGGATTTTGGGATGTTTATGACCAGGCCCAAATACTGAAGGATACACATTGTGCAAGATAGGGAAATTCTGGCCTCTGACTCTGATGGGGCTCGAATGAGCCAGTCGTCTAAGTAGGGGAAGACGAATATTCCTAGAGTGTGAAGAAATGCTGCCACTGCAGCCATGCATTTCGTAAACACCCTTGGTGCTGAGGCCAGGACAAAAGGAAGCACCCTGTATTGGTAGTGCTTTCCTTGAAATAGGAAGCGAAGGAACCTTCGGTGAGTTGGATGGATGAGAACATGAGTGTACGCATCCTTGAGATCTAGAGAACAAAGCCAATCCTGACTCTGAAGGTATGGCAGCAGAGCTCCCAGAGAAATCATCTTGAATTTCTCTTTGAACAGGAATTTGTTCAGTTCTCTGAGGTCTAAAATGGGTCTGTGTCCCCGTTTCCTTTGGAATAAGGAAATAAGGGGAGTAAAACCCTGTACCCTGTTGGGAAATGGGTACGTCTAATATTGTCCCCTGGGCAAGAAGTAAACTGACCTCTTGACTCAACTGAGTGTCGAGAGAAGCCTGAGAATTGAACTGTCTTACCAGGAGGGGGCATGTTGAAGAAATGAAGCTTGTACTCCTCTCTTACAATAGAAAGAGTCCATTCTTCTGCTGTTATCTGCCCCCATCTGGGGGCAAAATGACACAACCTTCCTGGGATGGTGGAAGGCTCTGGCCCGTTCAGGGCCAGGAAGGCCAAGTTCTCTAGATGGGAGTCAAAGCCCCTGTGGATGCTGAGTCTGCTGGGCCGGTTGAGGCTTAGCAGTCTTTGATTTCCTTTGCTTTGGGGGATGCTGTCCCTTTCGGGCAGACTCACCTGCAGAATGCACCTGCTGGGTATAGAAGGGATATAACCTCTTCTTTTTAGAGAAGAATGGTTTCTTGTAGGATTTTCTCCTTGCAGGATCAGCTGTAGCCTTGGATAGTCTATCCAAAGTGGTGTTATCAGCATCCAGCTCTTTAGCTTTCTCTTGCCAATTTTTGCCAAAGAGATTTTCGCCTGTACAAGGGATATTTCCCAGTTTGTCCTGTACCCAGAGTTCTAAGTCAGATGCCTGGAGCCAGGCAATCCTACGAGCACCTATGGCAATGGCAGAGGTTCTGCTTATGCACTCAAAGCAGTCAAAAGTTGTATGATTAACAAACTTGGAAACATCCTGGGCATGTTTGACAAGTGTAAGATAATCCTGCCTCTTATCATTAGGAAGGAGAGGGCTCATAAGCTCGAGATCTCCTGTAACCTCCTTAAGGAACATTCCCATGTATAAGATGTAGGAACTAATCCTGGCAGAAAGCATAGAGGCCTGGAATGTTCGACGCCCAAAGGCATCAAGAGTCCTACATTCACATCCTGGAGGGTTAGATGCATGTCTCTTTGCACTCTTGATCCTTCTCATAGCTGACTCCACCACCATGGAGTGGTGTGGCAACTGAGTTTTTTGAAATCCAGGACAAGGAGGTACTCGATACATAGTATCCAGCCTACGGGAATGAGGAGAGGTGGTAAGAGGTGTTTCCCACATTCTTAACATGAGATCATGCAAGATCTCATGAATAGGCAAAGTAGCCGCTTCCTTGGGAGCTTTAGGTTATTGTAAAATCTCCAACTCCTTTGCTCTGGGCTCTGTTTCAGGAGCCACTGTGATGAAAAGATCCCTAGCCACCTCTCTGATGAAATCCTGAAAGGATATATCCTTTGGAGGAGACATCCTACGCTTAGGAGAAGGTGGCTCCTCAGAGAGACAGAGCTGTCAGAGTTCTCAGAGTCATCGGAGGATTCAAAATATCTTCTGTCTGGGTGCTCTTGTAAAGCACGATACCGGTACCAATCGAAGTCGGTACCGGAGGGGTCCGGTACCGGTCTGTCGATACCGGAGGAAATAGCATGACTCGGTGTTGGTAGCATACTCGCCGATGTCGATGCTGTCGGTACCGGTACCGATATCGGTGCCAGAACCCATTGAACTGTCTGAAGCAGTCCCGAAGGCACTGATGCCGCAAGGAGAGCCGCCAGGAATCTCTGGTCAATTGACGCTGCCGAAGCCTGGGTGTCGGTACCGGACGAAGCGGCCGGTACCCCAGAGCATGGCACCAGTAGTTCTTTCGAGGTTGAGGCCTCGAGAACATCCTGGAGCCCCGATAGTGCTTTGGAAGCCAAAGCCTCCTGCCGGGGCAATTTTGCCGGTACAAGTCCCCCAAGGGCAACGCCAGAGGCATTTCGATGCTTGGAAGGAGATCTACCCTTTGAGGACCTGCCAGATTTATGTTTGGTTACCTAAGATCCATGGGAGGAAGACGAAGCCCTGGAAGAAGTCGATGCCACAGATGCTGCATCGGAGGGAAAAAGGGTGCTAAGCTTAGCAGCTCCGTTCTGCTGACCCCTCTTCGACATCATCCCACAGGCAACACACTCCGAGATGGAGTGGTCAGGACCTAAACATTTGAGGCACCACTCGTGAGTGTCGGTGACGGAGATGGTACCGCCACACTTGGAACACTTTTTAAAAACCGAAGCGGGTTTTTCCATGTTGAGGAAAAAATTGGGCCGTGTGCCCAAAATGGCGCGTGGCACCCAAGAGAAAAAAGGCTGGAAAATCCAGATAAAAGAATGGAATTTTTTTTTTTTTAAGAAAGAACCGGCGGTACCGGTATAGCGTCGAGGAAGGCAGACACTACCACAAAAAAGAATGAAAAATATGGGATAATTTCTGCGGTGACAGGAAAACGACCTGCTGGCTCTGTGGAAAACGAAGAACTGGAGAGAGGCAGTTGGGAAAGGCGGGAAGGCAGCATGCAGGCGCTGTGGGATGCTCCCAAAAGCTTTCTAATTGGACACTGGGGAGCGTTCCCGTGCAGGCTCCGTCGGTACCGACGATACCCATATGTGAAGACTACATTCCTGCTTGTTCCTGGAGATTATTTAAAACCTTCCTCATCCAACAGCCAACTCAAGGGATAGCAGCAGCACATTAAACAGCACAGGCGACAAAATCCCTGAGGAATCCCACACTCTGGTTTCCATGGCCTTGAGCATTCAGCCTCAACTTGCACAGTACAAGTCCGATTACACAAAAAGCCTGAAAACCACTCTAAAACCTTCCCTGCGACTCCCAAATAATCCAGAATGGCCAAACTGCAGCAGAACTGCTGAACGCCCCCTTGCCAATGTTCTATTCATATCTGAAATAAGGATACCTACTAACCATTCCTTACTAAGAAATTTACAAAACCCAAACTGTGAACTATTCAAACAGTCGCTATCTTCCAAGTATTACATAAGCTGACCCGCAACCACTGCTTCCAATATCTTCGTATAGAATGGTATGTTTCCTATTGAATGAAAATTAGAAGCTTCAGTTAAACTAGCTCTTGAGTCTTTTGGGATAGCAGTTAAAATAATATCACCTATCTCCAATGGATAGTCTCCCTCTGTTAGGAGGGTAACTACCATCTCATAAAGCCAACATTTAAATGAAAGTGGTGCAAAACGAGTAATAAAAACCAGGCACACTTCTGCCGGTGAAAACTTCTATTTACAAAAATACCTCTCAAACTCTTTAAAAGACAATTCCCTAAATGACACCCAGGAACAATCTCCCACATGTGCTAACTCCACCTCACCCCTACGCGAGAGTGCTAGTAACCTCTCCACATCAGACCCCTCCATAGAGAGACTACCTCAAATTATTTGTACCTTATCTGAAAAAATACTTAAGGCAACAATGAAGTATTAGGTTGTAATTTCAAATGCTCTCCCAACAATGTAGATGACACCTTAAATAGCTGCTGCTGTTGCGACGGCGCCTGTTTAATTAACTTTCGAGCATGTCTCTTATTGCCTTAGTTTCAACTGAACAACTAACATGTCTAGTATATGTAGTTATTTTTTTGCACCTTAGGCACAAAGCAATATAAATGCAGTACCCACAATAGACACAAGCAAGCAAAATGTCTTTGGTATTTTATAGACAGCTGTCAAACTCCCACCTCCCCTATCCTCCCCTACTCATCCCTTCATCATACTCTAACAAATAAACATTTGCTGTATTACAATACTTGCAACAAATTCATCGTATGCTACCGAAAGCATATACACAGTTAAATGTTTAGTAAGGAACTGTCAGGCAGATGCAGAAAGCTGGCGATTTGCAGCATACCGATAGCGCGCGACCAGGGGCAACTCAAGGCAATCTGCTCAGAGGCGAGGCATAAGATGGCACTCCCCTCCTCTGAAGCAGGAGGAGCTTTCTCAAAACTCTTGTCAGGAACTGAACCAAACCAAAAAGCTGATTAGATAATGTGGAGAAACTGCAAGATGTTTGCACACCAAGGAACTAAAAGAAAGCGCAAGAACCACAGCACAGTTTATAACCCAAATTATAATTCATTTTTATTTTGTTGTTACAAACTATGTTATAGTTCTTCCTTTTTTTTTGAACATATATTTTGCATTTACTGAACCACCTCCTCAACAATGGGTGCAGAGCAGAACTCAATATCTTAAAAAAAAAGAAAAAAGAATCCGATTCTGATCATCTCACTAGCAAACATTCTCCAGTACCAGGCAAATTGTAAACTAATACAAAACCCTACAACAAAGTCAATGAGGATTTATAGAGCAAATCTACCATACCATAACAGCACCAACTTCGAAAACTCACATAAGGAGCCTACCCAAAAAAAGTATCACTGTACTGCAAGTGGGTCCTGGAACTTCCAACACCTACTTGAAAAGCTGAACAATTCAGATTACTACAGTACAGGTCCCTAAGTACAAACTCCATGGCTTTGGTCACACATTCAGAACACAGACCCTCACCAAGTACAGAATAAGTGACCATAACCTAAAAATAAACATGTAGATAAAGCGTAGTTACCCACCTTTAACAGGTGTTCTCCGGGGATAGCAGGAATGAGACCTCACATATGGGTGACGTTGGCACCAACAGAGCCCTGGCGAAGGCATCTTCCCAGGTGTCAAAGAAAGCTTTTGGGAGATCCCCACGCATGCATAGTCCTCTTCCCGCCCAAAGGTACCATCTTGCTCAGTCAAATGACATAGCTGGACGGTAGTAAAACTAAAACAAGGTAGGGAGGCAACTCCCAGGGGGGAGGGAGGGTTGAGAGGACAGATTCCTGCTGTCCCTGGAGAACATCTGTTACAGGTGATTAACTACACTTTCTCCAGGAACACGCAGGAAGTCAATCCTCACATATGGGACTCCCTAGCTCCAGGCTGCCTAGGACTGAACCATTACAGCACCAACGGCGACCAAGTCGGGTAGCTGTGAGATGCAGAAAATGAGTCCCCAACTGAGAGACTCTAGCATCCAGCGGCACTGTCACTCTGGTAGCTGGAACACAAAAGAGTTGGAGGGCAGGAGTTGCCTACACCACAAAGATTACGAAGTACCGCCTGGTTGAACGCACTGTCCCAGCAGGGCTCACTCTCCAGGCAGTAGTAAGCTGTGAACGCATGAACTGAAGACCAAGTGGCAGCCTTGCAGATCTCCATCACTGGCACTGAGTGCAGGTTCACCACTGATGTGGCCATCGTTCTAATGTGATGCGCTGTGATCCGGTGTTCCAGGGAGAGTCCAGCTTGCTCATAGGCAAGGGCAATACAGTCCATCACCTAAGTGAACAGAATTTGCTTAGCCACAGGAAGCCCGAGCCTGCTGGAGTCATAAGAAACAAAAAGCTGAGGAGCTTTGTGATGGTCCTGGGTTCGCTGTAGGTAAAAAGGACAGGGCCCGTTTGCAATCCAATGTATGGAGTACAGTTTCCTCCCGACCGGAATGAGGCTGCGGGAAAAAGGTGGAAAGGACCACCTCCTGGTTGAGATGGAAAGGAGATACCACCTTTGGGAGGAATTTGGGTTGAGTGCAGAACACCACCCTGTTCCTGTAGATCTTGTATACGGCGGCCCTGCCACCAGAGTCTGAAGTTCGCTTACTCTGTGAGTGGATGTGAGGGCCACCAGGAAGGCAATCTTCCATGAAAGATACTGCAGATGGCAAGTAGCTAGATTCGAATGGCGGCCTTGTGAGCTGTAAGAGCACCACGTTGAGGTCAAATTCTGCCGCTAGGGGGCAGAGGAGAGACTTAGAAAACAGGAGGCCCCGGAGAGAGACTAGGGACTGGCCTGAGAGGGGCTTCCCCTCAATAGGATGGTGGTGTGTAGCGATCGCACTAAGGTGCACCCTCACTGAGTTTGACTTTAGCCCAGTGTGCGACAGATGCAGTAGTTTCTGGAGCACTAGTTGCACTGGGCAGGAAAACGTTTTCCCCCATCTCTCCACATCCCATACTGAGAATCTTTGCCATTTAAAGGCGAAAGCTCACCTTGTAGAAGGCCAACAGGATCTCCTCAACTTCTCGTGGGAGGTTGAAAGGGGCCAAAGCTACCCTTTCAGCAGCCACACTGTTAGCATTAGAGACCCCAGATTGGGGTGCAGGAGGGAGACCTCCCTTTGAGACAGGAGGTCTGGGGCATGGCACAGCAGGACCCGGAGTGTCACTGACAGGGAGAGCAACAGTAGGAACCAGGGCTGTCTTGGCCACCTGGGGGCAATTAGCATCAGTGATGTCCCCTCGCGCTGGACCTTGAAGAAGGTCTTGGCGACCAGAGGGGTTGGTGGAAAGGTATAGAGGAGGCCTTCTGTCCACGGGATCACGAAGGCATTGGCCACCACCCATGCCGGGTGCTGTTGCCATGAGCAAATGTGGAGCTGCTGCGCATTGTCTGGGGTGGCAAAGGGGGTCCATCACGGGCATCCCCCAGAGGCAGAAGAGCCATAAGGCCACTATGAGGTTCAGGCGCCACTTGTGCGGCTGTCCTGGCCTGGGAGGTAGACTGCATGCAGGGGCATGTTGCTGTGAGCTGTAATGGAAAGGAGGGCCACCACCTCCTAGCAGAGGGAGTATGACCCCGTGATCCCCTGCTTGTTGACGTAGAACATGGCGCCTTGGTTGTCAGTCTGTATCAGCGCGAGACAAGGTCGCAGGTGGTGGCGGAACGCTTGCAGGGCCAGGAAGATCGCCCTAAGTTCTAGAAGATTGGTCTGCAGCAGGGATTTTGCCTGAAACAGCGGCCTTGTGTGTGGAGGTCTGCACATTGAGCCCCCCAACTGAGGAGGGAGATGTCTGTAGTTAGGACTCTCTGAGAAATGGGTGCCTGGAAAGGCATCCCGGCCCGGAAGTTGTCACCAGCAGAGGGACTCCACTAGCTGACGGGTTACCCTGATTTGTCCTGCAGCCTGCCCGTGGCTTGCGTCCACTAGAGCGGAGGCATGTGTAGGGAGGCTAGCAGGGTCACGTGGACTGTGGAGGACATATGGCCCAGAAGGCGGAGAAGACGGGCTGGCACTGACTGACGGGCATTGCACCTCAGCAGCTAGCTCCCTGAGGCGTTCTTCCTTTTCCCTGGGAAGAAAGGCCTTGGCCTACAGGGTGTCCAGCTCAGCACCTCTGAATTTCAGGCTGTGGAGCTGGAGAGAGATGAGATTTGGGGTAGTTGATGACAAACCCCAGGTGCTGCAACAGAATGGTTGCGCACACTGTGGCCTGACAGGCCTCTGCGGCCATGCTATCCCCGATGACCTAGTCATCTAAGCAGGGGAAGACAAAGGGACCCTTGCAGGAGTAGGTGGGCAGTGACCACTGCTAGGCATTTTGTGAAGACCCTTGGTGAGGAGGCCAGGCTGAAGGGTAGCACCCTGCACTGGTAGCATCCTCCTCCTACCACGAACCTTAGATACTGCCTGTGGGAGGGGTGGATTAGGATGTGCGTGTTAAGCATCCTTTAGGTACAAGAAGTAAAGCCAGACTCCCTGGAAGAGGAAAGGCAGCAGTGTTCCAAGGGAGAGCATCTTGAACTTCTCCCTCAACAGAAACTTGATTAAGTTTCGCAGGTCTAAGATGGGCTCGAGGCCCCCAGTCCTCTTTGGGACAAGGAAGTACCTGGAGTAGAAGCCTTTGCCCCACAGATGCCTGGGCACAGGTTCTACTGTTTTGTCAATGAGAAGACCTGCGAGCTCTGTGAGTAGCAGGGTCTGGTGAAGGAGGGGCTGCAATGGCTCTCTGGGAAAGAACCTGAGTGGAATCTACAGCAGGTGGAGGAGATATCCTTCCCTGACTACCTGCAGTATCCAGAGGTCTGAAGTGATTGAGGCCCATCTGTGGGCAAAGAGCGCCAGGGCCCCCCTCCCTGTAGGCTGGTGAAGGTCTCCTGGGGGAGGGGAGTCCCTGCCCTGGGAGTCAAAAGTTCCCCCCCCAGGCTGGGTGGGAGCTGGAGCCTAGGGCTTAGATGTTTTTGCCTTCTGAGCCCTGGGATGAGAATCTTGCTGATGGCCAGAGTAGGGTTGGTACTGATGACCCCATGTAAAGGCACCCTTTTTTCTCAGGAAGAGGAGCCTTTTCCCCCAACGTTTTTTTGAGGGGATGGCACAAACTCTGCCTCGATCTCAGCAGCTTTGACGGCCATGGGTTTGCCAAAGAGGTTCTCACTTGTAAAGGGACATCGAGCAGTTTGTCCTGAACACACTGCTCGAGGTCAGAGGATTGTAGACAGGCCTGGCGCCAGTCCCCAATGCCAGCCACCGCAACTCGAGCCGCCGATTCAAAGCTGCCATAGCCAGCCAGGGAGAGGCACTTGGAGCAGTCTCTCACTAACAGAGGTCAGGGTCTGGAACCATTGGAGGAGTTCCCTGATGAGGCTTGCTGCGAACCATGACAGCTCTTTGGCCAGTGCCTATAAAGGAGAAATTAGGCCTTACATGCTAATTGTCTTTCCTTGAGTTCTCTCCAGGCCAGTCCAGGAAAGCACAGTTACTTACCTGTAACAGGTGATCTCTGGGAACAGCAGGAATAAGTCTTCACATATGGGATACATCGGTACCGACGGAGTCTGCGCGGGAACGCTTCCCAGCGTCCAATCAAAGAGCTTTTGGAAGCATCCCACCATGCCTGCGTGCTGCCTTCCTGCCTTTCCCAACTGCCTCTCCTCAGTTAAGTTTTAAAGCTGAGACAAAGAGAGAGAGAGGAAAGGAAAGATAGATAGAGATACAACTCCTGGGGAGGTGGGTGGGTTGTGAAGACTTATTTCTGCTGTTCCCAGAGATCACCTGTTACAGGTAAGTAACTGTGCTATCTCCAGGAACAAGCAGGAATGAGTCTTCACATATGGGGACTCCCAAGCTGAGATGCCTGGAGTCCCAGCATGTCATTGGTTGGAACATGCTATCCCCCACAACACCAGGCATCCTGAGGATGGAGAGTAGGAGTTGAAGAGAGAAAGGTGCTGTGGAACAGTTAACCTAGCATAGGATTGCAGACAAGGAGTCCATGTGTGGATGATAATTGTCATCAATGATATTGCAAAGAAAAAAAATTGCAATATGGACCTCCCCTAACAGGACTTCAGAGAAGTATGGAGGTTCATGGGATCTACTGGGGAACCCAGTAGAGGAACCTCGAGAAGGACCTCCTGTAAGTGGAGGTAGTAACCCTGTAGGAAAAGCAATGGAGGTCAGAATCCTGAAAGGTAACAGGTAACCCCAGTAGGAAAAACTGGGGTAGTACAAAAACGGTGGGCCTTCAGCGGAAGGCTTTTATGATAAAAACCGAACTCTTTTGCAGCAGAGTGGCTCACTCTTAGGAACAAAAAGAGAGAGGCTTACTGATTTGGACAAACAGGCCCAGTCCTTGTGGGGAGAAAGGGTATGGGAACCCCTTGTATCCCAAAAGAAAGGACAACGCCGGAGGCGTTAGAGCCTGTGATTAGCTGAAGATCCGCAATGTCTCTCCTAACTGAGGTCAGCTGGGAGAGATATTGGAACATGGAGAGCTTCAGGGGTACCTAACCTTAAGGTTATGGTAGGTGTTAACTACCACGAAGGTGGTTGTGAGTGTAGGACCCTAAAACATGCTGGATAGCATAAGTATGGGTAAAGCCCATCTGTCAGAATCATATAGCTATATGAGCCTCTACAGTCAGGTAGATAAAGCGTAGTTACTCACCTGTAACAGGTGTTCTCCAGGAGCAGCAGGAATCAGTCCTCACATATGGGGTGACGTCGGCGCCGACGGAGCCCTCGCGGAGCAATTTTCCCCAGCTTTCAAAGAAAGCCCTTGGGAATTGCAGCGGGCATGCGCGGTCCCCTTCCCACCCAAGGGTGCCATCTTAGCCAGTCAGATGACATAGCTAAAAGACAGCATAAAAATTTGCAAAAAAACTAAAGCAGATGATTGCAACTCCAAGGGGAGGAGGGAGGGTTGTGAGGACTGATTCCTGCTGCTCCTGGAGAACACCTGTTACAGGTGAGTAACTACGCTTTCTGCAGGACCAAGCAGGAAGTCAGTCCTCACATATGGGACTCCCAAGCTTAAGGCTACCGGAGACCCTAAGCACAAAAAATGAGCTCCCTCTAGCTCAGCAGTACAGGAGGAAGGAATCTTCACTGAATTATTAACCCACCGGTAGCCCCCATCCGGGATGGAGGGTAGGAGTTGCTCAAACCTCGAAGAGATTTCGGAGGACTGCCTGTCCGAAAGCACTGTCCCTGCGGGACTCCCTCTCGAGGCAGTAATGGACCGCAAAAGTCTGGCTCGAAGACCAAGTAGCGGCCCGGCAGATGTCTGCCAATGGAACAGAGCGGAGATAAGCCACTGACGTAGCCTTCGCCCGAACACAATGAGCCGTGACTCGACTTTCTAACGAGAGTCCGGCTGCCCCATAAGCCCAAGCGATACAGTCAGCAACCCAGATGGACAGAGTACGCTTGGAGACAGGGAGCCCCAATTTATTGGGGTCAAAAGACACAAAAAGCTGAGCAGCTTTACAGTGCTCCCGCGTACGGTCAAGGTAGAAGTTCAATGCCCTTCAACAGTCCAGGGTATGCAGGACCATTTCAGTTCAGCTGGAGTGTGGCCTGGGAAAGAAGGTCGGAAGTACCACCTCCTGATTGATGTGAAAAGGGGAGACCACTTTTGGAAGAAATTTAGGGTGAGTCCATAGGACTACCCTATTTTTGTAGAACCGAGTGTAAGGGGGATCAGACACGAGGGCCTGCAATTCACTTACGCATCTAGCGGAAGTGAGGGCTATCAGGAATAAGGTTTTCCAAGAAAGAAAACGGAGAGAACAGGTAGCCATAGGTTCAAAAGGCGGACAGGTGATCCGCTGCAAAACCACATTCAGATCCCAGTCAGGTGCTGGCGGGCGCAGAGGTGGTTTAAGTAGAAGGAGACCTCGGAGAAACCTTGCCACGAGAGGGTCGCTGGAAAGAGGTCTGCCGTCCACCGGCACATGATGTGCTGAAAGAGCACTGAGGTGAACTTTGACGGAGTTGGACTTAAGTCCCAGATTAGAGAGGTAGAGCAAGTACTGCAAGATCACCGACACCGAGCAGGAGAAGGGATCCTGAGACTGCTGGGCACACCAAGCGGAAAAGCGACGCCATTTAAGGGCGTAGCATTTGCGGGTAGAAGGTCGCCGGGAAGCTAGGACGACCTCTTCTACCTCTGCCGGCAGTAGAAGGGGAGCAAGGACTACCCTTTCAGCAGCCAGGCCATCAGATGTAGAGATCTGAGGTTGGGGTGTAGTAGGGACCCCTGATCCTGTGTTAGGAGATCTGGTTGAAACCCCAGAGAGAACGGATCCTCCATCGCTAGTTGCAGCAGGAGTGGAAACCACGGCTGTCTGGGCCACCGAGGAGCTATCAGGATCATGGAAGCTTTGTCTCGGAGAACCTTGAAAAGAGTTCGAGAGATTAGCGGTATGGGAGGAAAGGCATAGAGAAGGCTTTTCGACCATGAGAGCAGAAAAGCATCCGCCGCTACTCTAAGGGGATGCGGCTGCCGAGAGCAGAAGCGAGGAAGTTACCGGTTGAGAGGACTGGCAAAGAGATCCATCGTGGGGAGGCCCCACTTCAGAAAAAGTTTCTGAACTACCAAGGGATCCAGTCGCCACTCGTGCGGCTGGAGGATTCTGCTGAGTTTGTCCGCCAGGCAATTTTCTTGGCCTGGGAGATAAACTGCCTTGAGAAGAATGCCGTGGCTGACGGCCCAAGAGCAGAGCCTCTGTGCTTCTCGACAGAGAAGGAAGGAGCCCGTGCCCCCCTGTTTGTTCACGTAGAACATGGCAACTTGATTGTCCGTCTGGACAAGGACGGACCGGTGAGAAGTCAGGTGGGAGAAAGCCTTGAGAGCCAGACGGATCGCTCTGAGCTCCAGGAAGTTGATCTGCTGCGCAGACTCCCACGTGGTCCAGAGACCTTGAGTACATGCCCCTTGGCAATGCGCTCCCCATCCTAGGAGAGAAGCATCGGTCGTCAGCACTTGAGCCGGCGGAGGAGACTGAAAGGGCATTCCGAGTACCAGGTTCGGCCGATGAAGCCACCACTGTAGAGAAGAGGCCAGCGGGCCGGAGATCCGCACTAAGTTGGCTAGGCCGCCCGTGGCCTGTTGCCACTGCTTGCGAAGGCACCACTGAGCAGGCCGCATATTCAGGAGGGCATTGGGGGTCACGTGGACGGTGGAAGCCATATGGCCGAGTAGTCTCAGGAAGCGCCTGGCCGAGACCAGGGACTGGCTGCAAAAACGGCCGGCTAGGTCCATGAGCCGTTGAGCCCTGTCGAGAGGCAGGAAAGCTCGCGCCTGAAGAGTGTGCAATCTTGCGCCGATGAACTTGAGATCTTGCGAGGGGAGCAAAGTGGACTTTGCGAAGTTTATGACAAAGCCCAAGTACTGAAGAAGAGTCACAGTGCGGTGTGTGGCTTTTGTGACTTCTGGAGAGGACGATGCTCTGATGAGCCAGTCGTCGAGGTACGGAAAGACATAGAGGCCGTGAAGCCGGAGATAAGCCGCCACCACCGCGAGACATTTTGTGAAGACTCGTGGTGCGGAGGATAGGCCAAAAAGCAGTACTCTGTACTGGTAATGATTTCCTGCCACCACAAACCTTAGGTATTGGCGGTGGCTTGGGTGGATGAGGATGTGCGTGTAGGCATCCTTTAGATCCAAGGAGCATAGCCAATCTCCCTGCTGGAGGTAGGGCAGAAGGATTCCAAGGGTAAGCATCTTGAACTTCTCCCTCACGAGGAACTTGTTGAGGTTGCGCAAGTCCAGGATGGGTCTGAGGCCTCCCGTTCTTTTTGGTATTAGGAAATACCTGGAATAGAAGCCTTGACCCCTCAGGTGGTGGGGCACCGGTTCCACAGCCTGTTCCTGAAGAAGACTTGCTAACTCCTGAAGGAGTAAGTCCCTGTGCAGAGGGAGTCGTGGAGGCTCTCCCGGGAAATAGGAGGGAGGGATCTGGTGAAAGTGGAGAAGATAGCCTTCTCTCACAACATGAAGCACCCAGGCATCTGATGTGATGTTGGACCACCTGTGGGCAAAGTGGACCAGCCGGCCTCCTGTGCTGGGAGGAACCAGCTGAGGGGGAGAGGCTATGCCGATGAAGTCAAAAACCCCCACCCTGCTGAGCAGGGGCCGGTGGTGCAGGCTTGGGGGCTTGCTGCCTACGGGACCCGTTACCCCGTCCCTTGGCCTGCTGACCCTGTTGGGGAGCTGTGGAGGCCTGATATTGAGGGTAGTATTTATAGGCAGCCGCCTTTCTCGGGTAAAAGGACTTCTTTCCCGAGCCCTTCTTCTTCTGGGAAGGGGCAGAGGTCTTCCTAGAGAGCCTAGTTCTGGTGAGAGTCTCCGTCTCGATTTGTGCAGCCTTCTCAGCCATGGGCTTGCCAAAGAGGTTCTCACCTCGGCAGGGGACATCGACCAACTTGTCCTGCACCCAGGGTTCAAGGTCAGACGACTGAAGCCAAGCCTGTCGGCGGGCACCGATGCCGGCTGCGGGCCACTCGAGCCGATGCTTCAAAGCCATCATAGGCTGCTCGAGAAATGAATTTGGAGCATTCCCGAATACCAGTGGACAAGGCTAGGAACCTCCGCAAAGGTTCCTCGGACAGCCCAGCAGAGAATCCGGCTATCTCTTTAGCCAGGTCTCTAAGGTACATGCCCATGTAGAGCTGTTAGTACTGGACCCTACAAGCAAGCATATAGCCCTGGAAACACTTCTTACCGAGGCCATCCAGGTTGCGGGCCTCCCTGCCAGGAGACACCGAGGAGTGCATCTTCTGGCTCTTAAGCCTATGCATGGCCGATTCCACCACCATGGAATGGTGCGGTAGCTGTGCTTTTTGGAAGCCATGGCTCTTGCGGACTCGATAGATGGAATCGACCCGCTTGCTTAATACCGGCGACGATGCTGGACTCTCCCACATGCGGAAGAGTAGTCGTTCCAGCATGGGAGGAACCGGTACAGTAAAGTGCTCCCTGGCGGGAGAGTCGTACTGAAGGGCGTCGAGCTCTTCGGCTCGAGGCTCCTCCTCGGGATCCGCAGGGAAGGCCAAAGCCTTGGCCATATCCCTGATGAAGTCCGAGAACCGGGCATCCTCCGGGGGGGGGACTGTTTCCGAGGTTCGGACTCAGGGGAGTCCGAGGGGACACACCGAGTCCGAAAAGAATCAGGTGACTCTTCCACTTCAGACTCCCAGGCCGACTCCGAGGAGGAATCGGTGGGGTCGGTTCGGGCGGGCGGAGGCGTCGGCCGCCCCGACGCCGAGGGAGTCGGCGTCGACGACCTCGGTCCCGAACGGGAGGCCGAGGGTGACCTCGACCGACTCGAACCCGCATGGACTCGAGGATGGGGTCGACTTAGACGTCGACGTCCCGGCGGTCGGGGCAGAGGCGCCAGCGAGGCTAGCGATCAGTGCCCGCTGCTGGTCCATGAAGGCAGATAGTCTGCTCTCCATGGCGTTCAACCTGAGTCCTACCTCTGGTGACCCAGCAGACCCCGACTCGGGCCCCGACGGCGTCGGGCCCGACGTCGGACCCCTCGGAGGCGAGTCCAGTAGGACTACATGACTGACCCGAGCAGGCAACTCCGATTCCAACGAGGTCGCTTCGGAGATGTTCCTTCTCCAAAGACCCGGGACGGCTATCGGGGCTATGCGACCTGGCCCTCGCGGAACCAGGAGCGTCCACCGACGACGCCCTCGCGGGTTTCGCTCTTCCGATGATGATCCCCGGAGGGAGAACCTCTGTCGGAGGAACTCCGGCGATGCTCAGAGCTGGAGCCTCTGGACGCCGAGGCCTCCGACGAGGTCCGGGTACGGGCGGGATCTGCGAAGATTCTTTCCCGCTGATGCCGCCGACTCCGTAAAGCTTTGGAGGACATTTTTCTGCAGGCCCCACAGATCAGTTCCTCGTGATCTGGGCCAAGGCAGCGGAGGCAATTATCGTGTTGTGTCAGTGAGTGACATATTTCTGTCACACTGAACACACCTTTTGAAACCACTGGCAGCCATCGGGGGAAAAAGGGCCCCTGCAAGGTCAAAGGACCGGGCTGCCAGCGAAAAACCGAAAAAAACGAAACTGACAAGAAAATCAGAAAACCGAAAAATAAGAGAAGGACTCGCAACGGCGTCGCGAGTCCGGGCAGGAAAGAGACCGGCGTCGAACCGAAGAAAAAAGAGAAATAAACGACGAAAAATCAACTTTTTCTGCGGGGACAAGAAGACCACGTCTGTAGGGCTCCGCGGAAAAAAGAAGACTGGCTAAGATGGCACCCTTGGGCGGGAAGGCGACCGCGCATGCGCGCTGCAATTCCCAAGGGCTTTCTTTGAAAGCTGGGGAAAATTGCTCCGCGAGGGCTCCGTCGGCGCCGACGTCACCCCATATGTGAGGACTGACTTCCTGCTTGGTCCTGGAGAAAGCAGAATACATATCTACCGATAGTAAAATATCTCGACAGATACATATAGATATACATATATATATATGTATAACCTATAGATATATGAGAATATATCTATAGTGAGATATGAAGGGCATAAAATACACACAAATGATAGACAGATATCTGTAAGATGTGTGCTATAGGTATGAATATATAGGCCTCTAATATGGAAGTCTGCAAAGAAGCAGACAGAGATATGCCTACAAAAAGGTATTCACGTAGGAAAATGTGGAGAGGAAAGATTCATCTAATAACAAGAAGGTGGGAACCTACTTGAGAAGATATATAGAGAATCAATTCCCACTGGTTATGGCTACAGGGATCTAGGTAGTACAATAACCAGGATGGTTACGTGAAAAGCAGAGATGATATCAGTCTGCAGCCAGCAAGTCCGGAGTAATTCTAGAACTCTAGCATGGTAAGTGAACAGAAGACGCATAGGAATGAGATACCATGCTGACCTGTTTAAGGCAAAAAGGTATCATGCGTTTCTTACCATGAGGACAGCTGGAAGAAGAAAACATATTCCCTATTGGAAATACTATGGACCAAAGCAGGGAATTAGCAACTCCTTAAGCTTTCACGTAAGAGGAGGCCTATGTCCTTTATATTAAAAAGGAGAACTTTTCTAGTCATGGGAGAACATGACTGAAAAAGCCTTTTTCACCCATCTAGTATAGCTGTTTGGAGAAAAAGCCCCCCATGCTCTCTAGCAAGGGCCCATAGTGGAGAGCTTCTCTGTAGAATTGCAGAGAGCATGATGCAGGAGAATGAGAGATAGGTACTGGCTCTCCTCAGCCAGTTTCTATCTCAACTATGCTGCCAAACCCAGGGGAATGGAGATGGCAGAAAGAGAAGACAATCCAACAAGCTTGTAGTGAAAACATTTCCAAGACAGATAACAGCACTAAGACCAGACAGAATGTTAGTGGAGGACAAATCTGGTTGCTGGTGGACAAGAACCAGTGGTCCAAACATTAAGGCTCCTGCATTGGCAGCTGCTAGCCAGACAGCAGAAGAATGGTACTGTTTAAAAACAGAAAGAAACAGACAAAACAAGAGTAGAAAACTCTGGAAGTGTCTGATGAACTGCTTGAAAGTAGATTGAAAAAGATGAGTCAACTCAGAGAAGAGAACTCCACACTGGAAAAGTAAGAAAACTAGAGAGGCTGAAGAAAAAGCCTCCAGTGAAGCAATACCCCGCTCTTACAGAGGAAAACCTGGTAAGAGGGTAAAGAGAATGGAGCTGAAGAAAACCTTACAAAGTAGTAAGTTTATAGAAAGGAAAAAAGACATGCTGGCACAGGAAACTATCATTTGATAGTGGATAGACCTCTTTCCCTAGCAGGAAAAGAGGAGAACCCTGGACCTAGAAGCATGAACATCCTGACAGCTCATAGAACACAGAAAGAATGTATGTCTTTCGCGAAGATATCCAGGTTTAGGATTTAGAATGACAGCAGTGGATTGCCTCTATTGAGAAGAAGCAACTGCAGATTCTAATCCCAAGAGTCAGAAGCATCTGATGGATTGATCAGAAACCCTGTGGTTGCTGGGTTTGCTGAGCCTGGTGAGAGGTTGAACTCTGCAAACCAGGACGATGCTTCCCCTGTTTGGGAACATCTGTATGATGGGCAGATGATGCATAAAACCTTCTTCTCCTATGGGAAGAAAGTTTGGCAGGACATCTCCTACCTACTGGGACAGAGTTGGTGCAGAACAGCACCTAGGAACAGGTAAGTCAGTGGAGAACTGAGTAACCTGACGTAAAGACTCCTTGTTGAAAAGATTGTCTCTAGTTCAAAGAGTATGTCCCAGTCTGTGCTGTGCCCATTTGTCCAGTCCTGAAGCTTGGAGCCAGGCTCTACGTCGTGCCCCTATAGTTATAGCAGAAGTCCCTGCTAACAGACTCAAAAGAGTCTAGGGAAGCACGAGTAAGAAACCAAGAGATATTCTGGAGATGCTTGAGCAGTGAAGAATAGTGTGCACTCTTGGACGCTGGAAGGGAAGGAGTCAAAAGATGTAATTGCTTTGTGACCTCCTCAAGAGATGACTCATATAGAAAAATATATGAGAGAATTCTTGCAGAAAGCATAGATGTCTGGAAGGTTTGACGTCCAATAGGCATCAAGATCAGACTCACGACCTGGCGGATAAGAAGAGTGCTTTTTCTTGCTCTTTACCCACCTCATTGCTGATTCCACAACTATGGAATGATGAGGAAGTTGAGTCTTTTGAAACCCTGGAGAGGGGAGCACCTGATATAAGAGATCAGGTCTCTGGAAGGTGGGGGTACCCTTAAAGGCGTTTTCCCACAATTCCTAGAAGGAGATCCTGCAAGGAATGATGCAAAGGAAGCATTATGTTCTCCTTTGCTTGGGTAGAAAGAGAGTCCTGTGCAGGATCATGTCTTGGGATAGGAATGGCAAGAGATCTTGCTATATCCAGTAGGAAACTCTGAAAAGAGGGTTCCTCAACAGGAATTTCCCTTGGACAGGTTAGATCTGAAGAACTAGCCTGAGCAGCGACAGAGCTATGCAGATATAAAGAAATTAGAAGATCCTGCACAGTGCAGTGTGGAATGCTTAAAGGATGGCCGCCGGTACTGGCTGTCAGGAGCAGCGACCGTCATTACCAACATTGTCCATGCCAGCGTATCGACTCCAAGCTTGGCATAGAAGGGAGCGATCCTGTTGAAAAAAGGATGGTAGGAGTTGGCCACGATGCTACTGTGGATACCGGTAGCGATGCCAATACCGGTACCGATGTCGGAGTCGAGCCCTACAAAGACATCGGAGCAGTCATCGGTGGACAGTTCAATCGGTACCGAGGTAACCGAAACCTCCGGGTGCTATCCTCGGTAACGAGCCACCGGTATCGAGCGGTGTCGGTACCAAAGTGTATTGGTACGAGTCTTCCAGACTAGAGAGCGATTCTCAACCCGGCATCGATAAGCGAAGCATGGAAGGCACCGACTGTAAGGGTAATGAGGACATTGGTACCAACTTCAGTACCGTGTCTGATACCGGAGAATGAAGGTCAGCTAGTGGCAACTCAATCGGCCCTCGGGGGGAACCGAGAGTTGCAGATCCGAATCATCGGACCGAGCCCTTTTTTTTCGGTCACGCGCCGAGAGCCGGTACCAAGGTGAGTCGGTAACCCCCAGCCCTCCAGACTGGAGAGCGATTCCAGACTCGGCCATCGAAGGAAGTGAGGCTATCGATTCACGTATGGAGGGTACCGACGATGGAGGTCGGATCTGTGATGGTACTGATAATGGAAGGACAGAATGGCTTGAATCCACCAATCCCGAAGTAACCCAGGACGCCAGATGACCAACCCTGTTGAGGAGTCTTTCATCCCACCAGTGCCGATGTCGGGGTATTGGTAACGCTCGAAGCGGATGCCACCACCGGACACGGCTCAGGTATGTTCTGTGAGGGGTGAACCCCAGGAACAACCTGAAACCCTTATATACGCTTTGGAGACCGAAGACTCCCGCTGGGGTTTTGAAGCCAGTGGGCCCTCAAGGGCAAGGCCGGAGCCGTCTACATGCTGTGCATGAGACCCTACCACTCGAGGGCTGGCCAGTCTTCACAGACTGTTTGTGGGTTACCTGATCCTGTGCAGAAGAAGAAGGGGACGGTGCCCCGACGCTGGAGGGAAACCGTGTATCGAGGGAACCTCGCTATTGAAGACCTCGTCTCACCAACCTGTTGTCAGGACCCAAGCAGGTTAGACACCGACTTCGAGGGTCTAACAATAACGCTGTACCGCCACAGTTTGAACATTTCTTGGAGAAAGTGGCTGACGGTTCCATGAAGGAAAAATAAGAGGCCTAAAAGGCCTAATAGACCGTTGGACACTATGAATAAAAAATATACCTTGGAAAAGGAATATTTTACAAGAAAATAAAAGAAAACACCGGCGGTACCGGTGGCGTCGGGAAGACAGCCGCCACAAGAAAACTAAAGAAAAAACACAAGAATAATCTTCGGTGACAGGAGGACGTCCAGCCGGCACCACGCAAAAACGAAAACTGAGGAGAGGCAGTTGGGAAAGGCGGGAAGGCAGCACGCAGGCGTGGTGGGATGCTTCTAAAAGCTCTTTTATTGTACGCAGGGAAGCGTTCCCGCGCAGACTCCGTCTGTACCGACGTACCCCATATGTGAAGACTCATTCCTGCTTGTTCCTGGAGATATGCAGGGTAGTCCAGCCCCCTCAGCATCTGATTACTGAAACAACAGAGTTTTGCTGACACCTTATCCAGCTCCCCCCTAGTGCCAGAGACCCAGGTCTTCTATTGACAAAGCAGCTGGCCCCTAACTATGGAAAGAACACACCAAACTTGAATACAGCATAGTTACTCACCTGTAACAGTGATCTCTGGGAACAGCAGGAATTTAGTCCTCACATATGGGTATCGTCGGTACCGACGGAGCCCGCGCGGGAATGCTCCCCAGCATCCAATCAGAACGCTTTTGGGAGCATCCCACAGTGCCTGCGTGCTGCCTTCCCGCCTTTCCCAACTGCCTCTCTCCAGTGAGTTTTAAAGCTGAGACAAAGAGAGAGAGGGAAAGGAAAGATAGATAGAGAGATACAACTCCTACGGGAGGTGGGTGGGTTGTGAGGACTAAATTTCCTGCTTGTTCCCGGAGAGTCACCTGTTACAGGTGAGTAAATATGCTATCTCCAGGAACAAGCCAGGAACTGTAGTCCATCACAATATGGGACTCCTTAGCTTTAGGTGCCAGGGAGAGGGACCCCAGAAGTTGTGTGTCCCTTGACACGGGCTCCACTTCCCCCCATGGATCTCTGGCCATCCATACCAGGGATGGTGGGCAAGGAGTTAGATTTAGGTATGGAACAGGTGGTTTGAGAACAGCCTGATCAAACAAGGCATCCCGGCGGGAAGAAGCCTTGTACAAGCAGTAATGGGGGCTGTGACGGTATGAACCGAGGCCCAAGTGGCTGCCTCGGACAGATGTCGTCCATAGACACAGAGTGCAGATGGAGCCATGTGAGGCTGCCCTGGCTGTGTTCACATTGTGAGCTGTGGACATGGCCCTCGCAGAGAAATGTTTTCTTACTCTGATGGGCGGAAGGAAATACACTGGCAATCCAGTTAGATAGTGTGTCTCTTGGAGACGGGAAGTCCCAAATGAGAAGGGATCAAAAGCAACAAAGAGTTGAGAGGACTTCCTATGTTGCTGGTGTTCTTGTTAAGTAAGTAGAAAAGCGAGAGCTTTTCGTACAGTCCAAGGTATGAAGATTCCTCTCTGCATTTGATGCATGAGGTCCTGTGAAAAAAGACAGGTAAATATACCCTCCTGGTTCAGATTGAAAAAAGGCGAGCCCACTTTAGGCATATAAAGTGTGGATTCGGTCCTGAGGACTACCTTATCATGATGGAACCTTGTATAAGGGTGGATTAGCCCACCAAAGCTTGCAATTCACCTGATGCGGCGTGCTGCGGTGACTGCAAGTGAGAAAAACAACTTTCCAAGAAAGGAAATTTTAAGGAGGTGGTGGCTCAAAGAGTTCAAAGGGTGGCTTCATATCTGGCCCAGAAACCAGTGTTTTTAAGTCCCATCCAACTTGGAGGTGGTCTAATGGGAGGTGTTAGGTTTAACAGAAGGCCTCTCATGAATCTTGCTATAAGAGGGTGAGAGGAAAAATAGGTTTGTCCCTTGACGAGGCTTGAGGGCGCTGCAATAGCACTCAAATGGACTCGTACTGAATTATTCTTCAGACTGAATGGAGAAAGATTGCAGGAGATACTCTAGTAGAAAATTCAGAGGTATTGCAAGAAGGTTTAGACCTTTCCCCCCCCTTGGACTACCAAATGGTAAATCTTTTCCATTTGAAAGCATAGGAAACTCTATGTAGAAGGCTTTCTAGAGGCCAGGAGGAATTAACATTCCTCTGACCTGCTGAGAGAGATGAAAATCTTGACAGGTTCCTAGCCTCGTTCAGCAACCAAGCCCTGAAGATGGGAGCGACTGGGGGTTTGGGTGCCATAATGTGATACCCCTACTGGGACGAGAAGGTCTGGTGCAGAGCCCAATTCCAGGGAAGGAGCTTTGAGAGCGATGCAGAAGTAGAGGGTTTCACACTTGGCATGGCCCATGTGGATCTATTAGGATCTATGGTCCCTCGATCTCTCTGAAGCTTGAATAGTGGTTTTGGGAATTAGGGGAAATTTGGTTGGAAAGGCATAAAGGAAGTCCTTGACCCCATGAAAGAGGAAAGCCATCACTTGGCCTGAACTTCCCTGACCACGGACTTCTGGAACAGAACCAGGGACATTTGGCATTCCACGGAGCTATGCAAAGAGGTCTATGTCCAGGGTTCCCCAAATTCGAAAAAATCCTGGCTACCTGGTCCATGTGGAGGGACATCAACCTCCGTGTGGGAAGCCGAACTCGGCTGAGTCTGTCCGCCCCAAGAGTTTTGAAAAATTTTTTGTTTGTCCTGGAAGATATACTGCCAGAAAGATGGATGTGA